>VZTJ01003857.1:227162-240549 GCA_013397795.1 Orthonyx spaldingii
TTTTGTTTGTTTTTCTTTTTTTCTTAGCTGAATAGAAAGTATCTGGTTCACATATGGGCAGATTTGAGACAGTTAATTATTAGTGAATTATTGCTTAAATTTCCAAACAGTCTCTACAGTCACGGACGAGGTCAGTTTTTTATCCACTTTGAATCAAGGGGAGGTGAGGGAAAAGAGAGATTAATTAAAATGAAGTCTCCAGGCTCCATCACCCCTCTGTGGCAGGCAGCTGCAGAACTTGAAAAATGACTTTCGGCTGCTTGGCCAAATTCTGGTTATTTGCTTGGCTGCATGATAAAACCATCCATGACCTTCATCACTGGAGAAGACTACAAATCTTTTGTGGTGGAGAAAAACCCAGAAGCAATAGGAGAACTTTACAATTTCTGAAGTGGAAACTTTCAAATCCTGTTTTATACTTATGGGCAAGAATATTGAAAATATGTTCTGTAGGGAGAACAAAAAAAGCCATGGATATTTCCAAAGCAGGTTGATGTATAAAGCATAGTTTTAAATTGTTTTATCAGAATAAATTTCACATTTTTGGTTATCAGTATTTTGATTTATGCAGAGAAATAGGTTTTTTAGCTGTTGAAAAATATCCAGCAGTATATTACAAATATGAAAATAGGCAGTATTGCAACCAAGTACGGATAATTGGTCAAAGGCAGATAATGTGGACTGCCAAGCAATTAAAACACATGAAAAAACTATAAAAGTGCAAAGTTCTGACTGTTGAGTAGCACTGACTGGGTTTGATAATTCTGTGATTCAGCTTTTCCGTCGTTCCCATCTAATGGGTGGATAATGGTTGCCAGGGCAAGTGATGTCAAAACCTCCTTCTGACTTGAAAACGAGATTATGCCAATGCCTGATTGCTGTGTGAGCCCACAGAAGCATTCCCATGCAGGGACCATTTTCCCTTGGCGATTGTCATTGTTATGTGTTTTGGGTAAAATTGATAAATTCAATTAGTGCAGCTACATCTGCCTTTCCTTATGTAAAAAAAAACAAAAAACAAAAAACAACAAAAAACCAAAAAACAAACCAAAAAACCCTCTTTGCAGTCTCTAACAAATGTGTATCTCTACACATCACCTTTCTGGTGATGTGGATGATGGAGATGAAGAACAAGGACTCATAAATTTCCTGTATTTGAGTATTGCTGGCAGCAGCAGCAGCATTTACCTGTGCATTAAGTGCTGCCAGGCCCAAGAAAAGCTGTGACATCAGTGCTGCTCTTGCAACCAGAAATCCACAGCAGAGTCCTGGGCTGTTTGCACAGGGCAGCAGCCAGGAGGCTGAGTGTGAGTACCGCACTGAACTCAGCCTTGTTAGGCCACACCTGAAACAGCAGGGAAACATTATTTCTGCTTGTGCAGGGAATCACAATGGTTTGGGTTGAAAGGGACCTTAAAGCTCATTTTGTTCCACCCCTGCCATGGGCAGGGACATCTTCCACTATCCCAGGTTGCTCCAAGCCCCGTCCAGCCTGGCCTTGGACACTTCCAGGGGTCCAGGAGCAGCCACAGCTTCTCTGGGCACCCTGTGCCAGGGCTCCCCACCCTCACAGGGAACAATTCCTTCCCAATATCCCATCCATCCCTGCCCTCTGGCAGTGGGAAGCCATTCCCTGTGTCCTGTCCCTCAATGCCTTGTCCCCAGTCCCTCTCCAGCTCTCCTGGAGCCCCTTTAGTCCCTGCAAGGGGCTCTGAGCTCTCCCTGGAGCCTTCTCATCTCCAGGTGAGCACCCCCAGCTCTCCCAGCCTGGCTCCAGCCCCTGGATCATCTCCGTGGCCTCCTCTGGACTCTCTCCAGCAGCTCCACGTTCCTCTGATGCTGGACCCCAGGGCTGGGGCAGCTCTGCAGGTGGGGTCTCACCTGAGCAGGGCCCAGGGGCAGAATCCCCCCTCCCTGCTGCCCATGCTGGGGGATCAGCCCAGGACATGGGGGGTTCTGGGCTGCAGGCTCACATTGCCAATTAATTAATGAATATTGCACATCATTGCATTTCGTGCACATGCAGAGATACCTGCAGTCCTGTGACAATTATCACATTTACTGTGTGATTTCAGCTTTAGCCCTGCTGTGTCTGGTCATGTCCCGTTCCAATTTATTCATTGTCTCTGCACATGACACCGAGTGACCCCTCAGCTCTGAGATGGGGCAGTTTCCTGCTGCTCTCTTGGCAGTGGAATAATTGGAAATAGGAGAAGGAAGTTTCCAGAGCTTTTCTGTCTGCTCTGCTGGGCAAGGGAAGGGATGAGGAAGTCAGGACCATCACCAAACACCCAGTCCTGCTGCATTTAACCTTGACTTGTCACCTCCTTGCTCCTTGTGTCAGTGACTTGGCTGCACCTGGCAAATTAAGGCATTAGTGGGCTCCTTCCAGCATAAAATAGCTTCAATTTAGCCATTTTAATTCCAAATAATCAGTATTGTTTCCTGTAGCCCTGTATTACCAGCTGAATGCATCCTTTCAGATAGATGATAGAAAATATGATCAGAATATAAATGCTGAATTAATTTGAAATCCATTAGGTTTAATATAGAAATGTCTCTATAACAGCTCAAAATATTGTAGAGAAGAAAACAACACACGCTCTTGCTGCAGAACAAATATTGGCTTTAGCTACTTTTGCAATATTAAAATGTCTTCCTTATTTTGAGTAGCTGAACTGTGTAGAGAAAACTATTTATATCAGCTTCTCAGCTCGAGAGGGGAGATAACTCTAAGCTTGGGCAATTATGTATATTTGTAAACGAGTGGAAAAGTATGGTTTATTTCTACAGGAGCCTATGTGCATATATCAGTGTGGAGGTTTTACATCCAGATAGTTCACTTGAACACTGGTATTTTGTTTTTCTGAAGTGAGTTGGGGCTAAATAGTGAGGAAATTCCTATGAGTTCTGACCTATACGCAGCTGGATTCTTTCAGATTTTAAGTGTTAAAGAGAAGTCACAGAATCACAGAATGGTTTGGGTTGGAAGGGACCTTAAAGCCCATCCAGTGCCACCCCTGCCATGGGCAGGGACACCTTCCACTATCCCAGGCTGCTCCAAGCCCTGTCCAGCCTGGCCTTGGACACTTCCAGGGATCCAGGAGCAGCCACAGCTTCTCTGGGCAACTTCTGCTAATCCCTCTCCACCCTCACAGGGAACAATTTCTTCCCAGTATCTCATCTAACCCCACCCTCCGTCAGTTTGAAGCCGTTCCCTGTGTCCTGTCCCTCCATCCCTTGTCCCAAGTCCTTCTCCAGCTCTCCTGGAGCCCCTTTGGGCAGTGAAAGGTGCTGGATGGAAGTCCTAATGCTATATATAAAAAGAGAAAAATGTGTTTCTGGTGAAGTTTTTTAAACTTAATTAAAAAACATGAAACAATGGGAATTTTTAACACCGTGTAAGCTGGACTCACAAATAATTACATCAAGCTGACTCCTGTTCCCTGACGATAAAGTGACTGTCACACTGATTCCACAGAAATCCCTTGAGCAGTGGCTCAGTGACCACTAAATCCACCAGACAACAAGAGGAGTAACCCATAGCCAAAATAAAGTATTGGCAATAAACTTTAAATACACAGCTCAAGACTCTACCTTGTAATCTCCAGTGGGCTTTTATTAAAATTTAAAATTACAATAAGATTTTGTAGCACCAAAATTCACCAGTCCCTATGATCACGTTAACGACTGTGGACATGTAAATAAGATTCACTCTTCTGGTTTTTAATGTGTTTGGCTTCCAGATTGCATACAAACACTACAGTTCTGTAGTTCACAACCCCAAAGCTGTGAGATGACATCCCAAATGCTGTTTTTCTGTGTTTATAGGGTTCTTGTAGCTGTGGAAAAGTTTTGCACATAATGTAAGATAATCATCCTTCCCCAGTCAGTCAATGGAGAGATGCACAGAGGGAAAAAAGTCATAAATGATTTAAGACACCTATTTGTGATGGGTTGAATTATCCTTTGGATCTGTCAAGTGTAATGATCTTTTATTCTTTCTTTTTCTAAAATAATACCACTTTGCATAACATGAAGTTGGATTTTGAAACTCCCTGTAACTACTCAATTTTTTTAAAAAAGGCCATAAAAAGTATATGGATGAAGATAATTGCATTCATCACAAATAAAGAATTTAATATTACTTATCTGTCTTTATGCCTTTTATCTAGAGATGTCAAAATACTTGACAAAGGATAACAAAGTATCACTTTTGAGTTTTGCAGATAGGGGAAATAAGTACAGTCTGTTATTTTCCTCAAAGTCACACAAGCCTGCAGTAATTTATCCCAAGTTATTTTACCATGTCTAATGCCTTGTCCATTAAAACACGCTGCTTCCAATAACTTTTCAACCCAAATGGGATTTTCATTACACTCACAACTTGAGGTTGAAACAGAGATAAATTCTGTAGCACTATTTAAGAAAAAAACTGAACTCTGAATGACTTTCTCATTCACAGGGTCACATTGAAGCTGATATTTTGCAGAATTACCCTTTTGTGCATTTCTTTTAGGGAAAGCAAGAAAGAATCAGCTTTTAGCACCCCCTCTTCTTGCCAAGAATACTTTATCTTTTCTTTAAGCAAATACCTCTTGTGCTTAATTCCTGCACTTAACTTTTCCTTTCTTCTGATACTCTGCAGCTGAAGGGCAACTACTGCAATGAGCAGAACTTCCTGGGAAATATTTTACAAAGGCACTTTGGTATTAAAAATGAGAAGGTGCTTTTAAAACAGAAAGAAAACAAAAGATAAATTTGTAGTGGTCTCAATGGCTGCCATTTGTTGTGGTCATCATAGCATTTATTAATGTTTTGATACTTCTCTTAGAACCACAGAATCATTAAAGTTGCAAAAGATCTTTAAGGTCATTGAGACCAGTTGTTCCCCCAGCACTGCCAAGGGCACCACTGACCCCTGTCCCCGGGTGCCACAGCCACAGGGCTTTGAAATCCCTCCAGGGATGGGGACTCCAGCACTGCCCTGGGCAGCTGAGCCAGGCCTGGACAGCACTTTCCATGAAGAAATTTCCCCAAATATCCAACCTGCCCCTCCCCTGGCCCAGCCTGAGGCCATTCCCTCTCCTCCTGTCTCTGTTCCCTGGGAGCAGAGCCCGACCCCCCCGGCTGCCCCCTCCTGTCAGGGAGTTGTGCAGAGCCACAAGGACCCCCTGAGCCTCCTTTGCTCCAGGCTGAGCCCCTTTCCCAGCTCCCTCAGCTGCTCCAGACCCTTCCCCAGCTCCATTCCCTTCTCTGGACTCACAGATATCATAGAAACCATGCTTTCTCCCCATTTGGTACCTTTTTACGCCCAAGAATCTTCCAGGTTTTACAATATAACCCTCTTTACTGTAATCATTCTTAACCCTCCTTACACAATTTAGTGCTGAATCTTCTCACAGCAGCCCTGTCTATTCATGTTTCACCTAACCCCAGCTTCATTATGAAGTTATAGTGTCCTTTATCTTACATAAAAATCCTTATCCATAAGTTTCTCCCATATTCCTGAATTCCAGCAGTTGTCCAGCACTTTGTGAATTGTTGGGAAGTGTAATACATCCATGGAATTCAAACTCATCAAACATTCCAGAGTTTAAAACATCAGTAGCTTCAGTTTAGGGGGAGGGGGAAAAAAAAAAAGTTTTCCATTTGCTAGGAAAAAATAACAGTTTTTACAGGCTAATGGGGCTCACAGATTTCACAACTGACCTGTCTTAGTTATGGTGAGAACTGACTCGGAGCTGCATCTGAAAAGCATCATTTGAAACGTGTAATTTTGTTTCATTTTGCATAATCAGCTGCAGCGAGGGGTGACAGTCTGTCGCTGTTGAGCCGATGTCGAAACAAGAAGAGGTCGAGATCAAATGGCGAAAAGAACTTAATTATTTATTAAATTCAGCTTTTATATACAAAATGGACTCTCCCATGATTGGCCATAGCTGTACGCCTCCTGCAGCTAATTGGCCACCTGGATCCATGAGATCTATGAACACTTTATCTTTATTTACATACTTGTTTACAGAAAACAAAGAGCTTTTTCACACGGGAAGGATTCTGTGTTGCCACAACAGTCTGTGAAAATTTGCAGCCCAGATCAAACTTGTTGAGGGACTGTATGAAAAGTTTTTCATAGGATTTACGCAGGTGATGATATTGTGCCACAATTTAAGCTGTTTTAACATTTAGTAATAAAATAGAATAATTATTATAATATTAATATTTATTAATAAATTAACATTTATTATTTGAAAATTGTTTATTTTATAATAAGAGAAACATTTCAATGTTGGATTTTAGCGTGCAATAGATTTTTAAACATAGATGAATCTAAATATTGGTGTTGTGTGTATGAGAGGAAATTGATAGCTTCCTTAAATATATATAATAAGGTACAAAAACATATCTAAAAATAGGAAAATTAAATGTTCGGCAGCAAAGCTGAATATTTACTGCTTCAGGTACCTTTCAGCATTATTAAAAAGCAGCATAAATATTGCATCTGTTGTCCTTGGAAAATACCAGAAAATATTCCTGATTTATTATGAGGAAGGAAGGACGTGAAAAAAAGATGTGGCCCTGAAAAATTGTACAGTGCAGGAGAAAGAATTGACTGAACAGGAATTTGTAAAGCTTAACTTGCTCTGTGAAAACTCCTTCCACTGATTTGGGTTTCTGGTGTATAAATCATCCATCTCTTCTCCATGGATGGGCTGAGCAAATATTGGCTGTTGGCTTTTTTGGGGAGGTTTTGTTGTGTTTTGAATTCTTTTTCCTAACAGAAAGGATGCAACCATGAAGCTGGTGTAGCTTCCTCCTTAGATAAATTAATGCAAATCTGTAATGTCCTGTTTTCACTCTCTAATGTTGTATTTTACACATCAGGTCTTTGCCTTTGACATAAAATAGTAATGTCTGTCTGTTTTATATTTTAGGTGAATTTAGTAGTTTAATAGCAGTTTTCTCAGTTCTCTACAGTGTCTACTATTTCATTTAATATTTTTTTTGTCTTGCAAGCTTCCTAGTTAAGCTGAAAGAATGTAAGCTAAATAGAATAAAACAAAAATCTTTAATTTTCAGTAATCAAATAGTTCTGCTTTTGTGAATTCAAATCAATGCCATCATTTTTAACATGATCATGTTAAACAAATAGTATTAATTAATTCAATCATTATAAAATATAAGCTCAAAATATCTCAGGGGGTTATTTAGTTCTCACCTCTACACCACCAAAGTTTAGACACAAAGATCTGATTGTGAAAAGTATGAATGATGAAAAATGAAGGAGAGGGAGGGGAACAGGAAGGACCCCCAAAGATCAAACCCAGAAAACTCTGAAGTAAATGGCTGAAGATAAAGGGTGAATTTCAGCTCCCAGGTTAAATTGCCTTTTAATTAAAATTATTTAAGCCTTTGATTATAACCACTGATCAGTGACTTATGTTCTGAGATAAATCCATGTTACATAATGAATGGTGCTCCTTCTTTAGGCTCCTTGTTTCATTAATTACACGAGTTGCAAGGCTGTAGTTGGGAACAGGAATAGTCAGCGGGAAAGGAAAAATACAAGAACCCTTGTGGGGGAGCTTCAGGGTCCTGTCTTCAGTTTTGATGCTAAATAATTTGTCTAATTTTTTTATGTGGTACTTTACTTTTCTTAATGTTCAGACCGAGCTCCTTTACTCCTGACAACTGCTCTGAGAATTTTCATGTGTGTGACTGTGAGTTACCTCTGACGCTGGAGGATCTGAAGCAAACACAACTTCAGGATCTGCCTCCCCTTTGCTCTGCAGTGTGGCCAAGCTCTCTGAAAAGAGGATAACCCAAGATGATTGGAATTTTCCCAATTTAACCTTCTTCCGTGGGCAGAATTGATATCAAAAGTCTCAGTTTTGGCTAAATTTGGGTTATATCACCTGTCCAAGATCCCTGTTCACTTTTCCAGTGTTTGCTCATTGTGAGGGTACTCCAGATACCTCATGGACACTGAAAATATCTGATAATTGAGTTGTAGCTTGATTTTCCTAAAAAACTGTGCCATTTCCACATGATGACAAATGTGATGTTTGTTCAAAAGTGTTCTCTTCATCTCCAGGTTTGGTTTTTGTTTTGTTTTGGTTTTTTCTGAAGTGGAAATTCCAGCTCCATACAACCCTTAGAGCATCCCTGGCTTGCATGAGACACTACTTTTGTGTTAGAAATATGTTTCTGTTTCCAGTTTGTTCAGTCTTGGGCCACCAAGAAGTGTTTTGACAAGCAAAGTCTAATCAAATCAAGTCAGTAGAAAATTATGATCCTTGTGATAAATCTGAAAGGTTTTAGCAGCATGCTTCTGGCAAGCTCTTGCAGCAAAGGACACAAATAATGATTTTCTGAAACTTAGAATTTGGCCAAGTACAAACAGGTGAGCTTGAGGACATCTTGATGGCTGCTAACTCTTGGATAAATTTCAAAGTACCAGTGCAAATTATAAAAGTATTAGGGTTATTAAGAAAGCAGCTGGGGAAGTGAATATCAGGAGGGTCGTTAAATGACCTTAATAAAGGCATTGATACTGTTTCCTCATATCTTCTGACAATTCTCAAGAGGACCTGGGGAAAAAATTAAAGTCAACATCGTGCAAAACCGCGGTGCAGATATTAAGTTGTGAGGACATATTTTCCAAAACAAGAAAAGCTTGAGGTTTTTTCTACAGAAGAGGTAAAAAGAGAGTGAGGGTAGTCTAGCAAAAAGTGAGTGAGGATTATATTTTTTTCCAAGTGATGTTTGGAGATTCGCATGTTTTCCTTCCATTTTCAGTCACCTTCTTGGTATTTATTTCATTTAACTTTCTCTTTCTCTTTGTTATTGTCTTTTTCTCCTTTCCCCCATTTTTGTGCCTTTCCCTCTCTTTTTTCTCCTTCTTAGGTGTAAAACAGCAGCAGAAGAATATCTACATGTGCCTCCTAAGATGTACTTTCTTTTTAAATAACGATGAGTTTATCCATCCCTTTTCTCTTCAAAGCAAACAAAATGTTTCACTTGCACTGTTTTTTGGTTATTGTCACGGTGCAACCATCCTTTAAAAGATTGTAGCAGTTTCAGAAAGATAAAACAGCATTTGGAAAATATGCAGGAATTGAAGAATATGAATTATATTAGGGCAAAAGTGTGGATTAAAAAATAAGTAAGGAAATTAGAATGTAGTGAAAATAGGGATGTTAGCTGAAATTCTCAGAAATGCTTTGGAGGCCCATTGCAGTAGATATCCCAAGATCCTAAAGAATGAATTCTGCTCTAAAGAACCCATGCTCTAAGCAAGCCATGAGTAAAGGGGTTTTTATCAGTCTAATTATGAAGAGCTGGGCTACAATAAAGAAGACTTTTTGCTGATGATCCCATTTAATAATGTTTTACTACTCAAGTAGCCCCATCAGATAGAAAAGCAGTTTAATTGAGCAACACTATCTTTGTTCCAGAAGTCTGGTGCTATATCCCCAGCCATGCAAGACGTCTGTTCATCAGTGGAGTATCTTAATTACAACACCACGATTTTGTCTTTTTTTTTTTTCTTACAATTCTAAAAGTGCCAACTTCATTGACCTCAAGCTGCTCAGACTTTGATTTTATGTGATGGGCCGTTTTAAGTCCTGCATTTTCAATTTTGCTCTTTTTTATTTATTATCATTGCTGTTTACTCATTGCCAAGGAAGTTGGGGCACTTTTTCTTCCTCTCTGAGTACACTTTGCTAAAATAAATCGTAGCATACATATTCTCTTTGGAGAGAGACATCAGCCATCCCTGAGATGGTTGCTGTATTCAGCAAGTGCTGATGGACGATTTCCCTCATATGGAAGTGAGGCAGAGGGTGAAATGGTGTAAAGATGAGAGGGAGATGTGGCAGAGGAACACTTGCTCCACCTCATGTCGTTCAGCAGGCCTGGCTGACTCAGGAAAACACCAGTAGTAGCTGGGCTTGTGAAGTCACAGAAGGAGATTGTAAAATGAAATCTAAAGGACAGGCTGTTACATCAGTCAGCAGGAGGCTGAGCTTGTAGAAGAGAAGAAAAAGAAAAAAAAAAAAATCAGAATAAAACTAAAATTGAAGTAAAAGGAGAGGTAGATCTTGCCTTCTGTAGCTCCAGGGCAGAGAGTGTTTGCACAGATGCTGTGAAGGCGCTGTTTGATGGGGGCTTTTTCCTCCAGCAAAGCAGAAAACAAAGCCATGTAACGTTATTTTTGATGTTCTTTCTTCAGGCCTGCCTTTACTCTCCAGAAAGGATCTCTTAATTTTTCAGGATCAGAATATATGTGCCATATAATTTTAAGTATCCAGGAGGATATTGCAGAAGTGCAAGAACAGATGGAAGCCTTTTTTCTCTTGAGCCAAGCCTACCTCAGCTCCACTTCAGCGAATCACCCACTCAAACACTGTTTTTCTTTGTTGTTTTTTTTTATAACACATCCTACTTTATGGTTGCATCTAAGGGGATGGAATTCTGTGAGTTATTGTAATCAAAGCCAACAGTTTTTGAACATTTTCTTCTGCAACTTGAAAGACTCAGCTGTAATTCCTACTATGCATCTCCTAAGTCATGGTGCTTTTTTATTGCTGACCATGAGAATGCTGTTTTGCTCTTCAAATGGAATAATGGACTTCCCTAAACAAGTAACACCCTTTTTTCTTATAAAACTTACTTTTTAAAGTACCTTAAAGTACTTTTTAATATATAAAAAGTAGTGCTGTAAAAAACAATTTTGGGAATACTTCAGTCGGTGGACAGAGGAGACTTCTACCATATTTAGAGAGATTTGGGGTAAAGACAGGAAGAAGTTCTTGAAACCAGAATTTTGTTGCAGGCATAGATTGGGTCAGTGAAAGAAGAGCATGTCTGGAGAGGACTCTATGAAAAAGGAAAGGATAAAAAATGACATTCCATTTTTCTGCAGTTCTTGATGAGGGATATATAAGTATAGTCTTAACATTGGAAAAAAAAAAAAAGTCATATTTTTCTGCTGAAATTCCACTTTTTTTCAAACTTTTCCAAACTTTCCAAATATTTGACCACAATATAAAGAGACTCGAACATTTCATTCACATTTTCTACCCCGTCTCAAAAAATTATGGAATATGGGATGCTACCAGCTCCATACAATCCATATACTCAATATCCCATGGCCTGGGAGTGGATGGCTCTGGGAATTTCATTTCCCTGGACAGATCAATGTTTCTCTGTGAAATACCCGTGTGGAGCAACTGCGGTGTCCACTCCAATGGCGTTTCTTAGTAACTGAATTGAGTTTCTCCTGTGTGATGGATGCATCATCTGAAAATGAAAATGAAAACATTTGAGTCATGGGATGTCCAGGGAATGTTCTTGTGGTGAAGGGACTCACGAGACCAATCTCTGATGATTCTGCCTTTGCCATGTCATACAGTCTTAGGCAAATCATGGAGAGTAGAATCTGACTCCAGACTCCAATTGTCTCAAATGCAAGGCTCAAATCTGATCTTGTATCCAGCAGAATTATTTCCTAACCCAGATTAATTGGCCAGGATGATTGCCCTGTATCCTCTGAGGAAGCTGCCTTCTCTCCCATGTAAGGCCAGCCTGGATATAACTGCTTAGGCTGGATGCCTCATTTCTGCATGGTTATGTTTAAATGAAATTAAACCAACCCTTAATCTAGCTGCAGATTTTTCACATGCAAATGAATGTGTTAATGTTTCATTCTCATCTTTTTCCCATAGAAGCAATAATTAGATATGACCCAGAGCTGATTGTGCTGCACCAGACAAGCACATGGTTCTTTGGGAATCATAAAGAGGAGAAACGGGATAGATATCAGTAGCACAGAAGGCAAAACTGAATATGTGTAACCACATTTTATGTCACTGCTTCAAAACTGTAATGACCAAAAGTACTCAGCAGAACATCCATCATTTCCCAAAAGAAAATAATACCAGACTCTCCAGTATTTTTTTTTTTTTTTTAAAGGAAAAAATTCTAGATTTGTGTTGGTGGTTTACAATTCCTCCTCCACCCTTGCCTTTGCCAGTCTTCTTTCTAGCAACTCCCAGTGGCCTCTTGTTAACATCACTGCAGACATTGCTGGTACAGGAGGTCACTCTGAAAGACTCTGTGTTTTGAATTAAGTTCTTTTTTATAAGACACTTTGTGCTTATTAATTAGATGAGTCATAGACTTGATTTACTGTAGAGTTTATATGAACAAATAGTCATGTAATAATTACTCTAAGACCACGAGCTAAATCGCTAAAAGGAATTTGTCTTCTAAACACATAAAGCTAAAAGTCCAAGAATTTTTGAAAAGGAATTGTTAAAAACAACAATAACAAAAAAATCCACCACCAACAAAAAACCCCAAACAAATAAACCATGAAAAAACCCCACCACAATTAAGAGCAAGAAAGAAGGTACCTTAGAAATGTATAATGGCAATGGAAATATAAGGGAAGAAGAAGCATGAGTGCATGCAAGCTTTCCTACATAGAATTCTACAGATGCTGAGATTAATCATCAATTACATAATAGGTGTAAACAGATCATATCAGTCTTATGTCAGCATTACACATAATTTGTAATATCTCTAAGATCTGCTTTCAAACAATTATGTTTTTAAAATTAATATAACAGCTTTCATAGGATCATTATAAAAATTGCAGGACTATAAAGGCACCAGCATTGGTAAATCATAGGATATTGTGCAGTTATGCTGAATTAAGAGACTGTTTGCATTTGCTTAGAAAATATCATTGCATATCATACATCCAGAGAGTCAAAGAATAATGATTATGTTTCACAAATGTATGTTCTGGTGGGAAAAAAAAAGAGGCAAAGAGTGCTAATAGCTGAATATTATACTGGGAAAAGATGAGTTCCTTTTGCTTTTACCAATATGCATGTTCCCAGAGGAAAGAGGTCATTCTAAAATACTAAGTCTAGACTGTAATTTGATTGATTCTTGTGGGTAGAAGCTGGATGCTTCTAGAAGGAGTGACATAAATGGGTTTATTATGACTTCTTCAGGCAGGGTGGGCTCTGAGGAAGGGATCAGCCTGCCTCAGTGCTTGTGTACATTTGGAAAAGAGAAGGCTTCTCACTGATTAATCCTCCAACCACTTTCACCATCAAAGGCAGAGAATGGAACAGAATTCTTTTGCTGCAGACCTTGATTCATCCATCTTGGGCCATTTATCACAATGCAGTTGGCATTTGCTTTACAGCTTGACAGAACTCAGCTTTGCAGAGCTGCTGCGAGGTGGCAAAGCCAAGGCCAGCACGGGGCATGGGCAGAGCAGTCAGGCACAGGAGCCAGGCAGAAGAAGATGTTTTATTTCATCTAACTCAGAGACAAACCAGCTCCTTTTTTTTTTTTTTTTTTT
>VZTJ01003857.1:240602-270973 GCA_013397795.1 Orthonyx spaldingii
TTTTTTTTTTTTACATCTGCTCAGCATCATCGGAACTTGTTAATTCAAGAAGCACCTTGGGAAGGCACGTGGGGCGAGAGCTGCGATTCACAGGAACAACTTCTTGTCCTTGACCTTTACATTTCAGCACTTGCACAGGCTGCTGGGTTTTGTTGTTAAATGCCAGCCCGGAGTAACGAAGGAGTGAAAAATTATCAATTATAAAAAGAATTGCCTTTCAAATGAAGATCAATACAAACCCTCGTGTTGAGGCAAGCAGAGCTACAAGCAGAAGCATTCACATGTGGGAACAGGAGGAGGGATTTGTATTCTGAGGCCTGGCCCTATTATGGGCACTTTACATATCTATCAGAGTAGAGAAGAGATCCATATTGCAAATATATTTCTATGCTCAGATCAAAATGTTGGGGGGTTTGGTTAAAAATGGCTACATTCCCCCACTCCTTTGTTTTCTTACAGCGCTCCTGGTTTTTGCTCTTCAAGCTGATGTTTACTGTGAGCAAAAAAAAAAAAAACTATTGCAGTAACAGACATAAAATGCAGGTGTAAATTTACTTGGGGAAAAAGAGAACTCAAGTGATGGAAGCCTTAACACTCCTTAAAATTTCTGATATACTGCCTGTGCTCCAGGTCCTGTTAGGTACAGAGGCTTTGCAGTTGGAAATTGTATTTTCTGCTCCAAATGGAAATACTTTAAATCCTGATCCAGTTTGCCCTGGGAAGCTGCTTGAAGAATTCTGGGTTATAGAAAATACTTCCTAAACACTGTGAATTAACATAATTAGTAATAAATATTACTAAAGGGTGGTAAGGGTTTAGAAAATTTGGAAAAGAACATAAAGAAGGCATGAGATATTTCCACCAAGATGCTGATCTCGTATCTGGTAAAAATCTTGATTTTAAAATGTTACAAGAAGACATTAATCCATTCCAAAGTATTTCTCTCAGGTGGTTTTGAGGTTGGTTTGAATTTTGGGGTTTTTTGTTACTTTTGAGACTTTGCATTGTGCCAGTCAGGATCCTCCCTCTTGCCCAAGAATCTGCAGTCTTGGATTGCAAATCTCTGGCAGGGTGTAGGAGCCCTTGCTAACTGCACATATTCCACATAATGTCTGAATTTAAGAGAAAGAAAAATGTTTTCAGAGAAATCTCATTTATTCTGGGGACAGACATATATGCAAATACAAGGAAAACACAATTTCTATTTGTGATTCTTCTAATTAAGCTTGGCAGCATAATCCTTTAATTGAAAAAACCTGGCACATTCATTTCTGTTTCGAAT
The DNA here is from genome assembly GCA_013397795.1 of Orthonyx spaldingii. NCBI lineage: Eukaryota > Metazoa > Chordata > Aves > Passeriformes > Orthonychidae > Orthonyx > Orthonyx spaldingii. Next base: position 241,885 of record VZTJ01003857.1, read on the forward strand.
TGGGAGGTTAATTAATATTTTTAAATACTTTTGTCAAGGTTTTCTAGTGCTTTACAATGCTTACAAGAAAATTACGTGATTCAAGATGGACTGTCCATAAGTCATGGGTCTGAAACTTCATCTGTTTTAACTCTTTGATTCTCTGTTCATCAGAGACATTCCATGTTGGAATACAAAAATTAGAAGACAGTATCAAAGGCAGAAAAAGTTGCAACAATTGAAGAATTTCCCTCATTTTTCTCTTCTGACCTGCAAATTACTGCTTGTTATAAAATATGGCCAAAGAACAAAACACATGAGGACACTTAATTATCTTGAAAACCTTCAGAAATAAAGGTTTCCATTCGATGCCTGCCTGGTGTTATTTTTCTTAAGCACTTTGGAAAATTGCATCTGAGATGAGATAAATGCAGCTGCACATTTAAATTAAGATTATCTTTAGGCTACTAATCTCATTTACTGCTCAGCAATTTGAATTCAAGTCAAGACAGTGCAATTAGTGTCATCATCCTGCTGGTATTTCTCATTGCTTTATGGTTGTATTTACTGTTAAGACCAGACAGCTCATATCAAGAATAAGTCAAGATAATACATTATGAGAGGGAGAATATGTCAGTAAGTTTTGCTGGTGCAGCCTGATGAGCTGGACTTCCCTTCAGACATCGATTCTGTGTGAGCTCTAACAAGAAAGTCTCATTAAAACCCTTGACAAACCTCATACATTTCCATTTCAACACGGAGATTAATTTATTTCAAATGACATTCTGGAAAGTGTTTGAGGTTTTTTTGTTTTTTGTTTTTTGTTTTTTTTTTCTCTTTGTTTAATTGCTGGCTTGAAATTATAGCTGCTTTGAATATTTATATTATGTATTACAATTTTAAGTTGGAATTGTAGCAGCCTAATTTTGTCCTCTTTTTTTTTTTTTTTTTTAAATGAATATGTTGTTTGCATGTGTGATTCTGTATGTGATCTGTGAAGATACAGTGCTCCCACTTCTTTTCAGTGTCAGTGCATTCCCTGAGCCCCTCTCGTAACGTTTTCTTTGCAAAGGACTGTGAGTAGCCCACTCCAGGAAGAGTAAAGGTTATTCCTGAGGTTTCTTCCCTGAATATGCTGCTGCTAAATTCACTAATTCCACAGCAGTAAAGAGGAGCTCTCCCCACTGCACAATCTGTTAAATCAGAAAGAGTGCAGGCATGGGGGATTTTTTACAAGGAAAAGGTGTGAAGGGATGAATCAAAAGCAGAGGGAGGACACTTTAAACAAAGCAGGGGAGTTTAGGTTACATTTGAATTGCATGGTTAATGAGTAGTTTAGTGTCAAAATTGTTTGAAAATAAATATGTGTAGAGCTGGAGGGGCATGGCTGTGTCTCGTTGTTTGGTGGGCAATGTAAACTGTGCAAAAATGTGCTGTGCCAGAAGCATTTCCAGTTTCCTGCCATAAAGGTGTTTAATGTGTACCTGGTTTTAAACTTTTAAACTGAGTAATGGGATTCATTTGAGAGGACTGGTCATATCTACCAACTACCTTAATGCTTCAGCAGGCAAAGCATCTGGTCCTATCAGGACCCTGGAGTGGTTGTGTGTGATACACTCACACCTCTCTCTCTCTGTATATTTCTGTGTGTTTTCATAATTAGGAAATATTTTAAGACTGCCCTGCTCCTCTGTAGATTCTCCTCTGTGTGTATTTGTGAATCAACCCTGCATAAGATGAATTTTACCCTGGATAATAAATGTGCTTCTCAAAATATGATCCTTTTTTTATTTGCAGTTTCTTCTACTTGGAATATGCAGTATTTAATTGACGGTATCTGGGTAAAAGGAGGGAATGGTGAAGAGAAAATTCCATGGAGCCTGGAGAATCCCACTACAGCAGAGTCGCTCAGGCCTCTTCTCTGTAGTTTTGAGTGTGTTTTGCACCATTCATAAGATTTGTTACCTTAATTCTGATCATCTGGTTCTGTAGTAGCAGGTAAAACGTTGGAAAGTGTCAGGACTTAACAGATTGAAAAGATCTGAAAGATCCTGAAAGAAAATCAAAGATAAAGCAATTTCTAGTTGTTTACCTAGAGAGATTCTAGCAAAAATTTTAATCAAGGTTCATCTGTCAGTTGTAATATTCATTGTAATATTTATTGTAATATTCATTGGTTTAATGCTTGTTACCCTGGCTGTACGTCAGATTGTCCACTGAATTTTGGATTTTTCTTTGCATAACTGAATGGCTTGAGCAACAACCCTCCGACAGGGAAAAACACCAGCAGAACTTGGGTCATTTAAGACTTGATTCAAGATGTGCTCAACGAGCTTGGGAGCAGCTGAAGTTATCCAAGAAAAATCCCAAAATATTGATGAATTAATTTGAGAACCTCCTTTTACGCTGCAAATAAAATCGTCAGGTAAAAGCAGCACTTGCCAGAAACTTTCAGAGTTATGAGCAGGGCCATGTTCTGACTGTGCTGCTAAACTGGAAAGAGGGAGGGGAAAAAGCACTGAAGATACCTTGGTAGTATTTTTTTTTTATTATTCTTTCAGTATTATTTTGATATTTAACCATTTTATTTAGTGTCTCCAGTGACAAAGTGTGAGAGGAAAATAAAATTGCTGAAAAATACAGTGGTTGCTGTAGAGCCAGTGAGGTGAGATTTGATTCTCATAAAGTAACCCAAATGGTAACATTCCAGTTGATATTGGCATCCTTGGGCAGACAAGATTCCATCCCCAAATGGAACCATTGTTTGCTAAGTTGAATTTAGAAGATTTTTGCCATCTCAGCTTTTGTAAACTCCAGTTGTTCCTGGGTTTGCCTGCTCTTAAGCCTGGCCTAGACTGAAGGAAACAGAAGCTGTTCTGTGCACAGCAGAACTCCTGACGTCGTCTCTTAGGGGTGTGGGATTTGTGGTTGGCTTCCCCAGGGAACGGTGGAGGTTGGGTTGACATTGCAGCTTTTTTATGACAGAAAGGATGCGTCCCCTGTGCTTTCCTGAATGTGAATTTTCAGAATTAGGTATTGTCAGAGCTCCTGTTACCCTTCTGTGGAGTTGCAATGAAGATGAGAGGGGTTTGTGCGGTCTCTTTTGAGTAGGGTCGTGTTCAAGCTCACACAAGTCTGGAAAAATCTGGAGAAGGGTTCACAGCCATCACCTGAGCACACAAACTCAGGCTGCAAACAGCACAGGACTCATATTCAACAAATACAGACCTACTGGCTCGATTCCCTTAAGCTTAAAGGCCCTGTGTTTAAGATTTTAATTAGTAAATAAATATTTAGTTGTGATAAGCAAGTTGATTAAAATGCTCAGATTTATTGGAAAAGACTTTCATTTGGCTAGACATGTTTATCAGCTAGATTTGGATCCTGTGATGGTAAATGCTCTATACTGAAAGAAAATTACATTTCCTGCCCTAAGGCAAAAGCTTCATTTATGTACTTTCCTAAACAGAATATTGGATGCAATTTGCCGCCGCTGCATTTTTTTTTTTGACTTCTTAATCAAATGGTGTTATTTATTTCACAGGCATTTCTGCAGTGAGATTATTTGAATTATAAAGTAGCCAAGACTGTGACTTTAAGCTGGTTGCATCTTGGAAGGGGTTGCCTGTGTAGGCACTGGGAAATTCTTTATTAGAAACCCCTTGCAAAGCTGTGACAGGCACAGAGAATTTGGAAATATTCACCTGAATCGCAGATCCAGGGGGTCTCAGCTCTTCCCAGAACATGCTCTGCTTCATGAAATTGGCAGATATTTCAGGAAAAAGGTGAATGAATACTACAGACAAATCAGTTTGTCATCAATATTTTATATTTTACATTTTGTATTTTATATATTTATAGAGGATTTGCAGGGGAAAATGGTTCAACATTGCTGTGTCATCTCCAAGGGATGGGAACAGAGATGTGAACAGATGTTAGTGCTGGGGCCACCAGTACAGAATTCACTCTTGGATATTTTATTAGTTTTTTAGGAGCAATGTACTCTATATTTAGGCAGAGCTAAGCTATGTTGGTTTGCAGATAGTTCATTATGCATAAGTTTGCATATGTAATACAATAATCTTTTTCCTGCATACAATTAAGAAAGTAAAAGTTAATAAATGACAGGAAAATATTAAATTATATTTTATACCATCCCCCCACAATCATCTGGAAAAGTTCTCTGTATATTCTTAGATTATGAAAATACAACTTTATGCATTAACACATTTATACCTTGACTACCAGCGTGAGTTTCACCCAGGCTTTGGTCTCCAGGTACAGTTTAAAAGTATCATAGGATCCCAGAATGGTTTGGGGTTGGAAGGGACCCTAAAGACCTTCTGGTTGCACCCCTGCCATGGGCAGGGACACCTTCCACTGTCCCAGGTTACTCCAAGCCCCATCCAACCTGGCCTTGGACATTCCAGGGATCCAGGGGCGCCCAAAATCAATTCCAAGTGATGACCTCAGATATATTTCATAATTCAGTTACCACAATGCTTAAATCACCTTTCAGAGCGTGACAGTGCACTTCAGTTCATGCCACGTTCCAACAAGAAAACCTGCCACGGTTTTCCCCTGTATTTGTTTTGTGTCTTGCACCAGCAGAGTGCCAGCTATGTGTGTTTTGGGGCAAACTCTGGAGTTTCACCCCCAAAAAAGAGCAACCTGCAATTGTGCTACTTCAAGAGCGAGGTCAGGATGAAATTTATCTGTGTTGCTCTTTGTATGCATGAAGAAAAGTAATGGAAATCTCTCTTGGAGCCCATTTTTCTTCATATCCTCCCAGTGCTGATTCAGCTGAGCTGGGCTCTTGCAGGTACAAAGTCAAGGCTCTGCCCTTCCTGCACGTCACCTTCTCTTCAGACAATTAAAATTAAGCATTTCTGTGTTTTCCATATTGCCAGCAAAAGGAGGTAAGAGGATAATTTTCAACACTGCCTTTAGGTGTGAGGGTGGGAGCAGTCAGGCTCTGAATATGCATTTCTCTCCTGTCTAATGTGCTTTATGGACACAACTTTAGGGTGGCTGAGATCAGGTAAAATAAATTTTGTGCCCTGTCTCATTCTCTGCCTTCAGGTCTTGATTTTGATGCTCTTTTTGGGAATGTCCACCCCAAATTTATATGGCAACTCCTCATTCCTGTTCACTCTTACCTCTTACAGGGGGCCATTGCCAGTTTGGGCAATAGGATCACAGACTGGTTTGGGGTGGAAAGGTCCTTAAAGACTTCCAGTTCCAACCCCCTGCTCCACCTCTTGACAGTATTTTGCAAGATGAATGAAAAAACATTTTAGGTCATTCATTCAGTTTTCCTAGAAAATCAGGATTTTTCTCCTGCTGTGATGTTTTCAAATATGCCAACTAAAGATCTTCTGCTTTTTATCCTGGGAGCATATTCCACCTTCAAACAGGCACCACTTGGCAGAGTTTGGAAGGTTTTATGGTTCTTTTTGAATGGGTTTCAACCAGTATTATGATTATAGTAATAACTTGTGTTAGAGTATTATAGTTATCTCCAGAGCATTCTTAATTGTATATCTGGAAAACAGTATAATATTGCTCATTGAAATTTACCTTTTATTGTTATCTTTAGTATGGTCACAATTCTTCCTGTGAAGTGTAAGTACACCTGGGATGATGACTCTCATCTTCCATGCTGTGCACACCGTGCTGTAATTTTATTTTGTTAATTATATAATTTAGTTACATAAAACGTGTCCAGAAATCTTGTTTTACAAGTAATAAAATTTAAAATAGTAAACTGTTTTATTTACATGGTGAATGTGCAAGTTCTATTAATGTAGCTGTATGAAATAGCTTTAGTTAATATTTATGCATTAATATTTATAGACAAATGACATTTGCAATGGAAATTTGCTTGCAAATTCTCCATTATGATATAAAACTGACTTCTGTAGAATATTTAATCAGCCTCACATATTGGCTTCTGATCTTTTCGTCCCTAAAATTTATGTTGGCTTCCTCATAAACCAAGTTCTTTATAATAGAGTTTGGTTTAAGTGAATTCTTACTCTTAAGTCACATTTTCCAGAAATCAGTGTGCCAAATATTGCCACTGTTAGAAGTGGGAAGAGCTTTGTATTGCAAGTTATTTTCCTTCAAACTTCTGTGGAACTTCATGTCCAATATGTACCTGGCAAAAGTGCCAGAATAATTTTAGGGTTTATATGGTTATAAATTTAGCAGTCACCCCTTTTTCCTGCCCATAAATGAATAAATAAATGAACACATGAAATTAAATCAGTCACAGAATTCCTTGATAATTTGCAACCATGTATTTTAAAAGGGGAATAAATTTTGCATAACTCACATTATAATCCTGTCACTACGTTAACCACCCCTATATTTTTATGCCTGCCTGCTAAGGAATAATTAAAGCATCATGCCAAGCTCCCTGATGGAAAAACCAAATGGGTTTGGAATCTGAGACAGGCACAAGTGTCTGAAAAACCTCGTAAACCTCCATGAGGGTAGAGAAGCAGTGGTGCTGCTTTTAAGATTGTTTCCAGTGCTCACATTGCCATAGCTTGGGACAAATGCCCATCTTCAAAAAAGTTCTAAACACACCACAAACTCACTCTGTTCAAAAGCTTGAAGCTGCAGTATGTGTTCTTTCATTTTTATGTTGTTTTGGTTTTTTTTTTTTTTAATTTTTGTGTTGTAGAGTCGGGTGCTTTGCCAAAACCCGTAAGGTTTGGATTTCTTTCTGGGTTAGATTTGACAGGAGGTTTATCAGTTTACATTGCTGCTGCACTCCCAGATAGCTCTTATTTAGACTTCTCTTGAGGAGTGGGTGTCCTTTGGCCACTGGAACAATGTGAACAGTCTCCAAGAGTTACCACAGTCCCAGACTGCTCCAGATAACTTCAAGGGAGATATTTCAATACAGAATCACAGAGTGGTCTGGGTTGGAAGGGACCTTTAAAGCTCATCCAGTCCAACCCCACCATGGGCTGGGACACCTCCCACTAGACCAGGCTGCTCAGAGCTCCATCAACCTGGCCTTGGACATTTCCAGGCATGGGGCATCCAAAATATCCACATCATCACAAATAATGACCACTCTTGCTTCCATTCACACACCTGGAAGATTGACTTTAATGTGATAAAACACAAATTTTTGTGTTTATACATAAAACTCTGCTCCTACCTGAAACGCACAGATGGGTTTAGTCCAAGCGCCCAATAAAGTGTGTTATTGAAACTGGGCCTAAACTGCAAGCCTTGATAGGAACCTGATTGCTTCTGCCTTCTCTGAAGATTTACAGCATTCCTTATTTGTCCTGTGCCTTGTTTTCCGTGAATTATAATAGCAGAGCTAATCAAAAACTGCAATAAATACTGATATCACTGACATTAGATCAGCAAGGGGCATTAATACTCGTTGCAAAAAAAATCCCTGGAAGATAAATTATTGGGGGAAGGGTAGGCATTTCAGCTGATTTTATTGTGACACCAGAAATTAAGATACAGTGCAATATTGACATTAAAATACGCTCCCCTTTATTTGATTTGCTTAGTAATACAATCAGTAACTTTTCAGTGCATTTATCATACTTAGTATGTAATAGCTTTGGCCAAGTTAGAAACCAAAATAACAGTCCCCCTCCAAACCCAGCCCAATTCTAGTGCCTAAATCCTTATTTACAAATCCTATTCCACTGAAATATTTCTCCTTCTGTGTCTAGCAATTAAGCAGAGCATAATTTGGATGCTGACATGACTGATCAAGTCATGAGTTGCTCTCAGGGTGCTGTTCCCCACTGAGTCTTTCCACAGGGCTCAGTTTGCTGCATTTACCAGCCAGGACACAGATCCTGCTGTGATCTGCAGTCGTGCATTAACTCAGCAGCTGAAACATGTTTAACCTACATCTGAACAAACTTAATTTTAAGCCTAGGAGGAATTAGCAGACCTAGGGTGAGGTGGAAAAATGATTCTATTTAAATTTGGGGGAAGGGAAAGGATAAATGTTTGAGGGCAGCCATGGGCCTTGAGCTTCCTCCAGGCTGCTGTCTGGAGCCTCCTGACATTTCTCTTTCCATGAACCATATTCTGGAGGGGATCCAAGGTGGAGGGGATTCCCTTGGGCTGTTATAATTTTTGGTGCATTTTATTCTGGGAGGAGGGAGCGTGCTGTCTAGGAGACAGGGAAATGAAGCAAATCTCATTTAGAGAAGCTGTGCCCGTGCCTAATTTCTGTATTGTTAAAGCACAAAATTAAATTCTTGGTAGCTCTGCAGTTTTATATAATTGCCACCATTTTTCACCGAGCAAGGGAAAAAAATAAACAATGCTGTTTACAGTTAAAGACCATACAGTGATGCTGCAGGACCATGTGGCCAGTGCTCAGGTCCTCTAGAAGTGCAAATATCGATGAGTTCACCCCCTCCTGCCCTTAATCTTTTATTCCTCCAGTCTTTCATCTCTTTCACAACCTTCCACTCTGAAATTCATGATGTCCAGCACTGGATTCCAAACCAACGACAGTACCCCAGTTCTAACAGCTGTGAGAGAAAAACCCAATGTTCACATTCAAGATTCATGATCCTGGCTGACCCAATGTTTGTGAGGGAATGAGATTTCACTGCTGTTTCTTCTCTGATGAAAAAAAAAAAAATCCCATATTTTCCATCATAACATCTTGATAATTTTCATGAAATGTGCTCACCAGTTCTTCCCTGGCTTGTTTTGAAAGTGCAAAATACAAAGTCACCAATAATTCCTTGAGGAACATCATTTTGGATTAGGTTTTTAATCTGGTGATAGTTCGTGTTTGTAGGTAAAGATTTCCACCATAAGGCACAATTACCAAAATATTTTTCTTACCTGCCCTAAGAATATTCCTGAAGGAATTTCAGTCCCGGTGATTTGGATGCCTCTGAGCCTGATTCCAGCAATAGGAGTTAAAAACCTGATTTATCCCTGAAATCCCTGTGTGTTCCCAAGTATATTGTCCTGAGGAGCTGAGAGCTCCACTGATAGATTATTTCTCAAATCACTGCAAGAAATAAACAACCTCACATTTAATCAAACAGGTATAAAGCTCTTTAAATGTTCAGAGCTGGAGAAAGGGGATGCGGGAGTTAAATAAGGAGCAGGAGAGGAGATGAAATTGTTACTTAACTACCAGTCTGTGAAGGGAAATATGTTTAGGGAGTGCATTTTGTCTTGTATGTATTGAAAAGGAGACAGCATTAGGAGGAGATTTTTACACCTAGTGGGACTTTTATGTTGTTGTAGACAGGAATAGAAGAGCAGGATTGATGCTCCGAGTGTAGGAAGCACATCCACTTCAAAATTTCCTTAGATTTAGCAGTGTAACCTGTTCTTCCCCCTTTAACATTTTATAGCTTTATTTTTGTTGGAATCCACTGCTGTGCCGGTATAAAAATACATTAAGCTATAATACAAACCTTGGGCTTGATCCAGGTATGATGAAGTCAGTAGGAGTCTTCCTACTGCCTTTGGATGAGACTTATGGTCGTTCTCCCAGCAATTATTTATGCCTTCTGGAAAAGAAACATTTTTAACACAAAAGTCAAACCCATTGATAGGTTTGTGGTGGAGTTCTCAAGGGTTTTATTTAAACCTCTCTAAGATAAGATACAAGAGTACAGAAACCATTGAGTCTCAGTTTGAATCTCAGTGTATTTTTTTTTTTTTTTTAAAGCTGACAGAAAGGAAATAATTTTCTATTATATCCATTTTTAGACATTTGAATAAATTGCCTGATTGTTAAAGATACTGAGCATTCACACTTCAGAAGAGCACTTTGTGTTGGTCAATGACGCAGGATGTTTTTTCCCCCCAAACAGAGAACTGAGAAGAGAAGCAAATATTCTGAAAATCATGTGACCCGTTCTGCCTGGAAACAAGTTCTACCTGCTCTTCTCCTTCATGTCCTCCTTTATGGCCTCCAGAATCATGGCATTCTGTGATAGCAGCTTTCTGTCTGAGGGGTTTTGCTGGGTTAGATCTTTGTGGAAACAACTGCAAGCCAGGGATAGTGAAACTTGTGGGAGAACTCAGCATCAGAGAGGAGCCAACACTGGTAGCTGTCAATGCACAGTTTGGAGCCTCATCAAACAGAGCAGGAGGAGCTGTGACAGCCAAAAAGGTCTCTCTGGGGTAAGGGATGTGAGGCAGGAGTATGGGAAGAGCTCAGGGTTGTGTGGAAAGGTTTGGTGTGGATGGGCCCCATCCCAGGTTGCGAGGGTTGGGTGGGAAGAGATCTTATGGATGGCACAGAGCAACCTGGCCTAGTGGAAAGGGGTTGGAATTAGATGGTCTTCAAGGTCCCTTCCAACCAAAACCATTCTGTGATTCCATGATTCTGTGCTTTGGGAACAGCATGGAGCGATGGGTGCATTGTGGAGAGCAGTTTGAGGTGCTGGGAAAAAAAAAAGTGACGATGTTTGCCACAAATTAAAAACAAAATTATATCTGCAGAGGTAGAGAGATGAAAGATCTCTAAACTTAATGTGCCTGTGAGAGTAGCTGGTAACAGCTCCTGAAGTCATCAGTCAGTGATGAGTTATCCTTCTCTTTTAGATTCAAGGAATTTTGGAGATAAAAGTTGCATCTGTGACATCTTCCGCAATAATTCTTGAATTTGTTTAACTGCTTTTGGAGTTGTTTAATATATGGCTCCAAGATATCCATGACAAATGTTTGTGTGTGAGAAAGTATTTCTTTTCCTCTGTCTAATCACTCAGTGCAGTTCTCCCCAAGGTCTTGTATAATGAGAGCAATGAATAATTACCTTCTATTCACCTTTTCCATTAAGTTTATAAATGCATAGGTCTGCCTTTTTTTTTTTTTTCCCCCTTCTCCAGAAAGCTCAGTTTGAATGGAAGAATTTTCCTACCTTTCTTGCTCTTGCCTGTATTTTCTGTTCTTTGGCTCAGCTGTGGCACTGCAGGCACAGGTGCCCCCACACTTTTATGGGTGATGGTCTCTGTGTTGTTCTCTAAACCTTTCAAAATAGTTCCTTCTGTTTGTGTCCTGGAGCACCCCAGAACATTATAAAGCTGCTTTTGGAGAACAACTCAAGCTAACACAAGATTTCCTTCCTGAGTGAACTCCTAAAATAGGAAATATTGTTGTAAATACACTGTTGGGGTGATGCAACACTTTAACACCAATCTAGTTTTAACTGTGCTGAGTATTTTACTATATAGGCAGGTTTCACTCCTTCACCAGCTCCAGATCAATTAGTGACATATAGATGAGCAAAGAAGCAAAGCAGATCTCTGTGGGATTCAGCTCATAACTTCCCCTCGTTGGGAAAATTGACTGTCTTTGATCTTTTCGCAGGATGCAGATCTGTGAGGGAATTTTTCCTTGTACCAGATAGTTTCTTGAAGAGCTTCTGTTAACGAATCAATCAGAAAGTCCTAGTGATGTGGTGGTACTGTTCAAGTGCCCTAAAAAGCTGAATTGTACCTTGCTCATCCACCCTTGCCTGGTGATGTGTCTGTGTGCAGTAGGTGAATCTTAAAATCCCTAACTTGGCAATGTGGAGAGACAAATAGACAAAAAATCTTCTGCAATGGAATAAGGAAATTTTGACAGTAAATGGAAGAGAAACAGAACCTAAATTTGAAGAAATTTAATCAAGATTTGAAGAAAACAATAAAGTACTTTACTTAGTCATTTTCCTAGCAGTGAGTATGATGAAAAAATAAGATCTTTTATTTCCAGAGAACATTTATCTTGAAACTGCTACCTTTGGATATAACTAAGATTTGGACTGTGTTTATACAATATTTACCTCATAATCCAGGGCTTTTCATGATCATTAAGACTTTATTCCTCTTCCTACTTTGGTTTCATCATTCCTCTGACTCTTTTTGCCTTGCTATGAATTATTGAAGAATCTGACCTAGAGATGTATCACAGACAGGATGCCCCTACTGAGATTAAGTTCATCTGCTTAAGGATGGTCAAGTCAGCAGATTTGGGGGGCAGTAAGAATTTTTTTCCTTGTTCAAAGATTAACAACGATTTTTGGGCCTGACTTGTCTGTTAAACATGTTGGAAGTGCCTTGTTCCCTGTAATCCATATGGTTGGAAGGAGCCAGGACAATGGGGGTGTTGTAAGGTGTCGTGTTCTCTTCCTGCTGTGGGGTTTATTGTGACTTGTGCACTAAGACTTTAGGCAATAACTTAATTATAGGGTGGGTTTCTTATAGTGTTTCATAACCCCTGAGGCAACTATGGCAGGCTGACTGGTGATGCAGTTCAGTTTGAAGTTTGGAAGTTCTTCTGAGAGCCCAAATGGTTTTTAAAGTAAATTCTTGACAGTCCTCAGGGAAGTAAATTACAGAGAAATGAAATTATGTTAACAATACTTTAGATAAAATTTTAGCTGTAAGATCTGGCTTCTACTACCCACTGTGCAGTACTGCCCTTCCCAGCCAAGAGAAATAATCATTTCTCTGGTGCTTTATTATTTTGTGTCTGTCGTGGCAGTGTATTAATACAAATGTCAGTATATGACGAAAGTATATAATTGTATTCTGTCAGTGGAAAACTGCCATTCAAAAAATAAATAGTGGGGACAGAAAGGTTCTGTTTTATTGTTATGACTGGGGAAAATAATCACAAAATCACAGAATCACAGAATAGTTTGGGCTGAAAGGGACCTTAAAGCCCATCCAGATCCACCACCTGCCACCTTCCACTATCCCACGTTGCTCCAAGCCCTGTCCAGCCTGGCCTTGGACACTTCCAGGGATGGGGCAGCCACAGCTTGACCCCTTCTCATACTGAAATGAGAACCATGGAGATGCCAAAATATGAAGGGTTTATAGTACACATTTTCAGAAAAATATGTTCTCCAATTCTCTCATGATGTATCTCTTTTTCCAGTAAATTCTAGTCCTATTCACAGTTATATCCCATTTCTGCTTATTTAGGTGCATACACCTGCAAATCCCAGTGAAAACATTGGAACTGAATGGGGTAAAAATTAAAACATTGTCCGACAATCTTTATTTAAAATATATATGAATCTGATGTTACTCAGCTTTTGTCCAACACACTCATCTGAGTTATTATGTTTATTACATTCTTTCCAGACAGAACTCAAAACACAATCTTCTGTGCAGATAAAAAAAATACTGGGAAGTGGAAGAATTTCATATCATCTGTCTCTTGAGACAGTAGTAATATTTATTATGTAAAAAAGCCATTTTTTCTTAAAGATGCCAGCAAGCATGGGATGGCTTAGGGAAAATGCCTCTGGTGCAAGGTACAGACCATGTTCTCAGCTTTATGTACCTGACAAATGTTGTTCAGGTTTTGTCAATGTCACAGGAGCCATTAGCAGATCGCTTCAAAAGTTCAGTCATTTAAAAATGAACTGAGCTTTCTTTATTGACATCCATTATTAAAAAGAAATATAACCAACGTGTCATGAATGACTTTCATTTCACATCAGTTTCCCATCCATGGAACTGTGCTGCCTTCAAGGGACCTGCTCCTAATCTGTAACCATTATAGATTTTGAAGTCAAAAGGGCCATTCTGATTATGTGTAATCTGACCTTTGGCATAACATATGACAGAAATTTCCACCTGCATTATGTCTGCTGCTTAGGTCCACGCTGCTTTGAAAGGTGATGAATAATGTAGCTCACCTAACTTAATCTCTCAAAAAAACCCCCCAAAAAAAAAAAAAACCTGTCACACAGCCTCAGCTCTCTTAAGTAAGTGGAAAAAAGACAAGCACCTTTCAAGAAAGAGTCATCCCATGTGTTCAGTTACTTAAAGTGGGACAGATTGAGCTGAGGGTCTGATCTCTGGTTTAGACTGGCCTTGTGTGTTAACCAGCTGGAAATAGCTGATGCACAATCACAGAATCATGGAATGGTTTGAGTTAGAAGGGACCTTAAAGACCATTTTGTTCCAACCCCTGCCATGGGCAGGGACACCTTCCACTATCCCAGATTGCTCCAAGCCCCATCCAGCCTGGCCTTGGACACTTCCAGGGATTCAGAGGCAACCACAACTTCTCTGGGCACCCTGTGCCAGGGTCTCCCCACCCTCACAGGGAACAATTCCTTCCCATTGTCCCATCTCTCCCTGCCCTCTGGCAGTGGGAAGCCATTCCCTGTGTCCTGTCCCTCCATCCCTTGTCCCCAGTCCCTCTCCAGTTCTCCTGGAGCCCCTTTAGGCCCTGCAAGGGGCTCTGAGCCCTCCCTGGAGCCTTCTCTTCTCCAGGGCAACACCCCCAGCTCTCCCGGCCTGGCTCCAACCCTGGATCATCTCCGTGGCCTCCTCTGGACTCTCTCCAGCAGCTCCACGTCCGCCTGATGTTGGACCTCAGGGCTGGGGCAGCTCTGCAGGTGGGGTCTCACCTGAGCAGGGCACGGGGCAGAAGCCCCCCTCCCCTGCTGCCCACACTGCTTTGGGTGCAGCCCAGGATGAGGCTGGATTTTGGGGCTGCCAGCACATCCCAACCTTTCCCGTGCGGCTTTGATCCAAAGATTTCACTGAGCCTTGATCAGTTTTCCTCTGGGTTTATTATTCTCACTTAGGAGATTATTGGTGTTCTGAATTTTTTCAGCTTCAATGCCCAAGTATTGAATCATGTAAATAAATCTCTATCAGCCATCACAGGTAGAGTCAGAGTCTTTTCCTCCTGTGGAGAAGGGTAAAACTGGAGATGAAACTGGGTTGGAAGGACACAATTTGCAGTTCCTCTGAAGTCTGCAAGACATCTGGCATGAGTCTATCCATATGCAGGCTTTTGCTTTTGAGTCAATTCATCAAAATAAGCATCCAGAATGTTCCCAATGAATATTATCAAATGACTCAGGGAAAGCACTTGGGTTATCAGTGCCTCAAATTTACTTAGAGCTATTCAGTAGAGCCTTTTTTTCTTGTTTCTGTATGTGGATGTATGCTAATGTGTGTGTGTTAACATTAACCTGCCTCCCCCCAGAGCTTATTTACCAGGAGTCATTAAAATAAATCCAAGGAATTTGTTGCAGAGTCACTGTTTTCAGTAATCTTGGGGCTTACATTTTTGGTGTTAAAATACAGAGGTTTTTCCACATCATGTTGTGCTGATGTTAATAGGAGCAGCATGAAACTTTGGGAATCAAGGAGTCCTTAAGTGCAGTTGTTGTATCTAAGAGAAAGACTGAAAACGTGTTCAGAGCAGCAATGATGACTGGGGATAAGAGCAGTAAATTGTTCTTAGTTACTGATTTCTGCTGGTATAACAATGGATTCTTCTACATCACAGCATTTAAAGCCAATTAATTGGAAAAAGTATTTTAAAATTAATACACTTATGTTGTTTTTATTTTCCTCCCAGTGTATATTGATGTAAAACTTTCTGCATGTAGTGACAGAACCAAAGGGAATGGCCTCAAGTTGCAGCAGGGAAGGTTTAGATTGGATATTAGGAATTTTTTTTTTCTTGGAAAGGGCAGTCAAGCATTGAAATAGGCTTCCCAGGATAGTGGTGGAATCGCCATCCCTGGAAGTGTTCAGAAGGTGTGTGAATATGGCGCTTGGGAAATTGGTTTGGTGGTGAACACGGTGGTGTTGGGTTAATGGTTGGACTCAGTGATCTTAGAGGGATTTTCTGACCTTAATGATTTACGACTCTACACCTACTGGCCTCAGGCAGATAAATTTCAATATCCTCCTTTGATAACAGCTGATTCCCAGCCTGGTCATTGGAAAGGACATTCACATTTGGGATGGTTCTTTTTAGTTATTACCTTAAATAGCTCTGATAAGGGATAATGAATCCACTGAAGGTTCCTATGGGAAAAACGAGGTGTGAATCACATAAACCTGCTATTTTTGAGATGTCCCCTACTGCTACTCTTTCTGCAGAAGCAAGCCCTGGGAAAGCTGACCCCTCACGTTCCTTTATTCGCTGATGTTTCAGGGTGTCGTTTCTGGATGCTGAAGGGACGTAGCTGACCCGCTGACCCAGCTCCCCATCAATTCCTGGGAAGTTTGCAGGGCAGTTTGCAGGGCTAAGAATGTTGAGAAGACCAGGCAAAACAGAAATCTCCTTGATACACAGGATTTCTCTATATCCATAATCCATCAAGTGCTTTTCGAAACAAAAAACCCCGTAGCAAAGAAGAGTCTGGCAGACTTACTTGGAAAGCTGTTAAAACAGAGCCGTGGATGAAGAGAGATACAGAAGTGCTTCAGCTTGTTTGTTTCATTGATTATATCATACAAGGGCTTTTATTTATTAACTGGGAGTAAATTCTGTTGTTAGCTGAGCAAATACAATTTCTGTGCAAGAGTTCTGTGTGGAGGGTAAATTAAATCCGAGATTGTTTTTATTATTTGCATCATTAGCAGTCAAGACAAAACTTTCCTTTTCCAAATGTTGCCAAAAAGGATCTTGTTGCTTGCTTTAAATTAGAAAAATCAGTAAGATAGTCAGGAAGCAGGTTCTTGATAAACTTCTGAAAGGCTTTGGAGACAGATCCCATCACCTGTGGAATGAGAATTACTGAATAGTTGTTGAGGTGCAATTTGTTTCTGTGAAAGAGCTCCATGAAGTGCCTGATTAACAGATACCAGCCCTGCTGGGTCCAACAGAATTGTTACACAGGGTAATTTAACAGGTTCTTGAGTACATTTGAGGATTTTCCGGTTGCGGCGTGGTTCCCCTGCGTAAGTGTAAAGCAAGTCTAAGCCAGAACGTTTAAAAGCATGCCTGGATGTAGGAAATTTATCTTACATGAGGCTTTTTAGGCTACCACAGATATCTCAGAGTCTGTTCTTTGCTCCCGTGTCCCCTTTGGCAGCACAGCTTGGGCACGGCTTTGCAGCCATCAGGCTCTGGGTGCTCCATCACCTCCCAGCCCTCCTGCACATCCCTGCTGCATCCTTTGAACAGCCTCCATTCAGCCAGCATGAGAATATCTTATTAATAAGGCCAGGTGAGTAGGATGACCTTATTACTGGGTATCCACGCTCCATAATGCCCTTGTTAAATACACAGACAGTGACAGAACTCTAAAGGGACCGGGTCACATTATTAATGCCCTTCTGTGTTGTCCATCACTTCACATCAGTGTTTTGCAATCAGAGCCTTTCCCTAAGAGCCGTTTGTGTCCTGCAGGATTGCTGAAGGGACAATCTCTTTTGTGAAGGGAGGAAGGGAACAGGGTGTCTTCAGGTGCTCGGTGCTGTGTGAAGCTGTTTAATGTAGCAGTGGTTTTAATGCGCTGCTTTATGTGTGTTCACAGCCCACAGCCAGGCACTGCTGCCTACAGGTCACCTGTTAATTGGAGTTTCAAAGCCTTCAGCTGATGAATGTTTTCTGGCAGCAGTTATATTGGAAATCACATTTTTTATCTGGGAGATGTAGGTGAAACTGAAGAGTCACATGAATATAATTCTGCTGTTCTTTACAGTGAGCCAGAAGCCTGCTCTGAGAGGGGAATAATGCAGGATAAAGAAAACGACAATGGAAATTTTGTTTATTTGTTTGAGCCTTAATAAGAAATGTCTGTATACTCTAAAAGCCAGGCCTGTCTGCTTGATACCTTTTAATGAGGAATTATATT
Source organism: Orthonyx spaldingii (assembly GCA_013397795.1). NCBI lineage: Eukaryota > Metazoa > Chordata > Aves > Passeriformes > Orthonychidae > Orthonyx > Orthonyx spaldingii. Next base: position 259,454 of record VZTJ01003857.1, read on the forward strand.
TAATTAGCGTTGCCTCGGAGTGGCTGCGCATGAGACTTTCAGTTCTTCTCTAGGAGGTGTTTAGTCCTTTTCACAGTAAATGAGAAAGGACTCCTAATGACACCAATTAATAGATGTGAGGGCCTTGTGCCGCTCTTTATGGTCTGATGGGTCAGTTAAAATGAGACAACAAAACATACAAGTGCAGACGGGAACAATTTGGGCTCTTTGCGGAAAGATGAATGTCCGTGGCTTAACTAGCAGGAGGGAGAATGAGCTCACACAGCCCACCCAATTACAGTTTCTTTCTCCCAAGAAAATGAAATAATTTGGAGACTTGCAGACGTTGCTGGGTATTTATGTACAAAGATAAAAGGGGTATTTTCATGTGAGCAGGCGTGAGGCGCGGCGGGCTGTGATCCCTTCGTGCAACTCGCAACCAAATGTCCATTACCTCCTTATCATTACCGAGACAAAAACCCTGAAGTAATGACTGTTTGAACCGTTTATACAACTGAGGCTGGCAGGTCTTTGAGGCCAATAGTTACAATGCCGACAGAGTGGTCTCTTCAGGGCAAGGCAGAAATTCTGCAATTACGTTGGTGGCATTGGGTATGGGAAGTGTTCATGAGAAATCATAGAACTGTAGACCACAGAATAGTTTGTGTTGTGGTGTTTCTCATTTTTTCAGACTGTTCCCCTAAGTCTACTTCAGTCTCAGCCTTATCCATGAAGGATTTGGGTTCAAAAAGAAGGGAGTTTAAATAATTCTTGCACCTTGATCATTACATTGGTAGACAGCGTACAAGTGTCTGAAAATTCAACCATGAGCAAGTCTTGGCCATGCAAGATTGATGTCTCATGTTGATGTAGTATTCTCTCTTCTGGTAAAGCTCCATCCTTTCTGCCCCACATTAGAAAAACACATCACACAGCTCGTGGTCTTGGTGGTGCTTGTTCAAATACCATAAAATCTGGCTGGCATGGAGTCATAGAATATCCTGAGTTGGAAGGGACCCAAAAGGATCATCCTGACATAAGGGTTTGTGGAAATATTTCTTCATTAAAACCAGCTCTCAAGTCACACTTTCTCTTCCATTTTACAACCAGTAGATAGTGTTTAGTGCTAGACATGCTGTTCTGGATGTTTCAAAATACACGGTCTCAGTCTTGGATATGATGTGAATTCTTCCGTACTTAAAGGGCAGGGCATGGAAAACCAAGCTGCCAACAGAGTAAATCTTTGTTTTGATCTGGAAGCAGAGAATTATCTCGTAATTTGAATTTTCAGCAGTTTGCTTGAATTGGTTATAGATCCCTGCGTGCTCCTGGAGTCTCTTTGGAGACTGGACTCTTCACACCTCCAATTTCCAAATGTCTCCTGAAGAGGGAAGAACGTGTGTTTTTGGGGATGTGACTGGGAAATGGCAAGATATTTAGTAAGTTGGGGAATTTCTGGTTAATGCTAATAGTGAATTGATTGAGTGGGAAAAGGGAGGATGGGAAAAGACCAGCTGTTAGTTACAGGGCCTTCCCCATCCCGAGGGGTTTGTGCAGCCATTTTGTGGGAAAAAATGTGGTTTTTAGGAGTGACTTGACTGCTCCTACTGAAATCACAGGTAACTGTTTTTGTTCAGAGCCCAACTACTGCATCTTTTGTAAACCACTGCTTATAAGGAAATATTGCAAATAAATGTACATAGGAGGTGGGGGGGGGGAGGGGAGAGCTTCCTATAACAGTGGGAATTTCAGCTGATTCAGGTGCTCAGGTATCTGTGGACTGCGTAAAACTTTTCACTCAGTGACTATTGAGAGAAGCCATTTGAAAATTCATTTGCAAATTCAGCAGTGGAATTTGAAGTACAAATTGATGGTGTGACACTGCATTATTTGTCCAACACACCAGCATTTTATGGACATTGATATAAAGATTGGAATGAAGGAAGCTGTTGCTAGGAAAGGCAAAGAGAGACTGTAGGAATAGAGATACAATAGAGACCCACGTGGGAAGCGACCCAGGCTGCACCATCTTTGTTAATATTAAAGGAAACATTTTCTGTGGAGTTGAAACACTGACTACATGAATGAAGTTTCCAAAAAAAAAAAAATCTCTACAGAGAGAGTTTTTTTCTGGTTTTTTTTTTTTTGTTTTTTTGGTTTTTTGGTTTTTTTTTACATTTACCTTAAGTTAGTTTGTTAAATATGCTTCCCAAAAGTCACCTCAAAGTCAGAAATTCTGGGAAATTTTCCAGTCTAGCTCTTTTATGAACCACCACTGCAGAAAAATGTAGAACCACAGAATCATAGAATGGCTTGGGCTGGAAGGACCTTAAAGCCCATCTCATTCCAGCCCCTGCCACCCAATGTCCAATGTGTAGCATGAACTCTGTGCAAAATAAGGTAATTATTAATTCTCCAGTATTTTAAATCAACATTTTAAAAACTGTAGCTATGGGCCTGAGCTTGGAAACATATTGTAAATAATGCAACAAGAAGGAATGAAAATTATTAGCACTTGACCAGTGCTATTTGGTTCCTTATCAGAGATAAAGGTTTGCTACTTTATAGTGTGTTGTTTCATTGAGGTAGAAAATAGATGATATATCTTGAGATGGTAAAATGCTTAAGCATAACAAACTAAAAAGTAAAATCAAATTAAATTTGTGATATTTGATCATTTTCAGGGTTACATTAACAAAGTTAATAAAAAAATATCTCAGTTGCTTCAGAAGGGCATTGATTTTTTTTTTTCATAACCTCTTCCAGCTGAAATTATATGATGTAACTTTGATAAGCAGAGAAATGTCCACCTTAAAAATAGTTGTTCATACTCCCAACTGAGAAATCATTTCAGAAACCTTAACCTTTTAAATAGTTATTTATCTTTTCTGCATTAACTGAAATTAATTGATTGTCTTACCTAATTGTTCTTGGGCCAGAATTGCCCTCCAACTTGAATCCGTCTTTGCTGCTCTTTTCTTCTAGAGGTATTGGCTGTTCAAAATATTATGTCCTTCTGGTTTTATTTACTCTTGTAAACACAGCAAGTTCCTCTGGGTCCCATTCCTTGCACAGACAGCCCTGTGCTGCTGCATGCACTGGCAGCGATTTTCTCTCAGTCCTTATATTTGGGGTTTATCAGTCTTGAACAGGAGTGATAGGACTTTTTATCACATTTCAGTGTCAGTGTCTCAGACAGCAACAATGATACCTTTTTGTACTGATGTTACATGGACTCCACTGTGCATTTGAAAACAGCATTTATCCTGTAATTCTCTGGTTTCAAATCTCAGCTGAACGTTTGATTTCCATTTATAATGACCAGAGGTAGATTTGAGTTGTACAGGGTGGGTTGCAAAGATTGTCTTAAGATGCAGAAAGTCAGAACACTAAAATAGTTTGGTTTAGGACTACTGTGGGTTTGGCACTACCCAGCTTCTCCAGCTTCTTGTCCACGGAGTATCAGCCTCTCAGCAAGGCAGACTTGATGGTGCTGTTGGTATGTCCAGAATATTCATTGAGCTCTCAGAACCACTGAAGGTGATTTTATTAAAAAACTGAAATAATCACAGAATCATGGAATGTTCTGGAATCTGGAAGCTGGAAGGGACCCACAAGGATGGAGTCCAGCTCCTGGCCCTGCACAGACACCCCAACAATCCCACCCTGTGCATCCCTGGGAGCGCTGTCCAAACAATCCTGGAGCTCTGGCAGCCTTGGGGCCGTGCCCATTCCCTGGGGAGCCTGGGCAGTGCCCCAGCACCCTCTGTGGGAAGAACCTTTCCTTGAGATCCAACCTAAACCTCTCTAACACAACTTCATGCCGTTCTCTTGGTTCCTATGACTGACTGTTTCTAGCTGTATCTCCGAAATGGTGTGTCCATCCCAAAATAGCAGCATTCAGGCATAAGAATGTAAAAAAGCATGGAACAGGTTTTGTTTTCCTTTGGAATTAGTTTGATGATTTTTATTTTTTTTCCCCTGAGAACGTGGCAGCTTTCCATGCCTGCAAGAAAGTATATTTTCTCAGAAAAGAAGCTTAATTAAGAGTAGTGACAGTGGCTGTAATAATAAGATACGTGCATGAGTAATATATGGAATGGGAATTTTTAGATGCATCCCGAGAACTTAACAGAAGGAAGGACTAATATGTAGAAATATTAATGTGAGATGTCTTCAGTGCCAGCGTTCTCATATTCCCAGAAGAAATACAGTGATAGATGACACCTAGTGGAGTTTGGCATCAACTGCTGCAGGAATGGACCACAGCCTAAAAATCTGGTCATTCTTGGAGTTAAAAAAAAAAAAAAAAATATTCCTGGAGCTGTTGCATCTCACTGTTCCTCTTGTTCTGTTTACAGATATGAGAATTTTGTATCATTGCTGAATTATTCGTCCTGTTAAAAAAAAAAAAAATAATTAGTGACCATTGGATAGTAAGACAAGGGAGCAAAAGCCTTTTTTGGCCTTTAATTAATTTATAAATATTTGTTTTATACTGTCTGTGGTTTTAGGATTTAGAATTATAAATACACTATCTTTAGCTACTAAAAAAGTAGGTTTATCTTTACATAGGACATGGTGGGATTCTTGGGGTGTCCTGCACAGGGTCAGGAGTTGGGCTTGATGATCCTGATGGGTCCCTTCCAAGTCAGCATATTCTATAATTCTGCATGAGAATTATTGAACCAAATTATGCTATGGAAAAAACGAAAAATATTTTTCCTGACAAAAATCAGAGTATCTGTTGTATTTTATAAAAAAAAAAAAAATAACACAAAAAACCACAACGAAACAAAATAAACTTTTAGGGGTTCTTTTGAGTCATGCATTTAATGAGAACCTGAAGTGTTGATTAATTGGTGCATCAAAACATCTGGAAAAAAACCCAATCTTTTTTCCCCCTCCTTTCTGTAGATAGCTCAGGGGTAAGGAAATAGGTGTCTTAGAAACAAACTTGATTCTCTGGTAAAAATACACTTCAGTACTTAATCTTATTGAATTAAATTAACACAATAAATCACTAAACCACCATTTTCAACATCACATTCTCACCAGCATCCATGTACTTAGCGTTGTGGACAATGGTGGTTTGTGTTTACAAGGTGATTTGGGTTCATATTGGAAATTAGACTCTTTGGGGGTGTTACTCCATTTTTTTACATTTTTTTTTTTTTAGTACAGGTCTCGTGCACCTCTCTGGCACTCACTTGTTCATGAGCCACATTGAGGAATTTGTCAGAAACTTATCATTTGAGTGTTAATGCCAGCTGAGCAGGGATGTGCTGGGAAGTTTTGTGTTGCTTTAGTTACGTCTCCACTTGTGGCCATGACAGGAGCACTGTCACCTCAGGGAACACACGGCGCTGTGACACCTCCAAGGATGTTCCTGAGGGTGGGCTCAGGTGGATTTGTCCCAGCAAGAGGCAGCTGCAGCTTTGCTGTGCCTTTCACACCTTTTCTGTCTCTGGAGAAACTCCATTTAATAACCCATCTCCCCTGAAAGCTCCAGTGGTTGATGCTGCTCCGTGGCAGATGTGCAGAATTGGCCAGAATCCATTTTAATCTCTCGTTTACTCGTTCTGATAATGCAGCCTTGACCTCCCTGCAGATGGGACTTGCAGAGAGTTCTGCTCACTGCTAACAGTGATCTGTGCCCGAGCATGAGGCTTTTCTCTCCAGTGCAGTGGCATTTATGGTCAGGGATGCAGGGTGCTGGCGTGACAATAACTTGAAATTATTAGATAAACACGGACACATGCAGCAGAGCAAAATGATGGCTGCAGTAGTCTCTGCTTTGCTGTGGTCTCACCTCCTAAATACTGTGTTCAGTACAAACATGAGCTTCCAAAGCTGCTTAAAACCATTTAGATCAGGAGGCAATGCAAGAGAGCCGTTCAAATTGTCATGCTCTCCATCCCTGGAAGTGTCCAAGGCCAGGCTGGATGGGGCTTGGAGCAATCTGGGCTAGTGGAAGGTGTCCCTACACATGGCAGGGGGTTGGAACTGGATGAGCTTTAATGTCCTTTCCAGCCCAAACCATTTTGTGATTCTACTGCCTTGCATTCAGAGTCAGAGAAGTTGCATTACACAAAAACCTTCATGGGCAGTAATAGCAAATTCAGTTCCTAACTTGGGAAGACTTAGAGCACCTATTGCAGCCAATAATTCCATTTCTGCTCTGAATGGTCATGTCCATGAACTGCATGAGGAGCCATGTCGCTGTTGAGCAGATGTTGAAACAAGAAGCACCCGAGAGAATTTTCCAAGACGAGAGAATTATTTCTTTAATACAGCTTTTATATACAAAATGAACGTTCACTGGGATTGGCCACAGCCATCCGCCCCCCCGGGGCTGATTGGATGGAACTCTGACTGTCTGTTTTGAAAACAATTCAGGCAAAACATGGACTTATCTTCATATTTACAATTCTCAAAGAAGAATTTCTCACGAGAAAGCAGACTGTGGTGTCACAGAGCCCAAACCACATTATGGCCTCTACTACATCAGTTTGGAAATACCCATTTATATGCTCCAGGTGAGGATTTGGTGGTTCCAACCCTATGTATTTAGCACTGATAAAAGATGATAGCACTTTCAAAGTCCTCCTGGGGATTAATTTCTGGAACTGTTCGCTTACCCCAGCTCTCCTGAAGAAGAGACAGCCACAAATGTCTTCTTCATTACAACCTGATTTTGTCTGATTTTGAAGTTGCCCTATACTTCAGGCAGTTGTGATGCGCAGAGTTCTGTGGACTGGCATAGAAATGTCTGGATTTCTGTGTCATTTGAGTGGGTGTATGTGAGTGTGCCATGCAGAAGAAGCAGGAGTGAGTTTGGTGTTTGACAGCCAACAGAGAGAGAATCCTCCTTGACCCATGAGCTGGCAAATCTAAAATTAAGGGTTTGCATTCAATCCTCACAAGTCTTCCCAACTTGACTGACATTAGGATCGTGCTCTTGAGGGGTTTATGCAGTCTGCATGTCCCATTACCTGGTGACAGTCCTATTTGCAGACCCTCTCCTGGCTGGGCCCAGGTGAGCTCACTTTGCTGGCCCTGAATCCCAACCAAGTTAAATTCCAAATTCCTGGGACATGCTGACTCAGCTGTCACCACTGCAGATAAATCTGAGCCCAGTGGTGAGATCTGAGTTTATTTAGTGTGTGCTAAGGACAGACCTTCCTCGAGTCAGCGCTTCAGGGCCCAGTGCACAGTGAATATACATCAAAAGATGGAAGTATCACAAAAACATGGATATGAAAAGAATAACCAGAGTCAGTTTCCTGTGCTGGTGCTGACCATGATGGCTAGAGTGAAAATAAATTAAAGACATTTTTACACTGCCATATACTTTCAAATATTAATCTTACAGCAGCCCACATAGCACTGAGGGCTTAAATACTTTATTTACCAAATTGGCGTTCAGAGTCTGTTGAGAAAGCTTGGAAGGACTGGCATCAATTTATCTTTATTTTCAGCCATACATTTTTAGGCAGGACTGGCTCTTTGAGTGTTAATATCAAGCTGCTGGTGTGCATTTACTTGTGTTTGATACGAGGAAGATAAAAACCCTGTTGTGACGTTCTGTGAAATCCGTAGGTGTTGAGAACGGTAACTCTTGCTACAGTGGTCGGGTAATACCAGCAGCAATTTTGGATTGTAATTTTGTAGAATAAACTGTGGATTTCAGAGTGAAATGTAGTGGGGTAATGAGCGACAGTCTGGAGCTGTATCTGAGGCCAGGCTGGCCCCTGTGCCCTCCATCCCTTCCCCTGGGCAGTGCAGGGTGCTGCAGCAGCAGTGATCCCACTAGATGGAGCAGGGCACCAGGGACTCAAGGGCAAAACCATACCATTATCTGCCAGGAGAAAGAAAAGAGGGGGGAGAGAATGGAGTCAGAGGCTGAAGAGTGAAAAATGGAATATGTGAGGAAGCAGGGAGCACACTTCAAAGGGACAGTTCTAAAAAAGTAAAGCAGAGGAAACCTACATTTTGTAGTAATCGTCATGCAGAAAAACAATGTGAAAACAGCTGTTGGGTCCTATTTTAAAACCCTAAGTGCATTTACTCTTTTCTTTAATCCATATTTTCCTACATTTCTGTTTTCTCTTTCACCATAACCGGAAATAAAATTTACATTTCTTTTAATAGGTAAAATTGTATTTTTATGTTGAGAGTATTACTTAATGATTAAGTATCCTCAGGAATGCACTCAATTCAAGGATATTTTGCAGTCATCACTTTCATTGTTTAGTTTCAGTGGAGAAGATTTAACTTCACTTGACTATTCCAGAAATAATCTTAACTACCTCACCATGTGGCTGAGCTGTTTTTATTGCTCTTATTTTGTACCATATTTTCTTGTTGATGCAAGGAAAACTAAGATGTTCAGTGGTGATTTTTCCACCGCTGCTGTTAAATATTATTGAAATGAAATATTATTTTGCTTGCTATTTGTAACATGAACCTTGCCTGTTAAGCTACGTCTTGATAGCCAGATACTGAAAGTAACCAATTCTGTTACAGAGTTTGCCTTCTTGATCACTTTGGGGTATTAGGAAGATGTTACAGAAAAAAAAGATCCGATGCAGTAAATCAGGTCTATTTCTGAATGATCTCTACGAAATTAAAGTGGAATAAATCAGCAGAAAGTTGTAACTGAAGTTTTGGGTTTTTCATGGAAGATCCCAAGACATGCTTTCAACTTATAAATGCAGAATAGTGTAGCTTATCTTCCTCCAGCAACAAAGGAGCTTCTATTACAATAAGAAATAATTCAAATCCTATAAAACTCAGTGAGACTCTTCTCAGCCATAGGGAGGGCTTCGATCAGACCATCTGGTTCCGAGGTTGCGTCCTTTATAGCATCATACATCCTCCATACGTCCCTTCCAGCATCGTGACATCCATTTCAGCAGAGTTCTGGGCGATTCTAATTTCTGCAACTGCAGATCCATATTTTAATCCAAGAGCAGCTGGGGCCATGCTGGTAATCCACTCTGGTTTACATAAAAATTTCCTTTAGGGGAGAGCTTCACATTTCTCTTTCTGTGGTAAGGAAAAGTGATTCAAGACTTTCAGTTCTCCTCTGTTGCTCAGTTTCACCGTGGTGCTGTGGGAAAGCTGCCTTCCAGCTGCACTTCTCAGTGAAGTTATTTACGGGACTTCACTAAAAACTCTATTAGTGAAGGCCAACAAATTAAAAAACCCAACAAACAACAAAAAAGAGGGTCTTATCATAGAATCCCAGAATAGTTTGGATTGAAAGGGACCTTTAAGACCATCTCATTCCACCCCCTGCCATGGGCCGGGACACCTTCCAGTATCCCAGGATGCTCCAAGCCCCATCCAACCTGGCCTTGAATACCTTCAGGGATGGGGCAGCCATAGCCTCCCTGGACAAAACATCTCTGGTCTTCCCCCGATACCTTTTCTTAATCCAAATATTCTAAAGCAAAATTTACTGGAAATCTCAGCTCCCCAGCATTCCCTGTGCGAACTTTTTACATCTTTAAAATTCTGCATTTACAATGGCCTATCTTAAATCTGCAGACATGGTCAGGTGTAGGAAATAAATGTTTGGAGGAGATAAAGGAAAGTCTTGGAGACAACCTGCAGCTGCAGAATCTCTGCCAGTGCCCCAGCACGAAGCAGAAGTTTTTTCTGTACTGGTATAGAGTCTCTTCAATGCTGTTACCTGGAATCAGCTTTTCTGAGTTATCACTGTCTGGTGAATCCAGAATGTGGAGTAAATTTTCATAGGTGCTGCAGTCAGGGTCACTGGGCATCCCACCAGCATAAAAGCACTGAGTTTGTAGAGGTAACAGAAAGTACAAGTTCAGAATTAAGAATTTCTAACTCTATTTTGAGGAGGGGATAGCTCAAGAAATTATATAGGTAAGGAATTACGTGTGTTTTGATGATTCATGCCCTCAATGGGTTGTGATCATTGTTCACAAGCTCTCCACATTTTCTCTTGCATGGAATAAAAAAATGAAAGAGTAGACACTGCAGTGCTAGAACTGTGGTATTTGGGAGTAGCCTTGAAAATGTTAACGAATCTGTAATTAGAAGCAGGAGTGTTCATGGGAGTTGTGAATCATTTGCTGAGAAAAGCAGATCTGAGCAAATGAAATGGCTCCAAATAGCGACGACAGAGAGCTATGCATGGAATTTGGGTACAGGATTACTTCATCTCAGTACCCGTGAAGTAACAAAGGGTGTTGGTGACAAAGGAATAAAAAAGTAAGCAAGAGTTCCAAACAAAAGAAAGGAAGTCAAGAAACTAGAGAGCAAAGTTTGGTAGATTTGATGGTGCCATGAAGATTTCATGGATAATACCCAGCATCAAGACAGAATGGACAATTCTTATCCTGCTTCCCATTTAGTTTAGTGGGACAATCACAGAAAAATTAGTTTGGAAAGGACCTGTGAAAGTCTCTGCTCCAAGCCTGTGGTCATCTTAGATAGATTGCTCTAAGGTCTTATCCAGGAAAATTGGAATATCCTCAAGGATGGCTATTCCAGAACTACACAGGAAGAGCAATACCAGAATAGCAGAAATACAGAAAATAGAAATAACAGAAAGGAGACAGAACCTCCTAAAAGATTGTGAGGTTATTTTAGGAGCTCAGTACAACAGAGGAGGCGAGAGATGGACAGAGTTGATGGTTCAGCCCTCGGAAAGTCCTGGCATTGGGAAAGAAGGAGGCTGAGGCTGTTTGGTCAGACACCAAATGCAGCAACTCCAGACCTCCAGCAGCAGGGCAGGTGTAAGTGTGGTACAGAACCAAAAAAGTAGAGCAGGATGGTAGGAAAATGGGCCAATGTTAGAGCCAGGCAGGTGTAGAAAAACTTGGTGTGAGAAAGTCAAGGAAAACCAAGGCACAGGCAATTCCAAGGCCATCTGGGCTGCCTGTGGTGGAGAAAAGTCATCAGTGTGAAGTCAAGTCTCCAACCATGAAAAAATAAACCAGAATTAACTCTATTTGAGAACCACTCGACTGCTCTTGAAAGCAAATTAATTCAAATATGATGGCAGTCAGTGCCATGTCCTTGTGCTGAACTCTGTGCTGATACCTCTGCCCCCACAGGTCAGGAAATGCAGGTGTGGGAGGACTATTAACAGTGCAGATGGAGAAAATAGGGTGCAGTGAGATGCACAGAGCTAAGAGGAAGGAGCATGGGTTGCAAGGGACTAGAATATGAAAAAGAGACAAGAAAAAGTTACATATATATTTTTTTATATATATTATGTCAGTAATGAACCAGCCTACTTGTCCAATCAAGAAAATACCCAGTGCAAGGTGTATCGTGATTAAATTATCAATAATACATATTTTAGAATAAAGTTGGAAAGCAGGAATTTGCAGTTTATTGCTATAAAAGGTAGATTTCATGTGTGTCAAGTGAAGCTGATACTGGCTTGCTGTGAAATGGCAAAAATGCCTGCAGTATATTGAGGCAATCCAGAGCTCATGGCTGAGAGTAAATGATTTCTCTTTATTTTTCCTTTTGTTTGTCCTTCTTCTTTTCTTT
>VZTJ01003857.1:272321-301454 GCA_013397795.1 Orthonyx spaldingii
CCTTTCCTTTCCTTTCCTTTCCTTTCCTTTCCTTTCCTTTCCTTTCCTTTCCTTTCCTTTCCCGCACCTTCCCGCACCTTCCCGCACCTTTCTCCTTTCCTTCCAACAGGGCTAAAGCAAATGAAAAATTAACATCTGAACAAACGATGTTCCACGCCCCTGAATAATATTTCCTTTCTGACTTTCTGTTGTGAATTCATTATCTGAGGAGATTGTTTAGGTTTCAGAAACTGTCACGCTCGATACAAAGAACAGCTTACGCCTCCTCCTTCCTTTAACTCAGCGTGGATGTTGTGCACGAGATAGCTGACACAGAGTTCTGATATTATCAGCATCATTTCACTTCTTGCACTTAATTTACCTCATTAACATTTTTATTACATTTTGCTACCATTGCATATTGAGGCAGCGCAGTTGTGAAGTCACCCAGCTCAGGCTGAGCACCGCCACGAGGCTCAGGGGTGTCAACGTGCCTTAAACTGGATGAAAAGTGAAACTTCCCAGCTGCTCCAGCACCCATCCCCTTGGCAAAGGTGTGGGCTAATTTATGGCTCAGGCTTTCCCAATTTTCCAGATCACATTCCTGCAGTCTGACCAAATGATGTGCTGCAAAGAAAAACGGTGTGCTGGCCACGGGAGCGGTGTTTGATTTCAAGCCTTGGCGCACCAACAGCTCAGCGGGAAATGGTCTCGCTAGGACGGGACTTTGCAATCTGTCCCCAGACACCATGAAGGCTGTAAATCCCCACCCCTCGTGCTCACCTTTGTTTCTTACTGATAATAGGTGGGAAATGTGTATTTATGATATTTTAGTGGGTGAGTTACTGAAGGTCGCAGATGCTAAAATAGTCGGGGTGATTTTCTGCAGCGATGTTACAGATTTTAATGAGCTTCTTAAAAGAATGTTGGTATTACATATATGATTCTAGCAAGCATGCTGTATTATCATCCAAACGTACAGATTTCCAAGAATTATGGGATCAGGTTCTTACAGAGTTCTTGTAAATGCTTTCAGTAGTTTGGTTTGTTTTGGTTTTTTGGTTTTTTTTTTTTAATGTGAGTGTGATCTGGGTGTTAGGAGCATGCAATTTCACCTTAATTTCTGTTCAGTGGCAAAGAACTGAAGGTCATATCATTTATTTTAAAATCTCTTTTCATTTTAATTTTCAGAATGGTCTTTTTAGCTTATGGACTGAATGTCATGACATTTTAATGATGATAGAAATTATATAGGCTGCAAAAAAAAAATTCCACACTTTCTAGCAGTCTGTAACGTTACAGTAGAAAGCTCAATTTAACCTTTTAAACTCAGTTCATTTGGAGTAAGTGGTCAAAACAGTTTCTTAGATTGGTGACATCTGATGATTTATTATATAAATAATTTCCTCTAAGCCATAATCATATTCAGTTTGGATATCTAAAAATTACTAAAGAGACAATGTAGAAATAACTTTGTTAAGAGGCTTCTGAAGTGCAAAGGTATCTCAACCTTCTTTTATAAGCCCTGAGTCTCTGCTGAAATTTTGCTAATGAATTTTCTTTCTAATTCTTCTGACTAGGAGGGACTAATTTATTTTTTGATTCCTTCTCCATTCAATCAGTACTAAGAGGTTGATTTGTTTTGAGCTGTTATTGTCACTTGTTTGGCAATAAAACAAAGGGTGTGCATCTGGTGATCTTCATCAGCCCCTCCCGTGATGGTCTCTGTGGTGGGCACCAGGAAACTCCTGGGACTGGGGCTGTCAGCCCATGCTCTGAATATTGAATTTTCGATTCCACTAATTGCTTATTGTGCTGCTTATCCTGAAAATAGCTGCTGGTGGCTCTGTTTTATTAGGGCTCAGTTAAACAATGTGGGAAGCCTGAGTATGGAGAGAGGGCTTCCCCCTCCAGCCTTCAGTGCCATCCTCAGATTTTCACAATTCCTTCTGGGAATGAAACATATCACTGATGTTTCACTGCCATGTCTGAGCATCTTTCTCAACAGCCTTCTGAGTTAACAGCCAGGTTTAATTTTCCCAAAATCATTGTTTATTCATACAGAGGACATGGATTTCTTTGAGGAATGCATCCCCACCTGGTTATCACTTCTCTGCTTAGAATTAGAGTTCTCTCATCCTAAATCAATTATTTCTAGCAGGTGCAAAGCCATAATCCATTTGGTACCTGGCAGCAAGCAGAGTGTGTGCAGTCTGAAAGACTGTTAAGAGTCTTAAAAATCAATTGGATCAGATTCTGGTTGGGTTACATATAATCTCAGCTCAGGTACCATGTGAAAGCTTTAATGCTTGTGTCTAATGTTAAAATGTCTAGACTTCAAGACATTGCTTTAAAAAAAAAAAGAAACATTAAAAAATGAAGTTTTGTTCATAACTGTGTACTATTGTACAATTTTATGGCCTGATTTGCTCAGAATTTCTTTTCCCCATTTTCTCAAAATGTGTATTCTCAGCCTTGATGAAAGAATATAGGAGGAGAAAACCCCACCTCTCTGTATGATTTGCTGTCCCAGCACCTCAGCCACGTGAGATCTCAGCCTTGATGGTCTGTAATAGTTTATTGAGAGGATCCAAGAAGAGCTTGCTGCCTGATTAAGCAAATAATTAAGCATTGCAGTATTTAGCTTTAAATTGATATTAATAGAGTTCTATCTCTAATAATGGAAATAATCTGTTTCAATCAAATCATAATTTCACATGTTCTCCGTGGCTTTCAGTTGTGCCTTTCATTTCCCTGATGCCCTTGGTGGTTTATTTGTATTTATTTACATGTATGTGTGTTTGTGTGGTTATATACCAGAACAAATTACTGAAAATGAGGGTTAAAAAACCCACTTCTTCTGCCATGAAGGTTTTCTTGTGGAATGCAAAAGGTGTTTTGAAACACAGGCCCTCACCAGCCTTTTACCACAGAATAACTGAAGCACAGGAATCGCTGCACCTGAATTGATCCAGGAATTTGAACCTGGCAATCAAAACAATGAAAGTGTGGAATTAGTGTCTCCCATTGCAGCTTTCACTTTGCAAACACAGTTAAACATTCATTGGTCTGCAACAAGGGGAATTATTTGTTCTGCCCTTTGTCTGTTGGAATGATTTTATGTCTGTCTTCCTCCTTTCAGAGACTGAGTTCAGGAAAGGGAAATAAAATCTTGACAAAATTGTCCAATACTGATGAATCAGGATTTTCTAATTTAAAAAGAAAAAATCGCAAACATTGCCTTTCTATGGGGTATTTTATTTTCTGTTTGCTCTTCATCTGCAGAGACAAAGAGCTTCCTTTTTCTGTTATGGAGAATTGCAGCATCTTTTAAGATGGGCTTAGAAAAATAAGCAGGTGGAAAAGTTATTGAGTTGTGTGATTTATGTAGGAGTTCTTGGTGCTGTTGTTTATGTGCTTCGAAGGAGAAGATCAGCATGGAAAAAATGTGTGTCCGTGGATCAGTTTATCTTCCTAGAGGAGCTCTCTTGTCACCTGTGAGTTTGAGACACAGAGTATCATGAGCAGGTGTATAAAAATGGTGTAACCAGGTTTGTGAGTAAGCTGAGAGTAATGGGTTTATGCCAGAACTCTCTCCCTTTTTAATGAATGAATTCAAGTAATTCATTTATTCCAGTTTCTCATGGGTGTTCCCTGCATTTGCCTTTGTAGCACCAACTCTGAAATGAGCTCAGGAATGATTTGGAACTCCAGAATATTCCACAGCACTGCAGACAATGTGAAGGAGCCACCTCTTTTCCCTCCCAATTATGATTTCCGTTTATTCCCAAAGCTGTGGTCGTTACATTCAGGGGACTTTTCACGTTGTGTCCCTGCTGTGCTCATGCCAGGCTGATTCCAGCCATAAATGCAGATCTGTGTTACACTCATTTTCCAGCTTTGTTCTCCTTTTATTTTGTAATTATTTTCCATGCTCTTATTCCATACAAAGAAGTGGAAATACCTTTCAGACAAAAACAAACCTGAGGAGTGTGGAGGTTTGCAGGAGTTACGAGCACAGGGAAGCAGGAATGCAGATTCTTCTGCAGTCTCACATAAAACATTTGCTGTCAAGCACCCACGGGTCCAGTTCTGGTAAGGATATTATCATTTGCTTGTACAAAATATTCTCCTTTAACCCATCCTCAGACTCCAGGGTGAGAAAGCAGGGAGCTGCAAAGAGCTCCCTGATTTAAAGAAGCCCATCCCCGTCTAACATCAGCTTACACAGAGCCTTTCCTGAACAGACCAGTTTTCATCTTGAACATCATATATTCCAATCCCTCAGCAAGGATATTCTTTTTTTTCCTTTGTTATGTCCACTTGTTGATGCATACTATGAACTGAAATATTCTGATATATATGGAAAATCTTTCCTTAGGAGAAAGCACTTCCTTTTCTTGTGGCGCGAAAGACAAGGAGAAATGTTTTTGAAAGATCTGGATGACTTCGTAACTCAGGGATGATAAGTCCAAAGGTGATGCAGTGTAAATTTGGCACTTGTTAATAGGTAATAATTCTGATTAACACTGTCTCTGTATTGTTAATGGCCAGGGTTATCTGGATAAATTACCTCAGAAATTCTGTGATTCTATGAAATTCCATGCTGTTCCTTTTGCACTGTTTTTTTTGTAGGTATTTTGAAATCAAAGACCCAGAGACACAGAAAACTTTAGGCTTTTGATTATCAACAAGGGCTTTTTGATCTTAGAGTGACCCTCAGAACTGAAAACAAAAGTCTCTTCGCAAAATGTGAACAGAGACATCAAAGGTCTCTGAAATGCAGGGATAATAAGGTCCAGTATGTAGAAATCCCACATACAGCCAAAGGGAAGATGTGAGGAGAAGAGTTAACTGGATGTGATTGTACAGAAATGCTTCATGTCTGCTGTGTTTTCTGTCAGGTTTAAATGGGTTTTGTCACTTTGATAAGCTTTTCAAATAAAAAAAAAAAAAAAAGAAAAAAGTGGAGTCTATGAATAAATAGCATTAGACCATGGCTATCAGGCTAAGGCAGGTCATTTAGCAACTGAGATCCTCCTTTTCTGCTTCTCCTGCTGATCATATTTTGTCCTGATTTTAATCTATCCTCAAAGGAAAAGCAACCCACAACCAAAACCACTTTCTCTTGGCTGACTTCAAAACTATCCACAGGAGGAGAATTCATAGGCCACCTACTCAAAGATGTGTTTTTGAGCACCTTCTAAGAAATTTCAGCTCCTTAGGAAAATACCAAACGCTACAAGGAGAAAACAGACTATTAAAAATCAGTCCTGAATCCTGGCAATAACGGAGTGTTAGTTGAAAACATCTCCAAAGTAAGCAGGGAAAGGAACCAGGTGATCCATCCTGAAGTGAAGGATTATAAAGCAACCTGGCAGGATGGATTCTTTGGGGTAGTGGCCAACTATTTGTGCCGTGCTGTTTCCATTGGAATGAAAAATCAGCCTCCTCACAGACTCTGATTGTTCTCCACATTCCGTGCTGCGGTCGAAGCAGCAATGTTTGCTTCTGTCTTGAAGGTTCCAGCACAAAATGGAAGATAAACCAGCATTCATAAAACAGAATTGAATTGTTAGTCTGCATAAATACACTCCGTACTTAGGAAGCTGCTGGAAAATGTTGACAATGGTTGTGATCTTTCTTTGCAATGGTGGGATTTTTGCTGGGATTGGGTTATTCTTGCAGCAGTATAAGATCATGGATCACCAGCTCTATCACTGGCAAAATCATCGGGAAAATGTAGCCCTGGGTAGCCCTTTTTTTTTTGGGCACCTTTTGCTGAGTCCAGGGAGGCTCTGCCAGCCCTGTACACACACAGATCAAATATTTATTGGCTGCTTCACACAGCAGATTTCTGAGCTAAATACTACTCAGCCAGGCATTAATAGAGTCTGCCCTGCTGCCGTACCCTGGGCTGCCCTGGAGGTTTTCAGCCAGGTCTGGAAAGGTTCTCCTTCATTGCTCCTTGGAAAAACCTTCCAGCTCCTTGTTGTGATTTTGCTTTTCCTTAAGATTTTCAGCAGGCTTTTCACAGAAGTCATTTTTGGTGCCCAAATCTTTGAGCTGTATCTTCGACTCCAGGGGAGGAGATGAAATCCTGCAAGAGTGCTGGGAAGAGGAGCAGGTAGGGAGGTTGAAGGGCAGAGCTGATGATGGAGATTGCAGTGGGGGAGAGAAGGGATGTGGGCTTGACAGCAGCAGGAATGGAAGCAGAAAGCCAAAAATAGTCAATACAGAGCCAAATAGTTGGTGGCTAGATGAAACCTAATGAAACAGGGAGAGAAATGCAAGGTTTTTCCAAGCAATTCCTTTTTTTCCCCCAATAAAGTGGAGAGTGAGCCCGCTGATTAACTGTTTCAAATGCCATCAGGATGCAAATCAACCAAAACCAAGATCAACCCCACTACAATATCATTTTTATGAAATTTTAGCTTATGGGGGCTTGGGCCATTACAAATTTCCAGTTATCCATCAGGTTTCTGTATTACTGTGATGGAAATTAGCCCAACTCCTCAGATGTTAATGGCATTCAGGAGCTCCCATTAAGTGTGAATTGGGTCCTCTGTGTCTGATACATGTCACAACATCCTCCTGGTGCACTTCTCCTCAGGTCTGTGAGGACTTCACTGTTTCATTTCTGAGCACAGTAACTCAGCTTGCAGCTCTGGACAGTCACTCACTCTCCTAATTTTAATCATTGCTTAAACTGCATCCTAAAATTGTGTAATTTTAAAACTCTGGCAGCTGTTTGTACATACTGGATATGTCCACTTCTTTTCACTTTCATGCAATATCAATGGATCAGGTGGTTGGGGGATTGGATAATTTGGGGCTCTTTAGTATTTTTAAACTGCTGGTTCATCCCCTGCAGCTGCCTTGCATTTTATAGGTGCACTAAATTTGATGACCGTGAAGGGTTGTTAAACAATGGACTGTGATAAAAATAGTTCCCTTTGCTGACATTCTATGTTTTTTCTAAACTAGCTCCATAAACTACATCAACAAAACTACTTGCATGCTTTTATTTTTTTCTAGAATTTGAGACGGGTAAACCGAATTGTCTCTGTAGGACCAAGAGCAAAAAGAAGCACATACAAGTGATGGGCCTGGTAGTTATTCAAATTAAATATCTTTGTTCTAGCAGATGGGGTTGTTTAAAGACATTGGATTTTCCACACCACTGTTTCTGGAGCATGTACCCAAGAAACTGTTACACAATATCCTTCTTACTAGGTTTTTGTAGAGCTTGACCTCTGGATACAATTAACAAATTCCTGTATGAATTTCAGGCTAAATGAATTAATGTGATGTTTGATAAGTGAACTGGAGACATTAACTGACCCTGTAGAAATTTCCTGGACTGGCAGGGTTATGGAAACTTGTGTGTGTCACATGTGGTATGAAATGAGACCAATATTAAAATGCAACTTTAAATAGTATCATTTAAATATGAGATAGGCATTCAATTACCTTGATCCAAGAGGTCAAGGAGGAAGCACCGTGGGAGATGCTGACAATTTCAGTGGAAGAAAAGTAAAGGAGAAAACACATTCTCCTGAGTCAAGGAAGAGATGACAATGGAGAGAGGAGTATTTAGAGAGCAGGCAGTGTAAGGAAGCTGATAATAAACTGTATCATAACAGGCAAGGTCATTTGAAGAAACAACTGCCTGATTATTCAGCTAATCAAAAGAATCAGCCAGGCTCTCTTACCTGCCTCTGTTCTGCAGCCTCACACAAGGACACAGATCCCTGCTAATAAAAGTCTCATCAGTGCATGACTACACTCTTGGCTGCCAAGCCTTATCCTTCCGACCGGAGGTGTGAGGGCAAAAAGATGACGGCAGTTGTAAAAGAAGAAGGACAGACAAGAAGAACTGTGTGATAAGTTTCATTTTTGAGAAGTTAAATGCTGGAATTTTTGAAATGTTTGTATATTTACTGAGGTTTCTCTGCCTAAAAAGGTGGAAAAATTCCAGCCCCAAAGTAACTCTATTAGAGAATTCTTTTTCCCCCTTCTGTTTGGTTTGAATTCTGAAATGCATTTTAAGGCGATTTTTCTTTGTGTACTTATTCCCCTTCCATCCCCAAGCACTGACCTAACAGATCTTTTAATATGCTCTAATACAAACCAATTAACCATTCTGATTCAAATCTCCAGCTTCCATTGGAGTTACTCTTTCATATCTTCCTTCTTACTCTGGAATGTGAAATATTCCATTATCAGCTAATATTTTATAAATACCTAAAATAGATACTTCTTGAGCATTTCTCTTCTTTGGATGATATCAATGTTAGATGACTTATTACTTGTTTTATTAATTATATTCTTAGCAGCAGTGTGCTAATTAATGATCCAACAATTCATTTGCTTTTCTTAAAAGTCCTTCTATTAAAGTAGAATATGAGCAAATTATCAGGTTCCATTTAACAGAAAATCAACAACCAATAAATTAAAGAAATCAAAAAGCTAAAAACCAAACTAAAATCCAAAACCCTGGAATAAAGAGAAAGATGTTTGAGACATTCAGACTCTGGTCATGTGGTGCTCTTTTAGTTTTGCTTTCTGTTGATTTCCTTTCCTTGCAGTACTTGAGCTGTGGCATCCAGACAAAATCTGCTTAATTTCAAAAGGCAGTTATGGATTTACACAATTTGATAGTGTTTCCTGAAATGCTGCCCTTTGTCCTGAAGATAAAAAAACTGCCTCAGCTCGTGTAAATAGTGTGGGAAAGGGGGGGGAAACTTGACAAGATGAGCTCATAAATCAGTGATGATGAAGAGAAATCTGTCATCGGCTCAGCTGAATTACAAATTGAAAGCAGGAGTTTCACAGTTGTCAAAAGAGTATTAATTATGCCAGATTTCCACTTGTTGGAAACGGTTTGATTGGCCATTGAAATGGCTTGGAATTGGCCTGGCTTGATTCTTTTGTCATTTTCTTAAGATTATATATATATATATATATATATAAATAGTTTAGTGATACGTTGCAGTAATTTAAAAAATAAATCCACTTGATTTTCACAATTTTGTTTGCCTGCCTGTGTAATACCATCTCTTTATGACTCATCCACCTTAACAGTGGTTGTTAAAGTGCGTTTGATTCCAAATTTAAAGGCAATTTTGAGCTCCATATTTATTTTTCAAGAGCCCATGAAAGTTTCCTTTGAACTGCGCCATCGTCTCATTCCCATGAGTTTGTGAAGGGAAGGGAAAGCAGACCACACGTTATTTGTCAAGAGGGTCTTTGCTGTGCCTCGGCTTCACAGCTTTTTCTGCTCCAGTGATGAAAGCTGAACGTAATTCTCATATAAATCCTCAGAGCAATGAACTGTCTCACCCTTCAGAGCAAAGAAACAGAAACCAGCGTTACAGAAAAAAGAGGTTAAAAAGCTATTTTTGGACAAGTAGGTAAGTGCAGCTGAATCAGAGCCTCCCCTCAATCAGAACTCAACAGTTTGCTTGGGAAGATGCTGGAATATTACATTTGGCAATCACTGCCTCTGTTTAAGGCTCAATAATGCTTGACATTGACATCCTGTCATGAAGAATTAGTTCAAACATGGGATCTGGAGCAGCTCAGGAGGATGTGATATGTATGTAGGTGTTTGAAAAGCACGGATATGGAAAAAAAAAAAAACCAACAACAAAAAGAGAAATTGTTGGAGCTGATTATGTAACTCTTAGTTCCAGTGGTTGGTGAGAAGAATGAAATGAATACAAGGAGGATTAAAGCTGAAAATCAACAATGTCTTGACTAAGAGGATCAAGACAAACATGGACTTACTCCAGCTGAGTAAATATAATGAGTGAAAGTCCCTTGTCTGGTTTGCTTTTAGATAAGAATAATTTCCTTGTACCGAAAGAAATAGATCTGATGCTGAAGTCAGTAAGATATTGTCACCTTCTCTGAGAGCTGTATAAGTACAAGATGACTTTGTAGATATCTCCTGGTTTGTTTTTTCATGCATTTGTGAAAATTACCTGCTTCAGTCAAGACTTCCTTACAGGAGGGCATCTCTTTCCAAATCAAACTTCACCATTTTTTAATATAAACTTAGCAGTAGAACAAAACTCACTTTGTTTAAAAGTCTGAGATTCAAACCCAAAAAAATCCTCCAGCTGGCTCAGGGTCATGAAACAATGGCCAAGGGGACAGGGGAGTATCAAACAGCTTCCAAAGGTCTCGTTTACCTGTTCTTTCTCACTCTGTCATTGCATCAACTCATTAATGGCACTTAAAACCCAAGGAAATACGTGGTTTTTCCAGACTCCACCTCTGAAAGGCAAAAACATAGAAAATTAGTTTGTCCTACTGAATTAAGGAAATAACCTCTACAAAATTTAAGGAAATCTCACTGCAGATCAGATTGTTATTGCATTCTCTACATACCTTCTTCCTTTCCCAAAAGCAATCAAACAAAACGACAAAACACTGAGGTGAAATGATATTCCTGAGATGCTTCTCCAAACGTTGAGACTGCATCATCGCTTTCCTTGAAAGGCGACGTGTCTTTGTCTGGCCCATCAGACATAAAAATGGAAACAGTCCTAAAAACCAAGTCGGGATTCCTTTCTGGAGGGTTAAATAAATCATTTGTCACTGAAGTCTTGTTAGCTTGGCTGCTGGCAAGTCAGAAAGAAAAATGTTTTCGCAGAGCCATATAAAGATCCCGGTGAAGGAGCTTTCAGCAGCAGGATTATTGTCTGATAGGGCTGCAAATCTCTTTGGGATCTTTGCCACTCCTGACTGGGCCTTCACTAAGGCTCTGTGGTTGCTAAAGGCAAAACAGCAGCATCAGTTAAATTAAAATAGATAACTAATGAGAGACTAAAGGAAGTATTTTGTCTCTGGCCTTATAATAGAAACTTATTTTCTCCTAAAGGCTCTCTCTCTTCACTGCATTTGTATTTTTAGCAGAGTGGGCACACTCTTTGCTGGTAAAATTAGTTCTAAAAGCTCCAGAGAAAGCTGATAAATATTAACTACTTGATAATATTAAATTATTGTAAATGCAATACAAGAAATCCAAGAGATTCTTGGTATTATCTGAACTGATAGTGAGTAGCATGGCTGGAACAGAAATGTCAGTCAGAATGAATATACATATCCATCTCTATATATTTATATAGTTTATATAATCTTATGTATGGGGAGGGAGGGAGAGAGGTGGCAGGGGGAGATTATAGATGGGACTTACCCTGCCTGTGCTAAATCAAATAGTGAAGGTTCAAGGCCAGGCAGTGAATTCATTAATTCAGCTGGAGATTGCATTGGAACTAAGAACTGCTGCTTTTAACAGTCCTGGAGTGTCCATGTGAAATCCAAGGATGGTTTATCCAAATTACTCACGTGACCTCACAAAGAAATTGATTGCATTCAAAGTCTTGGCAGTCCTTGCTCTAAAGTCTGAAAAAGAGACAGTTAAAAAAGAATGTTCATGAAAAATACATTTAATCCTGAATGTACCAAATAAAGTTTCTAATGTGTTCTAGTCAGCATTTCTGTCTGCTTCCACTTGGGAATAATTTTTAGGAATAACTGTAATGGAAAAGCAGCAAAGCTCAGGACGTACCAGGCTGTGGTTACTCACACACATGTACAAAAAAAGTGTAACCAATCAGATAGTCTTTAGCATTAAACCATATATATATATATATATATAAATGTACTTGTTAATAATATGTCTCTAGATTGTTCCTCTGGATTCATTTACGTCATGGAAAACTTCCAGTGTTCACAGATCGAAGTATTACGTCAGTCTGGATTTAGTCAGAGATTTCATGAAATCCAGTCAAATTCTGCCTGAATTAGGACTGAACAGAAACTTCCTAAAGACTGAACTTTTCCAAATGCTAACTATGATACAGCTTTAATGCTGAAGTCACAAGTGACAAAAACAACAACAAAAAATTCACATTTTAAAAAAATAGTTTGTGAAATGTTACATGCAGGATGCAAATGAAGACACAAAACATGTCCCAGAGAGATTACAACCCAAACAGAAACTGGATCAAATGTCTGAAAACCTGATATCACAGCTATGCTTAGAAATTCAATATATTTGGAAGGCATTCTGGCTTAATACATGGTTTGAGTAAAAGTGAGCCTTGAGGATGCAATGAGTTTGCAGGAAATGTGTGCATCAGATGAGCAAAAAGAGAAGAAAAAAACTTTTAATAGATTAAAAAAATATGAGGATGTGGCTAGATATGGAGAAATTAGTCATAAATTCAGGTCTGTAGCCAAGGGACATAGATAGTGAGAGACCCTTCCTGTTTTTAGTTGTGATGGTGTGGAAGGGGATAACGCTGGCGATGAGAAAGAGACAGAGAAGAGATGGAGGTGTCAGGTTTGCAAACAGGCAAGACAGGAGGGAACAAAAATACTCAGGCAAGAAAGGTGTGGTGAAAGAAGCTGCTTGCATGGGAATGGAGAGCCCAAAGTCTCGAGCCTGGGAGACAAGGAGAGGGAGCTTTGTGTGCACACAGCTGTTTCATGGCAGAGGGGAAAGAAAAACACAGAATTTGTGCTAAAAATCAGACGTTTGTGTGAGATACTTTTGTGTGTATTGACAATTAGAGCTGATCCTTGGCTGATTAATATCAGGTCTGCAGCAAATCTCCTCTGGAGCCAGGCTGGGAGAGCTGGGGGTGCTCACCTGGGGAAGAGGAGGCTCCAGGGAGCCCTCAGAGCCTCTTCCAGGGCCTAAAGGGGCTCCAGGAGAGCTGGAGAGGGACTGGGGACACAAGGGATGGAGGGACAGGACACAGGGAATGGCTTCCCACTGCCAGAGGGCAGGGATGGATGGGATATTGGGAAGGAATTTTTCCCTATGAGGGTGGAGAGGTCCTGGCAGAGGTTGCCCAGAGAAGCTGTGGCTGCCCCTGGATCCCTGGAAGTGTCCAAGGCCAGGTTGGACGGGGCTTGGAGCAGCCTGGGACAGTGGAAGGTGTCCCTGCCCATGGCAGGGGGTTGAATAGAGAGGGACTTTGTGGTCCCTTCCAACCCAAACCATTCTGTGATTCTAGGATATGTGAAATCTCTGTTTGCTTCAGTGACCTTTGAATGAGGTCATTACAGAGCTTTAGCTTCCACATCTCCCATCTGAATATTCATATTCCCATTAATGCATTATTCCTGATATGTGTTTTTTTTTGTTTTTTTTTTTTTTTAATTAAAAAGGTTTAATTAAAACCTACAACAAAGATCAGAGCTTAAAATAATATTTGGGGTGTAATTTAACCCTAACATGTTTTACACAATGCTGAATTATCTGATTTTGTTTGAGGTATTCTGAAGTCAGCTTTGACTTTTCATAATAATTAATACAGTTCCTCTCAGCTCTGTGATGTCTCTCAAATGTCAGCTTACTTGGGCCACATCCAGAGGAAGCACTGCAGTGCTATCAGGAGAGCTGCCATTCCCTGGGAGGGAGAAGAAAATTAAACCACTTCATATGACAAAAAAAAAAAATCCTCAATATACTTACAAAATAGCATTTTGTAGTAATGTCTTGTCCAGTATATAATGGTTGTGATGAGTAAATTATTTTCTGAAATGGAAATGTTGTCTTCATATAATTTCTAAAAGTGTTTTTCAATATGGTGCATTTCCAGACTGCAGGTTGTGAGAGAAAGGATTTGTTATTTTATATTTAATGGCTCATTCTTAGTTTTAGGTCGCTGTAAAAGTGTATTTCTGGTTAAGGATATGGGTAGGGCCTGGCTGAAACAGGCACAGAAATTAACAGCTCTGCTTGTGCAAATGTATTTATGTGTGATCAGTTTAGATGAACGAGCTGCTTCACTCAAAGAAAAGTGGTTCCTGAAAAGAGTGTGGTTTCAGGTATGCACAGTATTGCCAGAACTGAACTTTATGAATGCAACTGGGATATTAAACAAAACACAGACTACAGTGAGAATTTTTATTTATTTTTTTCAATTACTGGTAAGCGTGGATATGCAGAGCTTCAATATTTGTTCATAAGGAAGTAAAATCATAAAACCACAGAATGGTTTGAGTTGGAAGGGACTGCAAAGTTCATCTCATTCCAACCCCCTGCCATGGACAGGGACACCTCCCACCATCCCAGGCTGCTCCAAGCCCCGTCCAACCTGGCCTTGGACACTTCCAGGGATCCAGGGGCAGCCACAGCTTCTCTGGGCACCCTGTGCCAGGGCCTCCCCACCCTCACAGGGAAGAATTTCTTCCCAATATCCCAAATAAACCCACCCTCTGGCAGTGGGAAGCCATTCCCTGTGTCCTGTCCCTCCATCCCTTGTCCCAAGTCCCTCTCCAGCTCTCCTGGAGCCCCTTCAGGCTCTGGGATGGGCTCTAAGATCTCCTTGGAATATTCTCTTCTCCAGGTGAGCACCCCCTGTCCTCACAGCAGAGGTGCTCCAGCCCTCTGATCATCCTAAATATCTTTCCTTCATCTTCTTCCCTTACACCTTTACCTAACAAAATACACATTTTATAAAAAGAAACAACAAATCCAGGGTGCAGAGATTCTTTAAAAGGGATGTAGGATTCTTTAAAAGGGATATAGGATTCTTTAAAAGGATGTTACAGTGCACCATAACCTGCTGCTGGGCCAGCCAGGCCTAAGCAGGATATGTCACCCCAGCACCCTGGTAAGAGCACTGCTGAATTCTGTGTCAATTTGGGGTACAGACTTCAAGAAAGATAAAGTCTGATTGAAAAGGAGCATAAAAATAATGATCAAACACCTAAAAAAAATATGTCCTACAAGGGGAGATTGAGTGAACTGGTGTTTTGTCTGGAGAAGTGAAAACTGAACCTATTTTTTCCTCCAGGTCCTGAACGACAAAAAATGCTGCTGCAAAGTAGAATAGAATAAAGAGCTTTCATTTCCCTACTGGACAGGAGAAATAGTTCTGGAATAACATTGCAGCAGGGAAGGTTTAGATTAGAATTAAGGATAGTGTAATAGGAGTAATGAGAATACAGCACAGAAGGATTTTGCCTGAGGATGCTGCAAAATCCTTATCAGTGGAGGGATTTCATAGCCACATTTGTCAGGAATGATACAATTGATTTTGACTTTTGCAGGCAAGTGAGCTAAATAGATTCTTAAAATGCTTTCATTATTTTTTCTGTCATTTTAGCTTCTAAATAGCAATGTTTAATACACTTGTATACAATATTTTACAAAATGAATGTATAAAGACATTGCTGAATTAAGCTGTTCCATAACCCTGTTGTCAAACCCATTTGGAATTGTTAAAATTTTAGCCCTGCTCTGAAAATGAACAATTTGAGTTAGTGATGCCCATTCTTTCTTCTGGCAGCCTTTCTTCTTTACACTGGAAGAACCAAAATTCTTGGAATGAAAGCAACTGAAAAAAGCAGGAATCCAAAATAGTCCAATTTATAAACTAGGAGCCTAATAAAATAAACCCAGGGATTTACAGCTCCGTCCTCCTCTACCTTTATGTTCAATATAAAACAAGGAAATAGAATAAAGCTGACAGCATGTCCCTGTTTCAGTATCCAATTACACTTTATTTTCAAAATCAGTAAGCAATGGTCTGCCTGTGCTGTCAAGCAACAGGAATTCCCATTACCTTGAACACCAGTGGTGTTGAGTCTATCCAGAGGGAATTGGTGACAATACGTGGCTGCACTCCCAAGGAAAATGTGAGTTTGTGCTCCTCTGAGTGACACCACCTTTGATCCCAGACCTTGCTGTGAGATTCTCTCTGCAGCTGCCCACACATCTGCTTGGGGGCTGGTGGCCACTCGGGAATTTCACGCCTCAGAACCCCAGCACAGGGATTTCTACACACCAGCTTTAATGGAAAGGTTAGATGTTCCCTGACAATTCCCTTCACCCAATTTTACTATTTAATTACGTGTCACTTTGCATGCTGTCAGAAACTCGTGAATACACATGCATGCACATATAGATTTCGCTTAAATATTTGTGTGCGTAGGTTTCTTTAAATTAAGAAAATATTATGAGATGACATAAGTCAAGAAGGTCTTAAATTTTTGAAGTAGAATGCAAAATGTTCCTGTTCCTAAAAAGCAATATAATATCCACAGTTATTTGGAAGAGTCTTAATTCAGATCACTTGCAATAAAGGATTAAAATGCCAAAATTCTGGGCACAAATAGAACTTACTTCATCTTCTGTGCTGAACTGTATTTACAGTTAGCAAATGCTTTCTGATATGGAACCCAAATCTCTTTTGTTGCAAATTGAGCTGATTGCTTCTTATCTTACTCTGCATAGACGGAGAGGACGATTGAACAGTTTCCCTTACAAAAGACTTGAAAATCTTGTGTCATTTTTCAGAGCCACTTTTGTCTGGAGTAGAGTTTCTTATCCCGTGGATATCATCTGATGCTGTTCCACAGGCTGCTGAGACCAGCCTAGATTGAAAGTATTCAATTAGCTTTAATTCAGCCATTTGATATGCTGGTGGCAGTACCTTATTACAAGGAGTTCTTTTCTCTTTTCTGACATTAGGCAAATCTATATTTTCAAAAGACATCACTTACCCACTTGAGGAAATTTCTCTGAAGTGAGGGGTGAATTTAGAGTGCAACAGTTGCTGAGCCCAGCTGGGGAAACTTGCATTGCACAATCAGTCAGAGATAAAGGACGTAGCTGGAGGTGATTTCAGTTATTTTAGTGGAATTTACTGCCAAAATTATGGCTGCTTCTGGAAGTGGCTGTTCGAAGTCACATTCAGCAGGCTGCTGTCCTCTCTGGTGGGGCGTGTCCTTGTGTGCCTCGAGACTGTTTCTTGGCTGGGAAATGTGAGACCACTCATGTTCTATCCCTGCAAGGAAATGTTGTGTCCAGAGCCCTGGCTTCACACTCTCAAGAACCCTCCAGATATCTGGGGGGAGCTGATACTCCCTTGCCAGCGTAATTCTGGTGCATCTTCATGCATCTTTGAAAAATCTGAAGTCAGCCAGCTGAACACACAAATTTAGCAGAAACTTCCAGAAAAATGAAGGCTGTAACATCACTAGAGGAGTAGAAACCTTCTGGATTAACCAGACTGTGATCTGAGAATCAAGTCTTTTAGTTACCATGGCAGAAGTAAAACATTTTTTTTTTTTGCTCTGATGGCATTGATGTGTTTCAAATCTCTAACCTCTTTCACAGAGTTCTAAGGGAATGGTCTAATCACCAGTGTTTATGTTTTATTAGCTGTCAAGCACTTCTAACAAAGGTAGGCACTGACAGTGAAAGGAGACAACAAGGTT
Source organism: Orthonyx spaldingii (assembly GCA_013397795.1). NCBI lineage: Eukaryota > Metazoa > Chordata > Aves > Passeriformes > Orthonychidae > Orthonyx > Orthonyx spaldingii. Next base: position 289,554 of record VZTJ01003857.1, read on the forward strand.
ATGTAGGAGCACTGCATTGATAGGGGAGAATTAAAGGCTGGTGTGAGATTTAGCCAAGCCTTTGATGGAGTGATGTGTCTGAGGAAAAAAAAAAAAACCAAATCTGTCTCCAGATCTCTCCAGACGTGCTCCAGTTTAATCAGCACCAGCCACGCCGAGCTCCATCTGTGGAGTGAGGCAAAGGGAAAAGCTCCATAACCAAAGAGGTTCTGGTTCCTCTGTGATCCTGGTGTCATTGTCAGTCTTCTCAATTCCTGTGATAAACTCAGACTTAGAAATTAACTGAGCTGAGCTACCAACTTCTAGACCTAGAACAGGTCTAGAAATAACCTTTTGGCTGTGAAAGCCTCCACGGAATGGGAAGATTGCAATTAATGCACAATTAGCTTGGCTTTCTCCAGGGCTCCTGTGGTGAGGGGTGAATCAACTTACCTACAGGTTTTGTGCTTTCAGAATTTATTGCCACAGCAGTTCTAGGCCAACCTCCATTCCCTGGGAAAAAGCAGCACTTGGTCCATGTTTGGATAGGGAGCCATCCTGCTGTTCACATTAGATGGGAACAGCAATGCCAATGGCACCTTCTCCTCAGGGACCCCGGGTTTGTGCTCTGCCAGAAAGTGTCTCATCAGAATCAGCAGTGACAGAGTCAGCCCAGCACTAGGAGCCACCAGCTTGTGAAAATACATGCAAGCTTTGCCACTGAGCACTGAATTCAGGTGTAGAGAGCTGGTGCTTTACGAACCACCTATACTGTATTTAAAACTCTGGTGTCTAAAACTGGGATCCTTGCCTGTGCACACTCCTACTCCTTGGCAAAGCTACAGAGTCAAGACTATGTGTCTTGATATAGGTTTGTGGCAAATGCCAAATGTGTTCCTGCCTGATTTTGTCATGTCAGCTGCCATGCTGCCTGAAGAACTGTTGAGGAAATGAGGCAGATTTCGACTGCAGAATGCTGAAGTATTAATTCAGCTCTCATGCCAGCATAGGTATCCTTGTAAAGTAAGATTAACATAATTAAGAGATTAATACTAATTAAGATCATTAAGATTATTAGAGATACAAAGACATTAAGAGACTGGTATTTATTTCAAAGGATGCATATGCTTTATGATATTTATGTTTGTTCACTTACATTAAGATGGATTCAGTACAAGGCTCTGAGTTTGTGCATGAATCTGCTTTGCACAGCACAGGATCTTCCCATTACCCTTCCCTTGCTTCTTGAGTCAGTCCTGTAGTGAACTGAGTGCTAGAAATATGATGAGGTTTTCACTGTCTCAAATAGTCTGAGAGTTTTGTGTGAAAATCATTCATCTCTTTTGCTATTGGCATTTTTGACCAGCTTTCCAGTGACCTTTCTGGCTTCTGCTGGCCCTGCTCAGAAAGTGCGTGCATATATCATGATCTTCAAAGGTCTTTCCAGGGATGACAGACTCGACTATGACATGTTTTCCTGCCCCAGATTTCCTAGGAGGCATCACTTAATTGTTAGCCACGTTATTATGTCTCGAAGTACACAGCTGTCAGGAGCTGTTTTGTACGGGAATTAAATATTTTAGGTCTCGCGATGTGCAGTTTCCTTAATTTTGTGAATGTCACAGCACTCTGGTGTGAGTTAAGCAACTTAGTTCGGTCTCTGGTAGTCACAGGAAGAACACAAAAGTGATTTAGGTAAAATCCTGTTGCTCTGATCAATCCAAGGCAAGAGGATCAATGGGCAACTTCTGAAGCTGAACATGGAGCTTAACATTTCAGTTAACCTAAGCAAGTTTCTAATCCTGTGCTATAAACAGATGAGCATATATTGCTTAAAAAAAATAGACTTACTCCAAAAAATATGTTTCTTATGAAGAAAACCAGGGGCAAAGGAAGGGTTTGAGGCAGGAAAGCTGTTTTCTAAGTGGCTTAAACCCTCTGCATTATTCTCCTTTGTCCCCCTTGCCAATGCCACTACTAAAAGAGAGTTGTCCTCAGTATCTTTCCTCCTGGTTGCTCCAGTGCTCTCTTTTTGCTGTGTAGGCTGTTCCTTTGTTGGCTCCCCAGGTTGTCCATATTTGAAATCACAAGCAGACCAATAGGCCAGGCTGAGAACTGCTGCTTCATATGTTTGGTGTCACAGCTATTTAGACACTTGCAATTTCTTTCAATTACCCAGTTTTATTGGAATCTGTTGCTGTGGTCTGCTAGCCAAAACAAGGACTTCACTAAAAAAAAATAATAAATTGCTGGCTAATACTATTTGCATGGTAATTGCTTTGCAGTGCCTATTAAATCAGTGTTTCTGGCACAGCTCTGTGATAGCAGAAGTACAGATATTAATACACTATGGCAAAAAGCTTTTCTCATTTGTTGTTTTTTAAATTAATTACTATTTTCCCATGGGAGGGTTGGGTGGGAATGGCTCTGTTGTTACCCTCACCTCGGGATTATGGCGAGGATCACGACGCGGGCTGGGAAATCGGTGTTGTTTGCAGATGTTCAGGGAAACGTTTAACAGGACAGGGTCGGCTCTGCCACAGAGTTCTTGTACCCTTATGGCCCAGCTGATGGGCACAGGAGCAGAAAATCCAGGCTGTCTGCAGCTTGAAAATGCCTGTTGGCATGTGCTGTTCATCACAGTTAATCTGCACGGGTGCTCCAAGCCCAGCACCTTCCACCTGGGCTGGATTTATTCTGTGCCTTCACTGCCTGTTGAGCACATTCACAGTCACTGGGACACATCCTGATGAAATGGACTCTTGGCCATTCTCTGGCTAACAAAGGTTTCTCTATTTCCTTCTGGGATGTGCAGGCAAGAAATGAACGAGCCCCAGATAACTCCTCCTGCATGATGGATAAAGCAGTGGTTATCTCGTGGTTTGATCTCAGTTTAATTTCTCCCTCTAGAGTGGTGGATTTATTGAGTATGTGTTGTCTGGGAAGAGTCTTTTGAACCTGACTGCATTTGTTAGATCTGGTCACAGCCCCTAGTTGGTTTAGTAAGCCTTTGATAATGTTTGGGGTTGTGAAAAATAATCTTACAGGAAGAACTTTTAATCTTATCGTAGAATCACAGAAAGGTTTGTGTTGGAAAGGATCTTAAAGCCCATCCTTGTTCTAACCCCCTGCCATGGGCAGGGACGCCTTCCACTGTCCCAGGGTGCTCCAAGTCCCGTCCAGCCTGGCCTTGGACACTTCCAGGGATGAGGTGCCCACAGCTTCTCTGGGCACCCTGTGCCAGGGCCTCACCCCCTCACAGGGAGGAATTTCTTCCCAATATCCCATCTTTGCCAGTGTGAAGCCATTCCCTGTGCCCTGTCCCTCCATCCCTTGTCCCCAGTCCCTCTCCAGCTCCCCTGGAGCCCCTTTAGACCCTGCAAGGGGCTCTGAGCTCTCCCTGGAGCCTTCTCCTCTCCAGGTGAGCACCCCCAGCTCTCCCAGCCTGGCTCCAGCCCTTGGAGCATCTCCGTGGTCCCCTCTGGACTCTCTCCAGCAGCTCCACATCCTCCTGATGTTGGATCCCCTCAGGTGGGGTCTCACCTGAGCAGGGCAGAAGGGCAGAATCCCCCCTCCCCTGCTGCCCACGCTGGGGGTCAGCCCATGGGGGGTGTCGGGGCTGGGGCAGGTCCAGCTCTCATCCCCCAGCACTCTCAGGTCCTTCTCCCAGGGCTGCTCTCCATCCATTCTCCTCTCAGCCCTGTGTGTGTGCCTGGGGTTGTCTCATTCTGGGGCAGGACCCTGCACTTGGCCTTGCTGCACTTCCTGAGGGTCTCACAGCTCCCCCTCTCCAGCCCATCAATCCCTGTTATGTCCTGGGGCCTGCTTTGCACATTCCTGAGATGCTTTGTACCAAAGCTCTTTTGTCTGTAGTGCATCATTTCACACCAATATTTTTATCTGCCATGATTTAAAAATGTTACTGGAAAGACAAAATCACATCTTTTCTATATGATTTTTGTTTTTTTTTTTTAAGTGCTCACAGGAGTCACTGCAATTTGTAGCCAGAGTTTAATTAATTATTAGGCATATATAACTGTCAATCAATAATTTAGATACTTCTGGCTCACAGCTTTTCCAAGGAGCTTGGTTTACGAAGAGTGAACAAATATACCATTCCATCTGTTAGCCAAACCACCTGGCACAAAACCATTTGAGGCGTAATTATGTAGTTGGCAAGAATTTCAAAAAAAAAGTGATTTCTAGAGTTTTCATCCCAATTGATGCTTTGCTTCATAGTGATGGAAACCTGACTAATGCAGCAAGGACCAGTTCTTTATTTTTTTCTTTTTTTTTCACACCTCTGAATAAAATAACTTGTGTTCACCTTGCAAAAAAATGCCTAACATGACAAATATAGGAACCAAGAGACAGGCGTGAAACAATCCTGAGCCTAATCACGGGCAGGGAACTGGAGCTGGCCTGTTCTTGCAAGTAGTTGGAAAGAGTCACGTAGGAGGTGCATCATTGTCCTTTTCATCTCTGTAGGAAGAGACCTGGCACAATTTGGGAAATGATTTTTCCTTCTTTGGTGGTATTGCGAATGTTTTTTTCTGAGCTCAGGGTTTTGCGAGATTGCTACATCTGCAAATCTGTTTTCCTATTCTTTCAGTGACAAAATTCCTTGTTTAATCCTCTGGAAGCACAGAATATGCACAGAAGAGGTTTGCAAACAATATTTGCAACGTAAAGAAACTTTCTCTTTTTAACTGCTGGAAGGGGAAGACAAACTCACCCAAGGTTAGCTATAGGTTGGATAAATCTCCTGAAGTAGAGGCAAATAGGAAGAACACTATTTAAAAAGAAAAATAAATTGCTCCAACTCTTTGCTGGTGGCACAGAATCTTTATGTGTCCAGGTGAGCATCATTTCCATTGTAAAGCTGCAGTGGGGGCAAGGCTGGTTTAAAGCTGTGAGTGACTTGTCAGGGACACCAGGGGGCTGAAGCAGGTGCTTGGCTTAACATTTAGGGTTGGGTTTTTTCCCCCCTAAAAGCAGCGAGAATTTCAAACAGAACCCAGACCTTGCTTTGAGATTTTACTCTTTGCTGATGTTCAGAGCATGTGGTCACTTCTGACACCTTGTTGTCACTCTGGGGGCTGAAGAAAGGTAAAAAATTGCAGTTGAAAATACAAATAAATGAAGTTATTGAAGAGGGGTTTTATTTATGAATATGGAAAGCCTGCTTAGAATAATTTGCTATCTTAAGGTTTTCTTCCTTGTGGTAGTTCACTGGCGTGCCACATTTCAGTGTCTGGGGAGGGAGCATCTGTAGTTTTAATTCTTTGAGTGGTTAAAGTAATTCAGTTATCATTCAGTTTAATTAAATGGCTTTTAAGATTTCATTTTATAGAAAGGAAAAATGATCTATCATTGAAATTATGATTGAATGTTTTCTGGGTTTTGGTTTTGGCTTTGTGGCAGATATTGGGAAAAGCCTTTGAGATAATACATTTTATAGAGTACCAGAAACAGTTTTTATTATTAAAGTTACCTAGAATGAAAAAATGATGTTGTTAATTAATAAGTGACAGATTAGCCTGGAACCTGTCACTTGATTTACCTCAGTAATGACATTCAAGGAAAATCACCGGTCACACTTGGTTGTCATTCTGAAGAAGCCCCTTTTTTCAATGTCTAGAAACTCATGGCCCTGTAAAAAATTAGGGTTTGCCTTTTGTCAGCTGTAAGGAGGAACATAGGAAATAAAAAAATATTAATTGACAGAGTAAGGTGGAGAAGTTGTATGGATGAAAATATGAATTTCTTATATAAAACGAAGTTTATTATTGCATTATTGCATACCCCAGTGGGTAAAAAATCCCCACCCAGTGCGAGGTGCTCAGCCAAATACTCCAAATCTCTCACTTACGATCCTTTCTGTAAGCATCACAAATATGTGTATGATTGTCTGGAAGCATTGATGGAACAATAATGCCATGGGTGGATCATCTGGATTTCTTTCCATACTGAGCAGAGATTCAGCTTTCTTTAGGATTCCCTGGAAGCTTTTCCTGATGCTTGTGCCCATCCCCACAGTGCTCGAGTGCCTTTTGTTATCTTTTTTTTAAATTATCAGCGCAGTTCCCTACGTTCTCATTTTTGAACCTCTCTTGGCAGAGGGAATAATGTGAATAAAAGAGTTGTCTGGGCCTGCATCAGGAAGGGATGGACTGTCACACTTTTCCTGACTGCAGCCAGTAATGAATTAATTTTGTATTGGAAGAGCAAATTGCTTACATCATTATATACAAATCTTTTGAATAATCTGTTGTCTAACTATTTTTAACAAGCTGACATTATTAAGACACATTGAACATGGGTGTATTCTTTGAATTTAAGATGTGAGAAGTCAGAATGTGCCTTGTTTGTGGTTTTATTCTTAAGTTTCAGTTGAACAAATTAATTATTCAAATTAAAATAAGCGTGCTAGCTCTGAATTGCATCTGAGCCACCACAGGACACAACGAGGCACTGTCTTAAATAATCAACAGGTAATTTCAGAATAACTTATAGAAGGGCAGCAACCCTGTTTAATTATTAAAGAGCATACAAGAGTGCATAGTGTGTTACAAGCCTTAATTAAAAATACATTCTTGGGCAATTTCTTAGCAAATCACCAGTAGAAAGGGTTAATTTGTCTCCCTATCAAATCCATAAATTTACCTGTATCTTAAAAAAAACACTGATGAGGGTGGCAATGGAAGCAGGGATTGAGAAAATTGGTACACTGGGATTTATTAGCTTCAGGATGTAATAATGCAGCTGAAGGATGTTCACTTCTGCTCCAGCTTTCTTCTGTTTTCTTACTATTATTTTTTTTCTTGGTAGAATGTGCAAGTTTAACAAAATTCCCAGTCCTGACAAAGTGTTTGGTGCTACCTCAGCCACAAACAGGGCTCAGCTCCTGCTCAGTCCTCACAGCCCCTCTCAGTGCACCCAGCTCGGCATCTCCTCTCTCCAGTCCACAAAGTGTTCTAGGCTGGACTGTGAAAGAACAGCAGCAGAAAGTGATCTGTTATATCCAGTTATTCCGAGAAATTGGTAACAATGGGGATTCTTCCAGTTTTAGTGCGTGTCCTACAGGAGACAGAGGTGGGAGTAAGTGACGAAGAACCTGTGTGTGTTCAGAATGTGGGGGTGTGAAGGGGTTACCTGGCCTCAGTTTCCCCAGGTGTTCAGGCTGGTTGGAAACACTGAAATTCAGTGACTGGTCCATGAGTAGGAAATTCAAGAGACCATTCCCACTGCATGGCGTGCCCTGTCCCATATGCTGTTCCTAAAAAAGTATCTTTTTTCAGTCTAAAAAGTTTTAGGGATATATGGACCAAATTAGTTTTTTGTTCCCATTTCTGTACAACTGTTCCTTTTTTTTTTTTTTTTTAATGCCTGTTTTTTGCATCGGTGATATCTTGTACAGTGAGTTCCAAAGGTTATTTTTTAATTTTATGATTGTTCCTGGTGCCAGGGTGTGAATGGCCCCTGTCACACTCTGTATCCTCTTCTTGCAGGCAGGTAGGGGAAAAAAATAAATCCATCTGTACAACAGCTTGTGCACTGAGTAATGCCGAGAAACAACACAGGAGTGCAGCAGGCAGCTTAATGAGGAGTAGCAAATAATAATATACGGTGAAGCAACATAAAGTGGAAAGGGGAATAAAAAGAGAGGGGGGTGTGGGCTTGTTTGAAGTGGTTTTCAGTGGTTTGAGCGGTTTCTGCAGCAGCCGGTGGGGACTGGCCGCTAGAGGGGGGGTGGATCCACGTTTTGCTCTCGTGCTGCAGCTGTAGGTCCGCTTTCTTTGCCTCTCTCCTCGCAAACTTTCCCAAATCACTCATCCTTCTACCTGTCAGGAGTTTATCCTTATCTAGCGCTTAGATCCTTTTCTAACTTCGCCTTAACGGGATTTTCCAGCTGAAGCCATAGGAGTGATTTATGTCACACTATTTAATTCCTTGAGAGCTGTTCCATTTGAGATGTTATTCCACTTTTCTTTCTTTTTTCCTCTTTTTTTTCCCCCTTCTCTGCACACTGGGCAGAGGTTTTAATGCAATACCCTGCAAGACAGTTGTTCAGTTGTTGCCTATAACTTACATCACCGAGGCACGGATGAACAGTTTCCCTTATTTCTTGTCTTTTGCTTTGGATTTGACAATTCAGAATTTCATCCATCAAAGCTTATATAAGCTTCGGCCTTTGGAAGTCTCTTTGCACATCCACACGATTTTCATTACTTTTCACAATATAAATAATCTGTCATTTGAAAAACGCCATCTATTTCCTGGTCATAGCTGAGATGATTCAGCAGTCCCGGCCCTGGGACCACACTGTGCTCCATTTTTTTCCCTGTATTCAATAAAAGGCCACTGTATTTTTGAGTTCCTTATCCAGTTTTCTATAACCATGGGGCTTGTTTTATTTATGGGAAACTGCATATCTTGTCAAAAGCTCTTCCAAAGTCCAAATATGATTCGTTGTTTTGAATTCCCTGGTGCTTTAAACACTCTTTCATTTCCCAATTTCTATTAACTACAAACAATAGATCTGACATAGATTTTAGTGTTTGTTTCTAGTTTGATTTTCTAGTGTTTGTGTCTAGTCTGATTTTCCAGGACTTACTCACCAAATCCTCATTAAGAGTTTCCATTAACAGCCATAGCTTGACTCCTGTGCTAATGAGAAATGACAGATTGGGGCTGGAGTATCCCACATGGTGGGAAAAGAGAACCAGGGGGAAAAAAAAAGTTTTCAGCTCTTTTTATTAGGAAAGATACTCAGTGTAACTTCATAAAACTACTCAGGGAATTGTTTGGGAAGTTCTTCATTCCACCAGCTATTGGTGTAATTCCCAGCAGTTGCTAGAGTCAGGGAAATAGACACACAAAGCAATATAATAAGGTTTGCTTCAGTCTAGAAGTGCCACCCATCAGAAAAACAACTTTTGGCTTAGTGTCTTCCCCATGAAGCAAAAGCACAATCACCGTGGGGTCAGTTCTGTGCATAACAGCAATACAAGAAGCAAAAATTCAAAAAAAAATACACCAAAAAGCCAATCATGACAAAGCCAAGATGGACAGAGGAATAAGCCCAGCATTCAGCTCCATGGGACTTTGTGGATTTCAGCTTCCCCACTGCAGGTGTGGGTTTGATTGGGCTCATTTTGTCATCAAATATCACCACAGAGCTTTGTTATCCCCCGGTGAGGATCAGCTGTGTTGGTCATCACCTAAATCTCTTTCTGATTAATCTGTTATGGGCACTGTCCCCTTCATAATTTTCCCCTCTATTTTTGGCAGTGATTTTCTCTAGCCCATAAAATTCACCTTTTTTTTTTTCAGCTGGTGCTCTGTGCCCTCCACCTTCCTCAAGCAGTGCCCCACGCAGTTGTTTTTTGTTTTGTGGGTTTTCCCCAGAGAGGGAATGTCACCTGCATTCCTCCTGCTTGTTCACTGTCTCCATGATTTCTTCCTCTTTCAGGCCACAGGATGCACATCCCATTTATTAGGCTACAGCAATTACATAATAAATTCATGGCATCCAGTTGTTGTTTGGGAATTTGATCTGACAGGAGCAGCGGGTTCTGGGCTGTTTGGATGGCGAGTTATGGTGCAAGGGGAAGGTTTGTGGAGGTGGAGGCAGCTGAGATTGCTGGTAGAGAAACACAAAATGTCCAATATGGAGTGACATTTACATGGAATTAAGGTAAACATTTGACATGCAGTGGCCTCTTTAGCATGGGGATTGCAAACCTTTGAGCAGCAGCCACAAATTTCTGTTTGCTGTGGGGAAAAAATTGCATTGGGAGATAATGTGAATTAGAGAAGTAAATTTTCTGTCAAGGTAAGCTTTATTATGGAGCCAAGTTTAAAAAAAAAAAAAAAGAAAAGTGGGAAAAAAATCCCTAAATTCCTAGATGGTTTATCTCATTATTATAAACATTCTTTAATATTTACCAGGCTCTCTAAGCAAGCCAGGCTGTCAGAGAGGCACTGGACCACAGAGACAGATCCAGGTTTACTCCTGGGAGCTCACTTTACCTCTCATCCTGCAAAGAGGGTTGATAGCAGACGTGTTTCAAAGGGCTGACAGTTGTGAAAAGACTCAAAACCTCGGGAATTCAATAGCTGTGGTCTGTTCTTGCAGCTTAGTTTGGGATTTTCAGGGTTTTCCTCGTCCTCCTCCCCCTCTTGTTTTTGATTCACCCTGCCTGCGAGGCTCTGGGAATGAAAAATGTGAGAATGGGTAAGAAAGGATAAGAAATTAGAGGGAAAGTATATATTTTGAAAGGAATTCAGAAATCTGTTTTCAGTTTGAGTCCCCCAGCTCTCAGGGGGATGTTTGCTCATAGCTGACTGTAACCACTAGGGTACAGAGGTGTGCTACTACAGGCAGATCTGCTGTACATAAACTGCATTTTTTTTCATTGGATCAGCCCTTAAATCAATTTGATGTGTCCATGCATAGTGTTAAATCTCAGATTTTACCCAAAATACAATTTCCAACCCTCTCCTGGTGTCGTGCTCTGTTTTGCTCTTAGGAGAAAGGCACATCAGCCAAAAGGGCCAGATTAAAATTAGTAATAATGAACTGCTGGGCTTAGTGTCTAATTGTGTCAGCCAGAGAAATCTGCTGTGCTAAAAGTGATAATTCAGTGATGAAGTTGGTTTCTCTACTTACCTATTGCCTTTGAAATCTTGGATTTAGTCTTTGTTAGCTCAGAAATTGAAGGGAATTGGTCATGTTCCCATAGCACCCGTGTTGAAAGACATCTTTCTGGCAGTAGTTACTGTGTCTGGTGAGGATGTGAAGAACATGAGAGCAGGGAAATGATTTTAAATAAAAGTGCCGTAGCAGAATAGTAGGTGCTGTTTGCCAAGCACAGATGCACATAATATTAATCCTTTAGGCATTCTGATCTATCTCTGATTTTTATAAATGATGTGCGTATTTGGATTTTTAGGAAGAGGAGGAGAGATGGAGGAAAAGGTGAAAAGCTGGTGTTTATTTTCAACCGAATTTCTTCCCTTGTGATGCAAATCTGGGATTTGGAACTCAAATTCCTTTCAGTGCAGCCTCTTCCCCTTGACTGTCTCCCCCAGCTATCACCCCAACAAAGGCCAGTACGAACAGCAATTGCTTTAAAGCCTCAAGAATTGTGCCTGAATGCCAACAAGTGACGTGATCCTTATAACAAAAAAAAAAAACAAAAAACAACAATTGCCCTGTTCTCACGGAACTACGGATTTCATTGCAAATATGTTCACTTCAGAGCAGACACGGTGCAATAAAATCACAGTGCTCTGCAGCATTCATCTCGGCTCTTCACAGCCACCCACCCAATTACAAGCTGTGTCTTGCCAGCAGAAGACTGTTGCTTGGTTTCTGTATTATTTTTATAGCTTTGCTTTCCTCCACATAACTTTATAGAGGTAGGCTGTGCTTACTCCTTTCACCAGGTTTTTCTTCTGCTGTTAAAAAAAAAAAAAAATTAAAAAAAAAATTGGCTGGTATGGAAAGTCTTTCGCATGGCTCTAAATGTGATTTGTTTTTTAATGTAGAATATGCTCTGAATAGTTGTTTCTAATACTTTAATAGCTCTGGTTTATGTCAGTAATTATATGAAAGGTTAATCTTTAAATCACCAGCATTTCCTAAATTCCTAATCAACTTCGTGCTTGGAAAGGAACCCACATAAATGCTCAATTTGTTAATACCAGACTGGGTTGAGCAGGTCAAGGAAAAGTACAACCTTGGTGCATAATGGTAAATTGAACACAGCAAAAATATCTCAGATCTGTTTGCCATTAGAGCTGTGAGTGTGAAGGCTGACAGTGAGTGTAGATATAATTAGCAGGAGAATCCGCAGTAACTCAACATCACCCATCCCTCTAGATGAGGGTTTCTTAAAAAAAAAAAAAAAAAAA
>VZTJ01003857.1:308143-382627 GCA_013397795.1 Orthonyx spaldingii
ATTTTTTTAAGTGGAGGAAAAAAAAAAAAAAAAAAAAAAAGCGAACCAACGAAACAAAGCCCGAAAACCAAAGCAAAACAGCAAACAGAACAAACACAGAGGCAAATATTTCACTTTATAGCATGCAGGAGCTGTGCAGCATTAAAGTTCACAGACATTCAAAGGTAAAATTATAGTGATTTTGTTCATGTTAAATGCTGCAGCAAAGGAAAAAAAAAAATCTTTCTTCATGAAAGAATTTAATTAAAAAGTGTCTTACCCACCCTTTTCCAGAGAGTGACAACCTCCATTCAGTTGCTTCCTTTGTGTTTGGACTAATTATATGCAGAGCTAAAAAAGACCCCTCTGTGCTACAAATTCAGTCCCTTTCAATGTTGTGCAAGGCTGGCAAGCTCACAATGTCTCACTTCGCTTCTGCTCAACGAGCGAAAGGCTTGTCCAGCTAGCTTTTGAGCTGCCTCCTAGGACCTGCAAGTTTCAGAACTATGTACATGAGCTTGATCTTCTCCTTCTCCCTCTGTCCTTTCCTCTGCAGTTAACACTGTGGCGTGCAAAAAACTCCAAACTCTTTACTAACGACTCCACAGGATTTGTCAATCTGTTTAATGTCCATCATTTGCAACGACCATTGACCGGCACAACCTTTACTCCAGAGAGAGGTTACCATTCATTCACTGACCGGCTAAGGGTCGCTTTATTTCCCATTCTTTGTTCGCTTTGCTTGTTAGGTGATGCTTAGAGCAGAGAGAGACAGCAAGAATCCCTTCCCTTCAGCTGAGCAGTATGTTGCTAGAGCATGCAGAGGCACCCAGTGTTCACTGAGTGTCGTAAGCTGCTCATGATTGTACGCCTGCACTGTGCATCTCAGACATGGGCAGATTGAAAAGGGGTGGGCATAAAACCAACATCGGAGCGAACCAGGAAAGTAATATATGCTCTTTGATGAAATGGAAAATACTTTAAGCCTATCTCGCCATTTCTCAAACAGGCACGCACACACAGCCGCACAAATCATCAAAAGCGAGGCAGTGCTAAGTAGGAAGCTTGAGAATTAGGATTCTTTCTCTTTTTTTTTGGATGCTTTTGTTTAAAGTCTGAATTTGTAAGCTATTAGCTGGGAGAGGGAGAGACTCGATTACTTGGTTTGGGAAGGAATATGTAAACCAGTCTCTTTGGATTGCTTTTTCTCTCTAATTCCGATGATGAGATTTGCCTTTTGGAGTCTTGGGTTTGGGGATTGAGGGGTGTGTGTGGGGGGGAAATGTGGTTTTTTTCTTCTGACATTGTCTAAATAGAGCATGATTTGAAATTCTGTGCATTCTTTCTCATAGAAATGCAGCCAGAGCTCTGCAAATAGGAATGTCTCATTTCATATAAGCTTTAATTACATTTGGTCTTTTTCCATCCTGCATATTTTGTGTGTTCAGCACATGCCTTTCCTAAAGGTTGTGGTTTTGGGTTTGGTTTTTTTTTGCCTTTTTCTTTGCTGTGTATGCTACAGCACACAAAACTTGAATTCTAGCAGCATAAAGATTACTGTGCTTTCTGAATAAGATCAATGCATAGGTTGCTGTGACCGTATCGGCAGCATGCAAAGAGGGGGTTTCAAACCCCCATCAGTTAATAAGTGTTGCAGATCGTGCTGGTTTTTTGTTCCATGTACCAAAAAAAAAAAAAAAAGAAAAATCTTCGCTGGGTAATTTGCAGTCCTTGTTCTCTATGGGAAATGCATCGTCAATGAGCTCTGTAATTTTTACTGACTGAAAAATGTATGGTACTTCTGTCAGGAAAACGCTGGCCATCTTTTCCTATTATGAAATAGAGTCTCAAGCCTGTGTGCTGGTGAGAGCGATCGCAGCTGACAGCTCCCAATTCTGCATCAATTCCCAATGAAGAACTTCCACACGGAGATACAAGGATTGCAGAAGATCGTGCTGATTTTAAGTGGACATCGGATACAAAATGCTGGAGGGACAGGGCAAACCCATTGCATTTGCTTTCTTTTTCACAGCTGTGTTCATTTAAAAGAAGTATCTTGTTTTGGAGGTGTCTGTTGCAGAGCTGATCGCTGTGTTTGAGTGTGGCTGCTGTGAGTGAGTGCTGGGGGAGATCAAGGAATGCAGTAAATTGATGCAGTAAAAGTTGCTTTGCAGAAGTCCTGGCAAACTTAAAGCTCTCGTGCATAAAAATAAAAATGTGTAAAGGAGATTCATTACTAATGTATTTGCCAGAAACAGTCTTAAATAAATTACAAATATAAACCACTTAAATTGCAGTTTCAGAACCTGGGGATCGATGTGCTTTTATGCTCCCTGCTCAGTTTATTTACATTTTTCTGCTCTTCGCCGCATTTCAGTGGTCTCAAAGCAAAAATGTGATGCTTTAATAGTACATGAACCTCATCTATGTTTTAACATTTGGGCAGGAGAGCTGAAGGTGGTTTTCATGTCCCCAGATCATGCTGTTTTATTCAAAGCAGGCTGTTTATGCAAGTGTCCACTGGTTGCAGTACACCTTAATTCTGTTTCTCAGTACACAAAAGCAGGAGGGAAAGCAGTGACAGAAGCGACAGAAAGAGTGTTGAAGCAGGAGAGACTAAAAAACCTCATCCAAGAATATATTCCAGATTGCCGTGGTGAATATTTTGGTGCAATTAGCAGGGGGAAAAAAAAATTTAAAGGATGACTTGAACTTAACAGATACTGAAAAAAGCTTCAAAGCAATGAGGTTGTGTCCCTTAAAAATCGGCAACCCTACAAGTCTTCATGGGGGAAACCTTAATGCCTTCTCCCATGTAAAAATTTGGGGAGAGGTCTGCAACAGTATCCCTGAAAATTTCAATTATATCTTCAAGGAAAGCTGCCATTTTCTGCAAATCAGATGATGATAATGATCACTTAGTTACCATTGAAATGCTATGTATAAAGAATTCCTCTAGTAGAGATGAAGCTCCGTGATACATCTCTGAAGACCTGAATTTTTTTTTTTTTTTTTCGCTGCTTCTCCTTGTTATCACCTGGGATACAGCTTGGATTGCAACCAATGTGCCTATTCCCACACTGGCATATAATCCATTATCATTTGGTTTTCAAAGGCGGGAATTAGAGCAGACAGTGGCAAACCTATACAGCAGCAGCTGGAAGACTGACAACCAGAATTAGGGACCCAGAATTAATGGCCCTAAGTGCTCTCTCTCAAAGCTCTGACTGAGGGCTGTTGAATGAGAAACTCTGCTCTTGTCCAAAATTTGGTTGCAGAAAAGAATCCAGGTAGTTCTTAAAATGAGAGACCTCGGTGTATGTTTGAGGCTGTGATGTTGAGGCACAGTAGTGACCAAATTCAAGAACTGGGGCATCTGAGATATCTTTTGTAAATTGGTGTCCTGCTGTATTTTTGCCATCTACCATTTTTGCAATGGAACCAGGAATCCACTTTGAACATGACTATAATGCAAAGGGCTTAATTTCCACTGTCTGAGCTGTTATCACAGCCAAACTGTTAAGTTTACACATTTTCTGAAGTTTGAAAGCCTCTGGCAAGTCTCTATAAATTAGCAGATTTAAATTAGCTTTATTAAATGTGCTATTATAAAACATTTTAAGAATGGCAAACTAAGTTTGTATGTGTTTAAAGGAGCTTGATTAAATCAATATAAAGTAGGTTACAGAAGAACAACATGAACAAAGTTTTAGAAAGTTTAGCTGGGAAACTACTTCTTGTAGTCGTGGCAAGTATAGTTCAGTGGCAGTGATGGTCAGAATTGTTCAGGCTGAAAAACAAAAACACCTTTCAATGTATTTGCTCTACACGTTTTTAATATTGTGTTCAGATTACTCGTAGAATCATCAAGACTGGAAACGACTTCTAAGATCATGCAGTCTAACCATTAAATGTCCCATATAATTTAACTGGCCTCAGAATAATTTCATTCTTGCTGATCCCTTGGATATTCCTTTCCTGGTTGTGCCTGGATATTTACCTTACCCTAGTTAGCAATCCAGGACAGATGGGGTTGGGACCAGAGTGCATGAGATCGGAATGTGGCCACTGATGTGTAGCTCTTCATATACACATCTTTTAATAAATTCACCAGCAAAATACAAAAAGACAAAACTGTTTTAAATACTGAGTATGCTTCTTCCTTTTGGCATTTTCTGAGTGGTTTCTATCAGCATAATACAAAGTGGGGCTCTTAGTGGTGATTTTAATTTCCTTTCATGAATGGAAGAACTCACACCTTGATCTTTGGTAGTCTTTAATTTTCAAGTGTGCTGAACCATGGCATTTTGTATAAAGGAAACATTTAAAAAGAGAAAAGGGGGAAAAAAGACTTGACTTACAGTAAAGCAAACTAAATCTCTTCTTTCTCTTGTATTTCTTTCTTGGCCATCCTGAACATTTATTGGCTGCCCTTTCTGTATAGAATTCAGGATTTCAGCTGATAAGAAGTCCAGTCCTATATAACACATCTGTTTTAGTAGATATAAAAATGACTTATATTATGCAAGATGTTGACCAAAATACTCCTGGTGGCTCCAGATGTCATTAAATGCTTACAGTGCCTGACAGATACATTGGATTTGTTGCTACCTTTAAATCACAGATATTCCTATATAAATGACCTTATTGTTTTTGACAAGATGATAAACATTTTTCTGTCTCATTGCAGTCATTCCATCCTCATCATCCACATTCACTCGCAGGTGGTCCTGCACAGCTCTGGAAAGTCACTCACAGAAGAGAATTGTCAGTGCTGTGCAGAAATGTCAATTTTTAGGACAACATATCCAGAGTAAGATGAAGTATCTCTCTCCTCCATGTATTACTGATAGTCTACTTGAATAAACTAAAGAACAACTGACTGTCTGTGAAATTGCCTATGGATTTCTGGACATGATGCCAAAAATCTTGACACTGTTACTGGTTCTGAACTTCCAGGGGTAATGGGAAAAAGACAACAAGTAAAATTATCCTTTTGTGATTAATCAACACATGAAGATCATGGAACATCCTGGCTAGGCAAAGGCTGGAGTGTTACCGTCAAGTTACCAGGCTGGTGGGACTCCTGGCTTGCAGGAAAAGTGCAAATTTAAACCTTGGGTTTTGATTAACCCTTGCTAATTTATATCTCTAAAAATGTCTTAGGGAGTCTTGGAGGAAGCATGTGTGGAGTACAATGATTAGAAAATGTGAAGATTTTAGTTGGTCATAATTGATTGGAAATCAATTAGTTCCACCTTCAGAAGTGCCAAGCGAGACACTCCACAAAGGTTTATCTCGAGACCTTCCCAAGCATTTCTGGAGGTGCCAGCAAATGAACTGCAATTAATTTCCAATTAGCTTAAGAGCAAAGAGGGCCACAGCTTATCCACTCACTTGAATACATCTACTTTGCCCTCTGCTACTGTTGATAGTTCATCTGTGGGGGTTATTTTTTGATAAACTCTGCTGCTCAACAGTCTCTTCTTTGTGCTTTGAGACTCGTTTTGACTGAAGGGTTCTGTTCTTCCATGGATGTAGCTACTGCCCGATGTTGACACCATTGCACCTGGGGTTGGTCAGTTGGCTGGTTGGTTGTTTTATCTTGGTGTATTTACTCAGACTTATCAAGAGGTTGGATGAAATGAGAGAATAGCAGGATTATTTAGGACTGTGAAGAATCCCCCCTGTAGCCAAACTGGTTATGGCCCTAAACCCACCATGTGTCCATGTTTTACCAGCGTTTCGTGTCCTTTTCCAGAATAGCCTGCATGGCTTGGGAAGTTGTGAGGTCTTACCTGGGGCTGCAGGAAGAAGAAAAGTAATTAGTAATACACTGGGATAACCCTCCTGATGCAAAACCCTTCATTCTTTTTACCAGTGGCATAACTTGAGGGGCAGTGGACACTTTTTAGGTTTCCCAGGTGTAGGAAGTAGAGAGAATTGAGAGGAATGTATGAAATCAATCATTAAAAGCTAGGATGAACAAGTTAAAAGCTGTTCCTGACAGTCTTCTGGAAAGTCTTTTCGCAAGTGGGTGAACTGCTCTTGGAAAATTTTCCCACAGCAGAAAATCTGTTCTCAGCATTAGATCTAGTTGTTCTTAATCCATTTCTTGTGCTCCTTTCCAATTGTATTTTAAAGCACAGTCAGCAAAGACAAAGCAACTCCATGCTGGCCTTGGTGGATACATTATTTCTAGAAATACAGGTTAGTTATGAAGTTGGTGATGGCATTTTGAAATTGAATAAGGACTTTTATGGAGTCCTCTTCCATCACATAGAACAACATTTGAACTGACTCCACAGAAAAATAAAATCATAAAATTGAAGAATGGTTTGGGTTGGAAGGGACCTTAAAGCCCATCTCGTTCCATCCTCTGCCATAGGCAGGGACACCTCCTACCATCCCAGGTTGTTCCAGGCCCCATCCAACCTTGGACAGTTCCAGGGATGGAGCAGCAACAGCTTCTCTGGGCAACCTCTGCCGGGGCATCACAGTAAAGAATTTCTTCTTTAACATAAACCTGCTCTTTTTCAGTTTGAACCCATTCCCCCTTGTCCTATCACAACATGCAAAGGGGCTGTTCTGCAGGGAAACTCTGCTTTTCAGAAAATGTTACCTGTAAATGATATATTTTGGAATGTTTTTCGATGTGGCTCCTGGATTTACTGAAGACCTGAATGATGGAAGCTGGGTCATGTAACCGTGGGTGTCGATGTTGGATCGAGCAGGGTGTCCATAGGGAACAGGCAATGGCACCTTTGGCAGGCTGTAATTCTCACTTGTGTGTGCTTCTTGGTGAACTGGGGCAGATCAGGAAGGCAGGATTTTTATGTTTTCATCCTCCTGCTCCGATGATATCCGTATTCTGAAGGGAAAACTCAGGATAAAATGCGTTGAAATCCTGTTTGCATGTGTATTGCATCTTACCAGGAGATTAGAGGGCCTCTGGATCATTAGCTCATAGTCAGAATTAATAACGCAGAAACCAGGTTGAAGACTCATATTTCAGATAGAACTTACTGTGATTTTTGCAAGCTTACAGACAAGGGTTTGTTGATTACCTGCAATATTTATGGTTTCATTACGTTTTATTTGCAACTGATGTAATGTCTAAGAGAAATAATCATGGGTCAGGAGTCTCAGAAGGACATATTTAAAGGCATAACAAAAGATAGTCATGCCTTCTAAAGAAAAAAAAAAGAATAACCTGACCTTCTTTTTTTAAACCAACTTAAAAATACTGAGGAATTACTGAAGAGTTTCATATGGTGGAGGAGGTTTGTGTGTGGTGTATGTGTAATCTTAGAAACTCAGCTTTGCTCAACAGCTAATTTAATTTCGTGAGATCCAATGGCAGTCTTTGAAATACGCATTTCTGACTCTGGTTTGGTTTTGTTTCAATGTATTTTCAAGACTCTTCGTGTCTTATAAGGAAGAAACATAAAAAGTAATCAAAAGTTTGTGTTACTCCATTACCCTTAATAAATATACAGAAGGGCATAGCAGATTCTAGTAACATATCCAAAGCTCCTGAACTTACCAAGGCTTTAGAAAGAATATGCCAACTACATTCTCAAAATAGGTACAATAGTGTAAATCTAAATTACCCTCCCATTAGATATGTTTTTAAAGGAGAAACAGCAGATTTGGGGGGCAAATAGTAACAAAGCTTTAGGGTTTACTTCAGCTATGTTTCATAATCACATTCCCTCTCCCACTGCTGTAATTTTGAATCTTTAATGTTCCTGTAAAATGAAGAGTTTATTGTTTCCTAAGACTCAATTTATACTTTAAATGAGTGGAAAGATGCGTAAACAACTTGAAAAGACAGGAAAATATCATCCTGTTTTTCAAGATACAGGACATTTTACTGAGTGTTTTGAATTCTAGAGACCATTTTTAAAGAACTCTTGGCTTAGTTGTGCTCTTTTTTTGCAGTGCAAATTAATTATGATTTGACAAGAGTGTGCTTGATTTTCTTCTTCAGATTTGGTGCAAAGCCAAGCTTTATTAGTTAGAGCCTCTAAATCAAAACCGAAGGTCAGTACTTGTGAAATGCCTGTGGCTCAAGATATATTGTAGTTTTTTCCCCATTATTCAGATCTTTTTGTCTATGAAAAGGTGTTTCTGTGTTTAAGTGGATGCTGTGTGATGCATGCATGGCTGTGGACAAGTAACCACTTTTCATGATTGCATCAGTAATATTCCTGGCAGCAATCCTAAAAACTTGGGAAACCATTGGAGTGAAACTCCTGAATGATCCCGCCTTTACGCTTGGTGTGGTCTATGAATGCTGGCTTGGGGTGTTGTGTACCCATGGCAGGTCAGGGACAAAAGGTGATTCAGCAACCCACAACAGTGAGAGCCAGAAAATGCCAAAAATCAATCCTGGAAGCTGGTCCAGACCCTCACTTCGCTTCTTCTAATTGTATCTCTTGTTTGTTTGCTTGTTTTGTGCCCTGTTTCTTCCTACTTCTACAGTTGTTGTTGATTTATGTTGGGTTTTATTGTTTCCAGTTCTTAATTTCAGGGATTGTCTCCTCCTACGTCCCTGCATAAAGCCCAGCATGGACTGTCTTTTGCTATGTCCTGATCAGAGAATCACAGGCGTTTTGGGTTGAAAAGGACCTTAAAGATCATCTCATTCCCATCCCCTGCCATGGGCAGGGACACCTTCCACTATCCCAGGTTGCTCCAAGCCCTGTCCAGCCTGGCCTTGGACACTTCCAGGGATGGGGCAGATACAGCTTCTCTGGACAACCTGTCCCTCATAGTCAAGGATTTATTCTCCCCAATATCCCATCTATCCCTGCCCTCTGGCAGTGGGAAGCCATTCCCCCTTGTCCTGTCCCTTCATCCCTTGTCCCCAGTTCCTTTCCAGCTCTCCTGGAGCCCCTTTAGGCCCTGGAAAGGGCTCTGAGGTCTCACTGGAGCCTTTTCTTCTCCAGGTGAACACCCCCAGCTCTCCCAGCCTGGCTCCATACGAGTGGTGCTCTAACCATAATGAATATTTTAATAATCAACACGGTTCTGGTGTTCAAGGCAACAACTGTTGGACAAGAATTCAGTGTATTGCAATGCTCCCAGGTAATGATTTCTGTACAATGAGGTTTCTGCAGCCTGTTTTGCAGCTGAGCTTGGACCATGCACTGACATTAGATCAGCAGAACTCACTTGTAGCTATTCCCACGAGGGTCATGAACACAACAAGCAGCAGAAGACATTGAAAACGCAGTGGGAAGAAGCTTCCCTGGTGCCAGCGGGGTGAAGTTGGGTGGTATTGGCTTCTTTACCTTCAGCCCAAAGAAAATCAGTTCTGAAAGCGTTTATCCTTTGATCTGTGCTGTTTTTCCTTGGCCTTCGCTCTGCAGGACCGTGGAGCCTGTTGGAAGCATCTGCAGCACTGCAAAGTAGTGCTGACCTTGGGATACTTCCCTGAAACACATTCAAAGTCTTCTGAGCTGTGTTCTCTGACTGTCTGGATTTGCTGGCACCGTTGTGTCCATTAAATACTGATTAGATTTAAGAAATCCAAGAGACCAAATAATGCTATCACCTGCTCCCTACTTATCTTAATAATATTGCCAGTAATATTCCAGTATATCAATTCTGTACCTCATCTGGTGCAGGGAAACAGGAACGGTGTGCTTTTTTGTTTCAAAGGCAGAAGAAAACCATTTTATTTATTGATTTGATTTTGCTATATTGCCTAGAGATGAGGGTAAAAAGTAAAAGCTACTTTCAAGGACTGTTAGAGAAATATATCATTTTTCATAATGTTTAATGAATTGCTTACAGTACTTGTTTTACTTAAAACTGCAATTAAAGATCACCCTCTAGTCAAAAGAAAAATGTGATAAGAACGTGACTTGAAACTGGGCAGAACATTTTCTAAAGCCCTTTGGGAGTAATTCCAGTAATTATTCAATCTGACGTTTTCCAGAGAAATAACCCTTTATGTATGAACTCCATTAATCATAATAACACAGTTCACATGTCAGGTACTTCTCTCCAGTCACTTCATACTCTCCATTTAGTAAGAGACTAATAAACATCTTCACTAAATATGAGAAAGTATTAAACTGCTTGCAGAAAATCCTGGTCTACAAGTTTGGTCCTGTGAGGTGGGATGTGATCTGTTGATGTTTGAAAATACCTTGGATTTCTGGGATGTAGCTGCCATCAGCATCAAGTCTCCTCCTCATTTGGTGTCATTTCAGTCACAGCACTTTCAGGACATTTTTGCCTTCTTTTCTCTTCTGAACTGCCTTGGAGAGGTCTGGTTGGTCTGTCTGTCCAGCTGTAAACACTTGCTGTATGGACTTTCCTATCTCAATAATTGGTCTTTTGCAAGACTTGAATGTAGGAAATAAAAATTTTGTTTTAGGTCATCTACAAGCACAAGAGTGAATACTTGAATACTTTTTTTTTTTTCTGTTATGAACTTTCTACACATTATTGGAACAGCAGAATTAATATGGAGTAACTGTCTGATGATAAGCAGCTCTAAGAAGATTTGTGTTGTTTTTCTGTGTTTCATCAACTGAAGATATTCCTTAATATTATCTTGTGTTAAAAAGTGGTGGTTTAAAAATGCAGTGGTGATTAGATGCCCATATTTGAAGAATTTATAATTCTCTCCTTTTCAGATTTTGACATTGTTTCATGCTTTTGAAGCTGGCAAGTGCAATTATCAGTGTTCTGATGAGGAGTGATAAATACAATCTATTGCTGAATGTGGATAAAAGACACAGGCAAATAAGATTGGTTTGACACAGCCTCCTTGTGCATCTTCTGACTTCTCAAGAGCTGAGTGGAGAATAATTCTTTGTCTTTGGAGATTTTCTTTATCATCTTTCATTGGGTTTTGCGTGTGTGTGTTTTGTTCTGGAGCCATTGCCACGTACCTGTCCTGTTCCTGTGACTAATGCTTGAAAATCAGGGGTTTTGCTTGGCAGTTGTCATTCGTTGCACATTCCAGTAGATGGCAACTCCAGTCTTCCTGACATTTCCTCTCCATTCAAACCAGTAATGTTTTCCGTGCCTCCACCCCCCCGCCCCTGCATCTTGTCCGTATAAATAGCTACGAGTTTCACAGAAACGTGAGTCAATATTACTTTTATTGAAATTACCACATAGTATCTGATTTCAACTCAAGCAGTACCGAAAAGAAAGATAAAAAAGAAAAAAAAGGCCTGTAAGCTCCAATCCTCCTGGATCATAAAGCACACACTGATTCCCCCATAACTTCAGAAAGTGTTTTAGGAGTTTTCATAAAAAGGATTAGTACCCCAAACTTCTTTTTATGTGAAATAAAGGAAGGGGTTGGCTGCGAGTACAGCACACTGGCTTTAAGTTTGATGGTCTGGCTGTGAAGTGCATCTCCCCCTGATTAATGCTAAAGCATTTATTTTTGCTGTTCACAGTAAACACTTGATCAGACCTGTACACATTTATAAATTTGTTAAGTTCATAATGATATACCTGGATACAGCTTGTTTTGGGTGAGGACAGGAGTAAGCCCAGGGGTTCACTGTGTGATTTAGCCATGGGAATATTCTCCAATTTCCCTCCTGCCCAAAGCACTGCCACGTTCAGCCCCTCTTCGTTGTGCTCTTATTCCCTCCCATCAATTGTATTACCAAAGCTCCAGTGCAGAGGAGCCTATTTCTGTGTTTTCCTCTGCTGACTTTCACAACTTCAAGACTTGCCTGTAGAATTTGAAGCCATAAAACAAAGCATCTCTCTGTGAGTGAATGCCAGACATCAACCACAGGCACAAAAGATTGTGCTTGCTCTGCCTGGGATGGAGACTAAGGATCATAACAGTCACACAAAGGGTCCTTTCTCCATCTCTCTCTATCAAGGCTGTAGTTCAATTTTCAAATCACTTCCCCTGTGTCTAGCAAGGTTTTATTTTGTGGTTGATGGTTAGAAAGGGACAGAGTGAAGGACAGTTTTTGGGTTTTTTTGTTGTTTTTTTTTTTAATAACTACAAATCTAACTTAAAATGAATACATGCTGCTTATCAGGGCTTTTTTACCTACTTCATCCATAGAGAATTTCCAGTAATCCCATAAGAAACTTTCAGCCTGCCAGAGTCTGTAGGAAATTTTGCTATTTCATACCAGGTCTTATGGTCACAGATGCAAACGTTTCTTGTTTAAAATAAACTGAAGAAAAGTTCTAAAGTAGAGCAATGTTTAAGGCCAGATTTATATGTTCACACTTTTATTGGTTTGGTAAAAACCTTGATTTTCAACCCAGACTTGATTAGTCTATGGATATTTTTACTTCACAGAAACAGTATTAAAATAAATTACACTCATATAGGACAAGCAGAATATTGGTCCATTTAAGCCTGACTGATTTTTATGTAACAAATTAGCGAGCAAGGTAATTAAATCCCTTTTGGATGCCTGTTTCATCTCTGGAAGGAATCCCAAGAACCTCAGAAAACTGACTTTCGGGTTATATACAGGTCCTGGGTCTATTGCAGCTAAGTGCCTTGTTTCTCATTATCGCATTTAGTGCTGCAGAAACGACTCCACCAGAGTCTTTATTAAAACTTGCTTAAGGCCAGCATTTTCCCTTGGGTCAATAATGACTTTAGAGGAATGGATGTAGAAGCTGGATTTGTTCTGGAATGAATTATGTCTCATCGGGGCCCCTGGGCTAGTATTTCAAATTCGCCACCAGGCACTTCATCAAAAATTCTGTTCCTGTGTTGGAAAGACCTTGTTGCTCCTATTAGGGAGTGCAGAGAATACATTTGTGGATCTTTCCCTGCACCTGAACTATATGGCTCTATTTTTTTCTCTGCTAAAACCCCATTGAATGCCACTTGCATCAGTGAGGATGTGGTTTAGGGATGTGTCCTGGAGATCTCATGCACTGGGGAAGGTCACTGCCAGTTATTTCTGACTAAAATACAGAGCACACCAGAGCTTCAAGGTAACTGCTGGTAAAAGCCATTCAAATCCTACAGCTCCTGTTGTGAACACATTATTTTTGAGAGGGGTAGTAAATATCATTCCTTCCTGCAAGTCCTTGCTCATAGTAATCCAGATATTGCTGATCACTGCACATCATGGAATCACAGAATGGTTTGAGTTGGAAGGGACCTTAAAATCCATCTCATTTCACCCCTGCCATGGGCAGAGACACCTTCCACTATCCCAGGTGGCTCCAAGCCCCGTCCAGCCTGGCCTTGGACACTTCCAGAGATCCAGGGGCAGCCACAGCTTCTCTGGGCACCCTGTGCCAGGGCCTCCCCACCCCATCCTGGCCTCAGCTTACTCCCCACCTGTACCTCAGCTATTGGGCGTAAAAATCCCTCTGCTCAGGAGAGAGGATAAATGTTCACAACGTTCACAGGCCACCCCATGTGACCAAGGAGAGGACATGAGGAAGTGGGATGGAAAGTCCAACTCAACCTGCAAGGAAAAGCAGTCACCAAAGGGCTGTTAGGGTTTAACCCCAGGCAGACACTGAGCACCACACAGCCACTCGCTGTCTCCTTCCCAACTCCTGCTGGCTGGGATGGGAAAGAGAATAATGGGGAAAAAAAATAAACTTCATGGGTTGAGGTAAAGACAGTTTATTAGGACAGCAAAGGAAGTGATAATAAAATTAATAATATTATTAACAATAATAGACAAAACAAGTGATGCACAATGCAATTGCTTGCCACTCACAGACCAATACCCAGCCTGTCCCCAAGCAGTGCTGGCCCCTCCAGCCACCTCCCCCCAGTTTATTCACTGGGATGATGTCCCAGGTACCCTTTGGTCACCTCAGCTCAGCTGTCCTGGCCATGCTCCCTCACAGTTTTTTATGTGTTTGCTGTCTGGCAGAGCATGGGACACTGGACAGCCCTTGATTTAGAGTAAGCAGTGCTGAGCAATAACTAAACCATCAGTGTTACCAGCACCATGCTCATCCTGAATCCAAAACTCTAAAAAATTATCCCAGCCAAAACCAAGACACACCCTCCTTGTAAAAAATTCTTCCTTGAAATTTCTGTCCCATTCAGATGAGCAAGTATTTGTGAACATGCAGTAACTCAACAAATAAAAAAAAAAAAGATGGGTTTTTTATTGGTAAAATATTCACATGTTGATGATCAGATAAAATAAAATATTGACTTAGAATAAGACCTTTAATTTATGAGCCCAAATCCAAATTGCTGGTTTTCCCCTTGCTGATCTGGTTTTAGAACATGACGATGTGATATTTACAAATGTAGTGGTTTGGGAGTGTGGGTTCTCTTTCAGTGCTTTCCAGACTGAGGTATCCATTGAGATGCAAAGGTGTTTGATATCAAAAGAGACTGGTAATGGATAACAGGCAGACAGGTGTTTGGCTTTCCTTTGTGCTTGTCAAGGACAGTTCCTTGGATGGCTCACAAGCACATTCTCATTTTTTCCTGCTGACTGGATTTTCCCTGAGTGCTGCGTTCAGAGATTGAAAATGCGACATTACCTAAGAGGCCCCATCAAAATCTGGAGCAGTGGTGGATGTTACGATGGATATTGCACTCTAACTGCTGCGTCTGTAGCACAATGTTAAATATAAATAATTGCTTTTATATATACAGTGAAATCTCCCCTATAACCATTTCCATGGTTTATTTCTAGCCTAACAACTGCAAGAATTGAAAAAAAAAAAGAAATCTACTTTTGCTACACACCATATATCACACTCCTTACTTTTCATTCTGAAGTAGATTTTCCAGGTGTTTCTCTACAAAACAGAATAGAGTTGTTTAGCAACTACAGGAGATTGTAAAAATATATTTACTTTCTTGCAATGTGTTTATTTTGTATTGGAATTTTAGAGAATACCAGTTTAGATAACATCGTGTCAAGGCTCACGGAGTAAATTCTGGGTATAGTTAAGTTTTGCTTGACAGTTTGTAAAGCTGAAACAACATTTCACATAGTGGGAATTAAAAAAAAAACCACTCTCATATGAAATGTGTAATTCAACCAGCTTAATCAAAATATCAAGAAATAAGAAAGTATTTATAGGTGCAGTATGTGTAGAATCATAGAATCATTTAGGCTGGAAAAGCTCTTTAAGATCATGCACCAAGGCCACTACTAAACCATGTCCATAAGAGTCATTTCTCCAGTGTTGCACTTAATCCCTAGGGGAAAACATAGAGAGTTTTACTCAATAGATAAGATACCATCTTTTGCAGAAACTTCCACCATTTAGTTTACACTTTTTAACAAGTAAAGATGCAACAGTGGAGTTATTTTAGGGGCTTATTTTATTTTAATCTTTAAAATATTTTTACTTGAAGTCTAAAATAACTTTGACTCCAGTGCTGAGTTTTTTTAGAATATGGAGAATAGAGAGAGTTTAAGAACGTGTGTTCTGATCTGTAGGTCCTCTGGAGCTGAAGTGGATTCTCACCCAAAATCATGGAATGGGGACTTCTGAAGTACCTTTAAAGCTTCAAGTCTCAGCCCTGACAGTATTTTGGAGCCTCCTTAGAAATAATGCTTTACTTGGAGGTTCCCATCTAACCCAGTCTTCTTAAAGAAATACAAACCCCTCTGAATAAGAGCTAAGAAGTCCCTTTGCTGTGTTTAACACGATTCTTTCTATCAGTTATTGCTTTATAAACCTCCTGAGGCCATGGGAGTGCAATGGATTTAAGAAATCACCTGGTCTTGCAAGGACATCACCATGTCGTTGCTCTAAGGCAGTATTTGTTTGGTCATTCCTGACACATCAGCTCCTTCTGAAGGCTCTGAAGATTTCTCAAGGAAAATGTTCTTCCCCTGAAGGGTGTTGTGGTACTGCCAAGCTCCCCAGGGAATGGGCACTGGGCGAGGCTGCCAGAGCTCCAGGAGTGCTTGGACAACGCTCTCAGGGACAGGGGGGGATTGTTGGGGTGTCTGTGCAGGGCCAGGAGTTGGATTCACTCATCCTTGTGGGTCCCTTCCAACTAAGGATACTCTGTGATTTGTAGTTCTGTGATTCACTGCTCAAATTCCGAGAGTTTAACAAACCCAGTGCACCCAGGCCTCTCCTGCTGGGGGAGTCTGATGCTGATCTTTGGTAACTGCTTTTGACTTGTTGTGGATCTCTCCTAAAATGCCCACATTTGCTGTACACAGAGTGCCAAAACACACCCCTGTTACTGAAGCTGAGACCTTGCTGGCTGGGAGAACAGGCTCTCCTGGCTGCTGCTGGGTTTTCCTGCAGGAAAGGGGACCCTGCCTTTGTGGCAGCTGGGTGACACCGATGGCTCCTGTTCCTCCTGTGATGAACAAGAGCCCGTGGAGCCTTTCCTGCAGATTTTCTGTAGAGCTGCTACTTGTTCTGGGTTTTATGGCTGTTATTCCTGACTGAGTGAACATCTAGCACATGACCCTGTTGGAATAGCATCTCCTCTTTTTTTTCTTTTTTTTTTTTTTTTCCTTTTTTGAGGACATAAGTGCGATTTGTCAGAATCATTTTGGATTTTCATTCTACTCTCCTGGGCACTTTCAGTGCTTCTCAGCTTGGTGTCACCTCCAAATTTAATAAGGATATTCCATGTGCTATCACCCAGGTCATTAATGATGATATGAAACATTGATGGACCCGGGAAAAAACCATTTCTGTGTCATTTCTAAGTGAATTGCTGTAGGTAGCAAGCTCATTATATAGTGTGGATAATTATATTATGTTAATGAAACTGGAAAGAAGGAAGTATCTGCATCAAGCAGTGGGGATGGAAAAGCTCACCTACACCAAGATTTCCTTTTCTCCTCAATTTTTGCCTGTGTTGAAGTTACCTGACTGTGCCTTGGTACTGAGTCTCACAAGCAGGACACACAAAGAACAAAATAGATTTTCTCCTCTTCTAGAGCTGAGTCCTGGAATGAGAAGGAAAGAGTGTTTAGGTAACATGCATAAGCAGTGCAATGCATATTTCATTCCTCTGCCTGCCCAGAAAGTCTGTAGAGTACAAATAAACTCTGTAATTTAAATAAGGAAATTTGCAACAACTCACAATAAAAGGGATTTTCTTCATCTTTGCTCTGATCCCACAGGTGCCCACACGACTGCAGCTCCCATCTCCACCATTTCATTGTGTAACAGCCTTTCCCACAGAGCTCGAGAATTGTAAGCGTTCACTTAAATGCACAAATCACTTTGTGCTGAATTATGGATTTTCTTAAGTTTTATTTTAATATGAAGCGAGATTCTACTATTTTGAATAAATGCATCTCCTCGGTTCTGTAGAGCTTCTGTGAGAAGACTTCCTACATTCATATATTCTGTCTCTGTGAGCTCAGTGTAACATTTGAATTACTGATTACCTGCATTATGTGTAAGAATGGATGGAGCTGGACAGCTGTGCCCCTGAGGACTCTCACAGCCATTAACCATTGCAGTGAAGGCCAGGAATATATGATGTGCATTAAGCTGCAGGTATGTTTGCCTGCCTTAAACTTCAGTTTGTCATCCCTGTTAATCAGTGACCATCTCACATGCAGGACATGTTCAGCTAGGAGACCCTTTGGCACCTTGGTTTGCTGAGCTGAAATACAGCTCCTGTTATTTTTTTCAGTAGTGTTATTCTCCTGGGAATGTACCCAAAGAGGTTTGGTTTGGTTTGGTTTGCTAGGGTGGTTATTTACAAGCCCACACACAATAAATGACAAACTGATAGGATATTTTTTTTTTTTTGTTACCTAAACTGCATTTCCATTAAACTTGTGGCTTATGTGGAATAATCTATTATATTATTTCTTGCCATTTATTTGGCACCTGGGCAATGCTCTAGGAACTTCCAGCTATCTAAAGTACATCTGCAGCTTCCAGTGCAATAGTATTTTTGCACTTCCCATATTTTTCTGTGTCATTTATTTTCAAAACACGTGCACGAAATATTCCTGCTTATAACTAGATGGAGAAGGTAAACAGGGACTAAACACAACAGAACAAACACCACACAGGATTCCCATGCTGAAGCAGAGATTTTGTGCTTCAGAAGTCGTAAACTGACACCGTGGGCATCCAACCCATTTCTCCTGTAGCTTGTTGCACACAGCACATCCTGCTCAGCTCACCCCCACGCAGAGATTTGGTTTTCATGCCCACGAGGTCGTAATACCTTAGTGAGGCGTGTAAAGAAAAAGGAACAGCTTGTCCAGAGCTGGCTTCTTCTTTTGTATTTCTCATTCCTTTATTTGCATCTCAGGTTTTGTTTTGGGTAACCTGCCTCTCTGAAGGGCTTCACTGTCACACTGATGACACCCAGGCTCTCACGTGCCCCCTCTCCCCAGCCCATGGTGAACCAGATAAATTGTGCTGTTTTCCAGGCAGACATTCCCACCGTGGGGTCTGGAAAGGGCTGGCAGCAGGTGGGCTCAGAGCTCTTCTGCTCCATCCTTTTGACATCAGAGGTTTAAAACCTCTATGGAAGTATTCTGCTGAATCACATTACAGTTTTTAAATGCTCTGTATAATACGAAATTTCCCCCAGTGCAGCTTCAAATCTCATGTCCCCTGTTAAATGTTTAGGGGATTTTTTCCTCAGGGTGGTAAAATCTATTATCTCTATTGCTAATTATGATCTTCTCATGTTATCTTGCTGCTACTTCTTCCTGCAGGACATGGCCACACGCCAATGGCCACACAAGCTGGTGGTGGTGTTTTTTCTGCACCTGAGCATCAGAAGCGTTTGCAGAAGAAATCCCAGAGGTAGATCCCAATCCTAATGCCTTTGGGATCTGTCCATCCCTCGAAACAGATAATGCAGAGTGTTCTCATTTTGCACCGTGGCTCGTGAATTACAGATGAAGGAGCGAATCTTTGTAACACAATCTTTTGAGATATTTTGTTTGCCTGGACCCACCCGTGTCACAGACACAAGGAAAGCTTGGCTGAGGGGAGGTTTTGACACCACCACCTCCCAAAGAGCCATTTTACCCTCCAGATTAATGTGTTACTGGGCCATGAGCTTCCTTCTGTGTGGGCTACAAGTTCCCCCTCAGTACTTTTTCTCTAAGCTCCCTGTTCTGTGTCCCATAGTTTGGTTCCCAAATCATGCCAGATCACCTGGCCAGAATGGAATCTCAGAGCTGGCACTGGACAAAATTTAACTGGCCTTTCAATTTTAAGGCAGACTGTACTTACAACCCTTTCTTCTCTCCTGTGAATTTCAGACATTTGTGTGGCCAGAAAAGCCGAGCTGGTCAAGGCACTTGGGCTCTGTGAGGGGCTGGGTTTAAGGATGGGTTGTAAATGGAGAGCCAGGAATTACAGCTGGATTTGAAAGGCAGGAAAGTAGTGGCTGTGAATTTGTGAGGTCGAAATGGTGAGTTGTGAGAGAGGAGGGAAAATAGAAGCAGAACTGACTGAGAAGGATTTAAAGCAGATATGGAAAAATACAATATTGGGAAAAAAAACCAGGGAAAAAACCCCCATAAATTTAGAGGTATTAATATTGTCTGAAAGTTTCAAGTATTTGGTGGGACTGGTAGAAATTTTAGTTTTGAGACACAAGTTCTGCAAATATATATGCCCAGTGATCTAATATTTTAAATCTTGGGGGGAAAATGTGTCCAATAAAACTGATGCTGGTTCCTCAAGGTCTGCTGAAGCTGTCAGCACATTGGACAGTTCTGCAGGCTCTTACAGACATACAAATACCACAATTATTGGTTTTACTCACAGCAGAGAGGAATTTAGCATATGGGTGATATAGTTTAACCTGCTTAGCATATGGAGAACACAGTATAATGCAAATTTGCTGCTACCTTGGTATGTTGTCTAATAATTTAGGATAGTTGAGTGTGCAGTTAAAACTAAAATCTGTGAACATAAAGATGCTCAGTAGCCCTGGAATAAGGAAAAAAATGAGGGTAGTTACATTGACAGAGTCTAATGGTGGAAATTTAAAATGACATTTAGATTAAATTCTTGCCTCTGTTTGTAAATGTGGCAGTGGCTAATGGGGTTTTGATCAGGGCAATATGGTATCCTGATACCAGCACAGAGAGGAAATTCGTTCACAGTGCATTAGGAAGAGGTTTTTGTGGATGGTGAGGGTGTCCCTTTATCACCAGCACTCGGTTTAAATGGGATGAAGGAGTTAAAGAAGGGTCTGTGTCTGTAGACACAGACAGCCAGGCTAAAAATCCATTTCTGTTCCTCATGAGAAGTTTCCCAGAGCTGATTCAGGGCTTCTCTTGGAGCACCCCAGAGCGCAGGAGAGGTTCATACAAGCAGAAAAGGTCACAAAATGCCCCAAAGAAATTGCTCTGCATGGTACAATCTATAGGGGAAATCAGGAAGATACAGCTTTTTTTGTTGTTGTTGTTTTTTTCTTCCCTCTCCAGAAATTTACCCTACGTTTCTGCTTTGAACAGATGTCTTCAAAAAGTGTGTGGGAAATTTCCAGGAAAGTCTCATGCACTTGAATTTTATTATGTTTCTCAAGTGTGATAATGATTTCAGAGATGACTGCTGCTATTATTTCATTTAGTTTGCAACGTTTTGTGTTTCAATTCCTTTTATTGAGTTTGCACAAATACAATTAGCTGTCGCACTTATCAGCTAAATCACTGATTAAAAAAGAATATATAGAATTTCAATTTTTTAGTGTTTTCCTAGGCTTGTGAAATGTTCCTTTATGTTGTTTTGTTTTGTTTTTTTTTAATCTTTTCCAGATTTGATATGCATATGTCTCTGTGAGGGCACAACATTCAATCCCACTGTTCAAAATAAGCCTTTGTGCTGATCCTGTATGGCAGGAGAGACTGAAGGCTGAAAAGTCAATTGGTCCAAAAATTTGGGGCAGCATTGAAGTAAAGAAATAAAAGCAACGAGGCAGAGGGGAGGATTTAAGTGGGATATTTTGAAAGACTGAATTTACAGCTTAACAAACCAGGAGGTGTCTCCATGGGAGCCTCACGGGCTCTTCAGGTGTCACAAGTCCAGAAATTATTTCATGGGTGAATGAGGACGACTTGGATGAACGAGGAGGTAAAGAACACACAGTGAGCTGTGGGTGTATCTCAGAATAAAATCTCTGTTCTGGGACCAGAGCAATTCCTGAGCACTCACAGGTGTTCTGTGGAGTATTGACAGTCTGTCAGAGAAAATCCAGATTATTTAGTGTGTGTATAGAAAGAGGGGAAAGAAAGGAACATGAAAATAATTTTTGTAAGAAAATCATGAGCCAGGCAGTCAATTTGAGATTGTTTAAATAGAAATTCAACAAACAACTGCCACTTAGAGGAGCAAACCTTGAACCTCTGGGCAGGAAAAAGCAGAAGAGATGTTAAGAATCTACAAACTGGAGAGACAAAGGACTGAACCCTCCAGCCTGAAAGGAACCTCTGTGACAATATTGTTCTTCCTAAGCTGCCCTTTCCCACTCACTGCAGTGCCCATTCCAATCACGCTCCTCGGCATGGGGGCCGTGAGTTTGAGGACACTGACCTTGGTGGAGGGAGCTGAGCTCCGTTCTGGAGGCGTGTCTCTGTGCTTTTACATATGCATGAGGGTTTGCATGTGTTTGTGTAACAAAATAAATGTTAGGTAGTGTTTGCAGCCTCTGCCGAAGTGATAGAGAGGGAGTAGGTGGCTGCTGCCCCAGAACGTGGAAGGGCTTTGGTGGTGAAGTAGGAGGATGGCAAATATTATTTATGTTTTGTGGTTGCTGTAGCTAGCTCTTCTGTTTCCATATCTCCAAATATTTCAGTTCTTCCTGAGTTCCCATATCTTCATTTCACGCAAAATGTTCCTGGTTTTGTTTTCATGAGGGAAACTTCTAACTCATGGGCGTGCATGGAGATACCTGAAGCACAGTATCTCAAGACATAAAACCAGAAGACAAAAAACATAACAAAAACCACCCTTAAAAAAAAAAAAAAGGGTATTTTATGTAGCATTCTTTTGTTTTCGTGTGTCTATTTTAAACTCTTCAGAGTGCCATTGTTATATCTATGGATCTTACCTTTGTTAAGTTCAGGGCAGTGGGTTAATGCCATCTGAAAGGGATGTGAGAAGGGGAATCATCCCACAAGGGTGCTAAAAGAGGAATTTTGAAAAGACAGTAAATATCAAAATTTGTTCAACTTGCCCTACTATATTTATAATGAACATTCTGGGAATCACTGGAGGGGTTTATTCCCCTTCCACTGGTTTGCTAGTTCAGTGCAAGTCCTGCAAATGGAACAAATGGAAAATATTTCATAAACAGTCTGTAGTGGTCATGGAACATTTATCAAAGCAAACTGGTTGAAGCATCATTTAGCTGTAGGATTGCTCTCTGATGCTATAGTAATTGACATTTAAATAAAGACTTGGGTAGAAGAATGTTTAGGTTATTGGCTTTTAAGAAATAAATATTTGCAGGTCATATTTACAAAACAGTATTTCACCCTCTGTTTCTGAAGCAGTAAACAGTTCTGTTCATTTTCTGTGCATTCTTTTTAAAAGATTATTGTATTTAAATGCTGATTTTAGAGTGCTCAATTAAATACAATGCATTGCATTAAAAATGAATATTTTTTACAGTGTGTATTTGTGTGGGAAATCACG
The DNA here is from genome assembly GCA_013397795.1 of Orthonyx spaldingii. Taxonomy (NCBI): domain Eukaryota; kingdom Metazoa; phylum Chordata; class Aves; order Passeriformes; family Orthonychidae; genus Orthonyx; species Orthonyx spaldingii. The sequence goes on from VZTJ01003857.1 coordinate 330,689, forward strand.
AAGTTGCGTTTTTTATTGTTTACAGTTTAGGTGGAGTCTTGCCTTTTGTTTGGAGGTGAGACATCAAATCTGAGCCCAAATTCTCATTCCAATTCACTGAACTCCCCAGCTGATCCAGCCACTGTTGTGCATCTTTTCCAGCACAGCACAACCAGGATCTCAAAGCTACTCCACAGAGTGGGAGAATGGGAGAGAAAATCTGGGACAAATTTTGTGTCTCAGACTAGCGAATTAATTCTTATTCCGGTAATACCAAGGGCAGATTTTGAGTAGTTTCAATTACTCTGTTTAGGAAAAAACCTCGTATTGAATCAAAAATACACTTCAGAAGCCCAATGAATCATAGAATGGACCTTTAAAGATCATCTGGTCCAACCCCTCTGCCATGAGCAGGGAAATCTTTCACTTGCTCAAAGCTCTGTCCAACCTGACCTTGAATGGGGCCTGCCCAGAGTTGGGGCATCCAACCTCAAAATGTGACCTTTGAAACTCCCAAAATACTTGAGAAAAGAAAAAAATAATCTCTGAGTTTCTGCATTTATTTCAGCATGTCGTGTGGGGAATGAAAAAGCCTATAAAATCCTCAGAGCAACACAAAAAGCATTTGTCTCATTCCTTCTACTGAGTTTTTGGGGGTTTTTTTACTAAAAACTGTGCTGCATAAAATAGTTTGTGATCTCATTCAGTGACCTCTGAAGTCAGTGAGCTTTTCCACTAAACATCATAAAGTTATTGTCAGGCACAGGAGATTAGATGTGATCATGATTTCTAGTCCAGGAGACTGAAAACTGGTCTATATTCATGAATGTGCTGTATAATAGGCTGTTATAAATCCAGTTGGGTTGTTAGGATTTATTACTGAAGGGAAGAATCAGGGTCACATTTAACTCACTAGATTCAAGGTTTACAGAAATAACCAATTCTAATAAAGCTTGTCTTTTCTTATAAGAAAAAATATCAGCAGTGACACCAAAACTAGTTAAGTCAATATAATTCAAAAGTCAATTTAAGCCACAAGTCATGAGGCTACGAAGCCAAAACTTTTTCTGATATTCTGTATTCAGAAGAAAATTATTTTCCACATCATTTTTTGCTGTTCTAAATAATTTCTTTGGGTGCAGAAAAGGTGTTTTGAGATTTGATTTTATTTCTGATTGTCCTACTCTGATTTGATTGGTAATAAATTAAAGTAGTTTCTTCCAGTGGAGTCTCTTTTGCCCCTGACAGTAACTGGTGAGGGATCTCTCCCTGCCCTTATCTTGACCTTACCCTGCCCAGCTGAGGAGGGGAGTGATATAAAAAAGAAAGTGGCAGTTGAAATAAGATATTTAACACAATGCATAATTCTGGGCACTGCCCTTCTTAGCTTGAAAATATTAATTATACCGGTCAAGAAAACATGGCTTTTTTGATTTATTTTGATTGTTTGATGGTAAAACGTAGTGTATTTGAATTACAAAAGCTTTACACAGACACAAATACATAAATGTGTGTCACCCAGCTTTCTTTTTGTCTTGATAAAATTTGAAGCTATGTGGTATTTTGGAAACAGCTTTCAGAGGCAACAACTCATTCTTCTGCAGGTTGTTGCAAAAATACATTTTTGTAGAGCAGAATTATATTAGAAGGAGAGAATTTCACTAGGAGATGCTATTTTTTGTAATAAAGTGCTCTGGAGTTCATCAGTCACAGTGAATGCTGGCATAGGCACTCGTTCTGCCAGCCTCATTTTGTTTTTTAAAAAAAGCACTCGTTACCAAAATTTCTACTCTTTAGCTATGTTAAATCATTGATGGGCACTCTTCCCTTGATTTAGAAAGTCATCTAAGAAAAGAAATTTCATCTTTGAGCATAAAAATATCTGTAAATGTGTGCACACAGTTATGCACTTAAGGCAATTATTTTTTTAAAAAAGAAATAGATCTCTGTCTAAAGAGAAGCCAATGAAATATTAATTTTGTAAACACATTCCTTTTGTTTTGCATGAGCATGTGAGACTAACCAGGCTCACCAGAGACAGTTATCAGTACCTTGCCTGACGTGGCCATGGATTTGAGGCTGTCCACTCCCTGTCCATGCCCAGCAGGAATGCAGCCATCAGGGAATGGGAGTGACCTGTCCTGCTGCAGCATTGGTGACTTGGTGTCATTTTCCTACATGGGGAAGTTTCTAAAATCACCTGGCATTTTACCTCTAAATGCAGTCTAACCCCACCTAACAATTACTGTATTTGGAAGTACACACATTTATAAAATTATTTCAGACATTAAACTCAATTATTGAATTATAAAATCTAATTAATGAATTACTGAAGTAATAAGGTATTAAAGATTGGAAATAATAACATATCATTCCCAAGCTCTTTTAAAACGAGAGTGTTCTATCCATTCCCCTCCTGATGCCCAAAGACAAGCTATGAACACACCGATCTCTCAGCAGCGCTCACTTGGTCTATTTGGAGTTGTGTTGGTTTCACACTAGGACAGGAGTCCTGTTCTGCATCATTTCCAACTGCTTTGCAACGCTGACTTGTTAAACACTTTCCTGTGGCCAGCCCCAGTCAGCCCATCTGTGTTCTGTGAAGTTCTTCTGAAGGTCAAACCTCAAAGATAGTTTCAGGACAGATGCCAAAATGAGTTTACACTCTGTAGATGCACTTGTGCTCTTTATCTTAGGCGGGTCACTGGATGGCTCTGAGTGTTCAGAAGTCATAGCCCTGCAAAGCATAATTTGGATATCCATGTGATATTTAATCTCAGGAAATAACCCTTTCTGATCTTTTTGGAATGAATCTTTTATGTGTATGAACAAAATAAAACAAAAGCCTGTATTGCATGTTGTTGAAAACGATTATTAAGGAAAAATATTAAGGGAAAATAATCATTCTTGTCAGCCATTCAACTTGAACTAGGATTCTCTTATTTAATCTCTGCTATCTCTTGGATTTGATCTGGGACTGAATATCACATGAATGCTGCATAAATATTTTAATGTCTGTGTGATTATCCTTTAAATGGACAGCAGTATTTAGCCAGCTGGTACACACAGTTCATTACTCCCAATTTGTGTCACCTTTTGTCATGGGGAAAGCTCCTCTTTGATTCTTATGTGGTTTTCCTCTTTCTTCTCCTCAATCCTTGCAACTTTTAATAATAGTTGTTAAAAAAAAAAAAAAAAAAGGAAAAAACCACCATTTCTTCTTGCAGCCTGTTGTTATGCACGTAGGTGTTAATTAATTGCTAGAATGCCCTCTGTTCTCTCAGAAGCAAGAAGGGGATTTTCCTGCCCCATGCTGTGAGGTAACTTTTCTATTCAAATTTCCTTCTTTTACCACTGGTTCCAAGACTGAGGGACAGAGAGGGCGTGTGGCATGACGTGCTTGAAAGACAAACTTAAAGCAAGCTGAGTTCCGCACTGTTCCCCAAATCAAATCCTCCCTGAGATGCATCCCTCAGCACTCACAGAAATGCTGTGATGCAGGAGATCACAACTCCATCCTGCATTCCTTACACAGCATAAATCACCCAAATAAATTTATAATTGACTGACTTTGTAGTGGTGGACATGGCAGTGCTGGGTGAACTGTTGGACTCGATTTTAGAGGTCTTTTCCGACCTTAACCATTCTGTGGTTTCCTGAGAGCTCATGAAACTCTAGAAATTCTGCTCGAAACAGTAGCACAGTACAAATAGTGGAGCACAGCAGAGTTTCACCAGCTGAGCCTTTACACTTCTCTCCCACATACAAAATCATTAGAAAAGTAAAGTTTTCATTCCTGTGATTGCTCCTGCGAGATAAAGAAGAAAGAAGGAGGGGAAAAAAAAAAAAAAAGACTGTTCACTTTATACCAGAGAGGTAATATGCATCATGGCACTACTTTAAGATGAGATGCTTCCTACCCATTTCACACTTTAGAAATAATTACTTAACACAGTGCAGCCCATTTTATTCACAGTAACTTTTTCTCAGTAATTTACTTGGTAGTTTTGAAGTGAAAAGCATCATGCGGTGTGGAAAGCCACAGAGCTTCTCCTGCTGAGCTTTAGTTTATTTTTTTTTTCTAAATTTCTTTAGGCGTTTGATCATCATGGAATTGACTCACCCTTAACACTAATTGCCATACTGAAGAAAACTTCACTCAAATGTAGTCTGTTAGAAACCAGGACTGGGAATTAGAAGTAGAGTCAAGTTCCCATAGAGTGTGGATTCCGTTGTTCTCTTCTTGGTGCACGTCACGACCAAGTGGAACGTGCAGAAGCTCCATAGTTGTTCCTGTTTTAGTGGAATCATTCATTTTTATAGCAGACATTTATTCAGATATAATATTGAAGAAATGCCAGTGGAATTACAGGTTGTGGCATATAAAAATAGAGTAATAAACAGGAAGTGTGGAATGCTGCATTGTACTACTCCAGAAATTGATACTGAAGTCACAGAAGGGCCAAATGATTGAATTATTGGAATAACACTATTTAAAATAGTTGATATCCTTATATATTTTAAAAAAGTTTGATTTGTAACTCAAGTGTTTCAGGAGGGAAAGGATCAAACCAGATGTAGGGGTTGGTCAGCACTTCTACCACTTGCAATTAGTTTCTGTGAGCATTTGTCATTAAAGGGGTTCCAAAGAGCTGCAGATGTCTGTGGCAGTGCATGGTTTGTACTGAGACTTGCAAACAACCCTGTTTGTCTCGATACAAACCATTACCCCTTCCTCAGGGAAAAATCTCCTGCAGTGAACAACTCAGTCCAACCCCAGATCCGTAGTTCACCTCCAAAGACAACACTAATTGATAATGGAAGGCGTATCCAGGGTAGTTTAAGAATTTCAATTCCACAGACTTTCAGTCCTTTTAAAAATGTACACATGTGTCTCATTGGATGAATTTTCAGAAGGATCCAGATAACTTAGAAGGATATAAATGACTTTGGAGCTGACAAACCAAATGTGAGCCCGTTTTAATGTTCTTTGGATGGCTGGTCTTCCTCTGGCACCTCTGAAGTCTCGTTCAGTTTCATTTATGAACATCAGCGTGAAGGTAGTGCCAATTAGCATCTGTTTCAAATTTATTTCAGGTCTTGCACTGGAACCACAGGTTTCAGTCTGCTGTGATTTCATTTAACGTTCTTTAACATTTTTTCTGCTTCATTTCCTACGAGAAGTCTTTGTGGCAATCTACCAAAAGAACTAAGTTGCTTTTAACCCTTCTGCAGTATTTTCAGGGTTTTAGTAGTGCCAGAAGATGAAGGTGTAGCAAGGAAATTTGAAAAAAATAGGATTAATTTTTAATTGTCACTGTTTTAAAGGGCAGAGTGTCAACTGTGCAGTGCTTGTGCATATTGCGTATTCACACACTTTCTTCCTTTCCCATCAGCTGTGAGATGGGCTCCAGTGGCACTTTCCTTAGGAATTTCAATGCCATCGTTACCAGCGGGGCAGAGTTAACTCCTCACACTGCACATTCGTAGTAATAACTCTTTTTGGAGGCATTTAAGTGCCTGTGCAGAGCTATTCATTCAATTACCCTGTGGACCAGGCAGGGATGGTCAAATTAATTACTGTCTCATGAATATAGAAGATAAAGGGCCAAATCCAATTAAAGACCTCGGAGACTCTAGTTCAGAATTACAAGATGATCATTTTAAGTGATTTTACCACAGGGGCACCTAGACCTGGGCTATGCATTGTGACTCTTGAAAAAAGTGAAGTCACCTCATTCCAGGATATTCACTGTGATGAGTAAAGTCCAGGCCCCCATCTCGTCTGGATCTTAAAAACCCAATTAGATGTGGAAGGAGAAGGCTTGTTCCAGCGTATCTTCTATCCTGAAGACATGCATTGATAGGGGTTTAAAAAAAAATTTTAAAACCCTAAATAAAATAAAATTAAAAAAGAATATTTAGAAGTGAGATTCTAAGTAACCTAGAGGTTATTCTACCTCCTATATTTCTGTTTTAATAGGTGAGGATCATGTAGGGCTTCAGTCCGCTTTCCTGTCTTGGGGATTCACAAATCCTTATTTCCTTTACACCTCTGGACTGGGCACATTTTCAGCTATTTCTTTGAAACTGAGCTGTGCTGCAGATTGGGGTGAAAGAGTCAGAGGGACTCCAGGCACCAGTGCCCACCCCAGCACATCCCACCTGGGGACTCCAGGCAGCGCTTTCGGGGCAGGTTTGCATTTGTTTGTCCCTTGGAATCCACCAAACTTGCAGCCCTGCCCTCAGCAGGAGAAGGAGTCATCCCTACCCTTCCCTGCTCCCATTTCACCCACTTAATCGGAGTCATCTGCTTGAGGATTCCAAAAATAAATCTTTTATTCAATGGAAATTTGGAGAGTCCATGAAAAATGAATGCTCCGATCATTCAGTGGAAATAATGGTAAAACTCCTGCTGACTTGAGAGGGAGCACAGAGAGGCTTTGTAAATGCACCAGTTATCATTTCAGTAAAGGTCTTTATGTATTTAATTTTATTCTAATAACAAAATAAAAGCTAAAAGTATTTCTGATATCTACAAGAAGAAGGCCTCTAATCAGTCTGTAGAATTAAAGCATTATTTTCTGCCTAATTAGTTTGTAATACCATTTCCAAAAGGTTTCTTTTTCTGTAAAAAAGACTGTTGATGAAAATGTCACAGAGTTATTTTCAACAGGCTTTTGCTTCAGATATCCCACATGGACATTCTGTTATTTTGTGCTGGCTTTTACACTAATGCCCTGTAATTGTGTTTCACTTCCTCTGATTAAACTGACAAGTAATTTGAATGGATATCACTTAACACATTGATCTGAGGCGGTGGCTGGCATAAACCAGCTTTGCTCTGTAAAAATAGAGCTGGTCCTTTGCTCCTGCATTCTTTTGGAAGTCTGGTTGGAGTTTAAAAACTATTTTATTTTATTTTTATTTTATTTTGTTTTGTTTTGTTTTGTTTCGTTTCATCCCTCTTGCCTCATGGTTGTGATGCCCTACAAAGCAACATGTGGACACAAAGAAGCCTGTACTCAAAGTGAAAGGTTAATTACCATAATGAGGATTGAGTTATTCTCTTTGCTCTGTCTCCGTTCATTCCAAACAGGAGCTGAAGTTATGGTACATGAGCAGTTAAAGCTCACACTCAGTTTGCTTGCAGGTGGGGCTCTCAGAGGAGAGTGTCAGAGTGAAACCCTTCCGGCCAGGCACACCTCGCTGCCCTCAGACAGTCTGACACATCCACAGGCTCCACAGGGGGTGCCAAGCAGGGTTCAGCACTGGAAAGCAGCAGTGGTTTCACTGGATGCAGGAAACATCACCCAAAATAAAGTTAAATATTGTTTCACTGTGTACTGTAGTTAAAAGTGTTCAGAGCAGGTTGGAGGATAAAGAGAACACACACACACAAAAAAACCCTCACTGGGTGGTCTGGAGGAAACTGGCAAGGTGAGGGGAAAAAAACCTAACAATTAATTGGAAAAAGCATTTAGTTCTCTGTTATAAGTACAAATATTGAGTTGACATTGACTTTCAGCTGCTTGATGAACACATTTTTAATGGGACATAAACAATAAACTCCTTTCCTCACGGATCACCCAAGGAATATAAACGTGATGCAATTAAAAAGAAAGAAATGCAGATGTAATAATCAATACACATCTCATCCAGAGATCTATTAGAGAGTGACAGATGCAGCCAACCAGTTGAAATCCTATTTTTCAGTGATATTTGTTAATCAAGCTCTGTAAGTGCAGCCAGGACAGTTCTGTGCTTCCAGGGCACAGACAGGTGACATTTGGGGGGGTTGAATTCTGAGGTTCTGTAATAGCCGTTTTTGTGCCATTAACATGAATTCTGCATCAAAATAGAATGTCAGAGTTGGAACTTCAATATGTTCCTGAGAAATGCTCATTTTATGCCTGCAAATGTTGTGAGTACTTTGATGAACCTCCAATGGTCACTTCATTTATCAGAGATGCTTTTTTGGCTAAAAAGCTTCTTTGCTGGAAAAAAAAAATGCATTAAGGTCCACTCTGTGGAAGCCAATGTTACAATCAAATATTGTCATCAAATAGAGCCTTTTCCTTAAATACATAAACAAAAAAGTCTTTGCTTGTCAGTTTTAGTGAATATATCCCAGAGTTTAGATGCATGCTGTGAGGTTTAAATGCATGAAGTTTGTTCATTACATGTTGTAAGACATTCTGTAATTCTCTACCCCTCCTCTTATTTTAGTTGCCTGTATTGCATCAACTTTTTCACTGATGGAATTTTAACAGAGTGCATGATATAAGACTTTGTTAATAACTACATATGACTCAGAAACATTATCACGCTTAAAATAACAAAATAAACTTTTCTGCACAGCTTGTATTAAAGCAGGTAAATTTTAACATTTTTTTATTTGCATAGCCCTTCACTAAGGGCTTTGGTATCTGAAGGGAAAGAAAAAATTGTGTACTGCCTCCTTTTTCTTGTTATTTTAGATTAAGAGAAGGCATCCAGGAGCAATTTAAAAGCAGATTGCAATTTACAGCTGCAAAGCAGTTGGTGGTTAAATGAGGAGTTTGTAGTGGACCCTTTGCGAGTAGAAGTCTGTGAAGAAATTAGAATAATTTTGAATTCTGGAGTAAACATTTCTGACCTTCTAAATGGAAACATCTGCAAAATTTTGCTTAAATGATGAGTGGGGAGATTCTCAGCTGGTGTAAATTAGTGTGGCTTCAGTGAAGCTGATGTTTTTATAACAGTTTACATCACTCGCATTTCTTTTCTCAAAAATTCTGGTTTTTTGTAAGCATTTAAGCGTAACAGCATCAATTTTCTGTACCGACATCTTCTGAATAGAAATGTGCAGTTTCTTCTCTGAAAACCCTGATGTTTTCGTCTTTGAGTTCTCTTGAGTAAGCATTGCAAAGGAAGAGATGTTCTTTAACTACACGAAATACTCCGCCAGGTTAGAATTCGAATACGTACTGGTATAAAATCACCCCTCAAGCAGGAAGGAATGACGGGAAGCTTCCCAGACCTCATCTCCCAAGGAGAGCAGGACAGAATCGTGGATCAGAAGGAGACTTGCATGCTAACACCGCTGTCCCCTGCGTTCACAGCGATGGAGATCACATTCCACACACACTGCCGGAGGTTTCTCCAGGCCGTATCAGAAAACCTCTCTCAGGTTATTACTCTTGGCTCCTCCAGCTGCATTCCCTTGTTTCCCCCCGTTATCAGCAAACTTCAGCTCCAAATTAGGGTGATGTTGCTGTATGTCTTTATCTGATTAGAGAAATCCAGATATAACTGGAGGGGTTTTTTGGTTTTCTTCATTAAGTTGTGATGTTTCCGTGACCCAGTTCCCTCAGCCTTTCCTCACATGGCATTCCCAATGCTTGGATCATCCTCCTGGCCCCTCTCTGGCCCCTCTCCAGCCTGCCCAGATCTTTTTTGCCTCTTTTAAAATATTAAACAATGTTGAGCCCAATATTGGACCTCACTTGTGACAGGCTGACAGCTTGGAAAGGACCTGAGAGTGTTGAGATCCAACACGAAATTTAAATTATGAAGGGTGTTTCCTTCAGTCAGAGGGAAGAAAGTGGATTATTTTCAGGACCTCAAAACATCCCATCCTGGGAGGACAGGAATGTCTTGTGCAGAGGCATGTAAAGAACACACCCGTATAATGCTGTATTTTTTAATTCTCTGGAAGGAAATCATGCAAATCACACATTTGTCCAAGATACAGTCTCCAGCCTGACCCTTGGGAGGGCTGGACAGTCATTGCAGCTATTAAATAGGCAGTTTATCTCATGTAACTTAGCATTTTTTTAAGAATTAATCATCAAGTACTTCAAGCTCCCCTCCACTGTCAGTGGAGAGAAGCAATCCCCTGTGATGATAAGGATTCTGTATTAAAATAAATATGCAAGACAGATGGGTGCTCTAAAAACGCCTGTCACTATATATTGAATATAGAAGGAGCTAAAATAACCAGATTTGATTCAGTATTTCAAGATGGTAAAATTAAATGGGATGGTCCTACCCTGAGCACTCTCACTGCTTTCTGGAATGGCAGAGTGTGCTGCATTATAATCTGAGTTTAATGACACAACTCTGAAGTGATGGCAGGATATTCTTGCCAGGGGGAAGAATTTCTCATAGTTGCATGGCTTTCCCCCTCTTTCAGAAAAAACCAACCCCAAACAGTGCATGTATTTTATGCAATAAAAATCATTGAGATTTGGAAGTTACATGTGCCTTGTCACTTAGGAAAGTCCCACCAGATGCTTGTTCTGAATTTCCAGTGCCTCAGAATTCTGTAAAATCCAGTCTTGTCTAGGAGCTAGAAAAGCAGGAATATGTCCTCACCACAGTGGTCTTGGAAACCCTTGATCAAAAATACACAGAAATGCAGAACTAGTCAGTGATCATCTACAAATGAAAAAAAAAAGATCACCAAACCCAAAACATTGCTGCCTTCATTCTCAAAAGTGAAAAAGTTCTCCATTTTAGTCAGCCTTTAATATCACCATAAATATAAATTCTTCAGCTAGTTCTTTTTTTTTTTTTTGGTTTTGTTTTTTTTTGTTTGGTTGGTTGGTTTTTTTTTTTTGTTTTTTTTTTTAATTTTTTTAAAATTTTTTGGAAGCTTAGAGGCCAGTACATGATTATGGGTAAATATCAATCAATAACAGCAGCTGCCACCTGGGAAACCAATGTGATCAAGCCCTAATCCTACCTGGTGTTTCAAATCCGACTGCTGCCCCTGATAAAGTTTCTGAAAATCTTTGGTTATTGCCAAAAGACAAGAAGTAGTTACAAAAGTGAATTAAGCGAAAGAAAAAATAAGAAAAGAAAAATAACGGCCAAAGGCCAACGTAAAAGACTCCCCTACACACGAGTTTTCCCACTTTGGAGAGGATAAAAGAAGAAAGTGCACATGGCTGATATTAAATAAACCACTTAATTCACCAACTCACCACTTGAAGGCATTCAGATATTGTGGTGATGTGGCCTGCATAAAAAACACACATAAAATATAACAAGAGAATCTTCTTCAGCCATAAATGGGTACAGTTTTCATTATTTCTTCATTTTATTACATACTTACTTTTAATTATGTACAGAGCTAGATAAAACTTGCTTGGATGCAGGCCAAGGATAAGATTTGCACACCTCAGGTACTGATACTGTGTCCAGCTCGTGGTTCATTTTAATTTTATTGACTTTATTTACTATCTGAGATTGCAGGGATGCGGCTTCCCCAGCTTCCTCCATAGCTGTAATTATTCATGCTGCCCTGGAACCAAATAGACCCACTGGTCACAAGGTAATTAAACACTGCTGAGAGCAATTGTTTTGTTTAAGGAGAACTTATTGCCTGTATCCTACATTTATGAGCAGATTATTTAGTGAGTGGCATTCCAGAACCGAGCAGTTTTGTGGAAGGGGAGGGGCTGTAATTCAGAGTTTTGCTGCAAAGCAGCCTCGTCCTGAACAAGCTGGGATCTCCCTGCATCCACAGCAGGGTGGGCAGCAGGAAAAGGGGGGTTCTGCCCCTCCCACGTGAGACCCCACCTTCAGAGCTGCCTCCAGCTTTTGGATCCCAGCACAGAAAGGACCTGGAGCTACTGGAGAGAGCCCAGAGGAGGCACGAGGATGACCAGAGGGATGGAGGAGCTCTGCTGGGGGAGCTGGGATTGTTCAGCCTGGAGAGGAGAAGCTTTGGGGTGACCTCACTGTGGCCTTCCAGGGGCTGAAGGGAGCCTGCAGGAAACATGGAGAGAAAATATTTACAAGGGATGGAGTGACAGGACAAGGGGGAATGGCCTCAAACTGACAGAGGGCAGGGTTAGGTCAGATATTAGGGTGAAATTGTTCCCTGTGAGGGTGGGGAGGCCCTGGCACAGGGTGCCCAGAGAAGCTGTGGCTGCCCTTGGATTTCTGGAAGTGTCCAAGTCCAGGTTGGATGGGGCTTGGAGCAGCCTGGGATAGTGGAAGGTGTCCCTGCCCATGGCAGGGGGTCGAACTGGATGGGCTTTGTGGTCCCTTCCCACCCAAACCATTCTGTGATTCCATGGTTTCTGTCTTGTCCTTTCTCTGTGGTGACTCAAACTTTGCAATCACCTAAACAAAGCTCTAAAGACCTTACTATGCAGCTTTCTTTTACACCCTTTTTCTGTGAAATTCTCTTTATTTTTTCTCCTGAAGAAATAAATGAATTATTAAGAGGAATTGGGAGCATGCAAATTTTTCATTCCACAGGAGGGATTTCTGTAGCAAAATTGAATCTGGAAAATGGGTGATTGCAGAACCTCCAATGTAGTTACTTAGAATAAATTCTAAAACCAAAATAAGTTATAGGAATAAAAATATGATAAAATCACTGAGGTGACTACAGCAGTAATTCATGTTCATACCACACTCCCAAGAGATTTCTTACCAGTCAATTTTTCCTTAAATTTATTATTTTAAGATGTCTCCTTCAGCTCATCTCTAGAGGAACCACAGAGATTTTGTAAAACTTGTTTTCCTGACCCATCTCCCTAGAAAATTGCTAGAATTTTCAACTTCCAGTGAAATTTGGTCTCTACTTCTCCTAGAATATATTGTTTAGCCTTTTCCTGACCCAAAATGAATCGTCTTCTGTCAGAAGGGGACTATGGATTGATATGTTTAAACCTAGATTTCTGCTTAAAAGCACTGATGCAGCCCATGCCTGTTGTTCAGAATGGTTTTCCTTTTAGTACTAAGCTTCTCTTCATCACTTTTAAAAGGGCTATTGACCACTGGCAGAGTTTTAAAGGAGTGATGTTGTTCAACATATAAAATAAAATATTAGGACAGATATATTTTTGAGCAGCAATTTACACCTTAATGAAACATTGTGATATTGAAGTCCTGAATAAACTGTAAATAATGGAGCCTTCTACCTAGGGGATGATGAAAATAAAAAAATATATCAGTGTTTGGTAGCTGTTGGATCAATAGATAATCTTTCCAGCTGTCTCCTGGAGGCTAAATTACTTGAAACAGTAGTGAGGGTGTCTTGGACATGCAGCACTTGATATTTTAGGAGATTGAGCTCTCCCACATATTTTGGCTTACATCTAAAGCAGCAGAGAAAACACAGGAGTGTCTGAAAGCAGTGGTTCCAAAACATCTCACATAAGTTATTGTTATTAATACTGTTATTGTTAAATTGAAACCCTGAGCTTCTCAATTACTCACTTTAACGGAAAACGAAAATCAGTCTGTTAGTTGTGATACATGTTGGGGTTTTGTCTTGTTTGGTTTGTGACATTGTGTTGTAGGCCTGCAGTTGCTCCACTTTTTGTGCATTTCTTGGCACTCCGTCCTGCGGGGGAGCCTCTGCTGCCGCTCTGCGGGGGTGCTGTGCAGTTCTGTTTCGGGCGGCCTGGACAGACGGACAGAGAGATCTCTGCAGTCAGGTCTTAGAGCATGAGGTTTATTGTAGAAGGGCGTGGATATAGGAGACCGGCTGGGAGCTGCCAGACGCAGCTCGAAACAGGTCAGAGAAGTAAGAGAGCGAGCAAGAAAGCTGGAGAAGAGAACAGAAGTGGGGGAAAAAGTGAGCAAAAGTGCCCGCGGTTCCCGTTTACAATCTAATAAATCATCTTCTGTGCTGAATATTCTAATTCTCATTAACCAATGTGGTATAAGCTACAAATCTTATATCATCTACATACAGCCTATAAGAATCATTGCATTACCATAGGATGTTATATTTTAAACTCTAAAATCTCCTTTCTGAACCCTCTGATAAGTGGGGAGGGTCTGCTCTGACCCTTGGACTTGTCTGCAAGCAGAGGGCATTGTTTCATCAAGGGGGGATTACTTCAGTCAGCCCTGCCATTGTTTTCCAGTTGTTCAGTAACTGGGGTTTGGTAACTCAAAGCTTGTTCTCATTTCAATCTTGCCTATAGTTTCCATATTCTCAGCATCTTTTGCCAGGCAATCATATTTATAAGGCTTTCCTATTTCATCTTCCCCAACACCATCCCCTCCTTTTATAGGTTACCATTGTGAGCATTGTTCATCTGGCATTTTTTAAAAATAACATGCTCGAAGTAGTAGCTTTGCCTCTCACACATCTCTAAGTGATCCTAACTTTTCAATGCAAGGATATTCATTAAATAACATGTGTCTTTATAATAATAATTCTGGTAGTAGCAATTCCATCTCTTTCGTGTGCTGAAATTTGTGATTTCCGGGTTAGTGGTATCTGGAATTATTAAAAACCAGCAATACAGTTCCAGTCTGGAGCGTCTTCTCCCAAGGTTGACCATATCTCATCTAAAATGCACCGAGTCTCTGGGCTGACTGGCCTGACTGTCCTTGTCTTGGCACTGTGATATTCTCTAGGGTTACAAGAGTGTCCTGTTAAGTACCTCATGCTGATCAAAAGAGTTCTGTAATGAGCAAATCGTGGGATGTAAATGTCTTTAATAGTTGTGGTGCATATTTTGGGAGTTTAATATTTTACTCTAACAGTTTAAACTGTAAAAAGAAAAAAAAGAAAGGAGAGGGAAAGGTCTTTGTAAAAAGGAAAACCAGTGCTATTCCTTAGCAGAGATCATTCTAGCATTCAGCAGATGCTAAAATTTCTTACCATCCTTAAGTGCTTTTTGTTCTTATTTTATTTCTTTTCCTAACCAAATGAAGTTCAAGTTCCCTGTACAAGTGCGTACCTTAATACTATGCAGTTTTACCTGTGGAGCTTTTCAGATTTTGCTTCATATAAATGACTTTATTTTTCAAGTAATATTGTTGACACTGGTTGAGACTGGAGGCATTTTCTGTAGTGCCAGGACAGTCATTACCTTGATCTCTTCCACTTACCAGACATGGATGGGTTGAGAAACTACAAAACTTCTCATGTCAGGTGGCAAATGAGGCTTAAAAACACTTGAAAGTTATATTGGAGCTGGATGTGACGTTGAGTGACCTGAGAGGGAACTGCAGCCTTGGGGTGGAAATGCAGTGGAACCCCTCTCCTGGCCTGGGGGACTCTGCAGCCAGCACAGCCCCTGGTCAGGAGCCTGTGGGAATTGGCTCATCCTGAACTGAGAATAAATCAAATGGGCAGGGAAAAGCTCTAAGGAAATTAGGATAGAAGCAACTCAGACTGAGAAAATTGTTTGAAAATATCTCGAGTACAAGCAGCATGCAAATGCTGTTAATGGTCACAAGAAATCAGGGACTTGATTAATATATTCTCCTGTAGCAAAGTTCTCCTCATTACACCATGAATAGATGTAATTCTGTCCATCAGAACTTGCATATGGATATTTTGGCATTCAAGGAATTCTGTGCATTTCTCCTCCTTCTCCTTTTAACCCAATGCCAGCAGCAATTTTTACTTCCTTTTCATCCCAAAGTATCTTTCTTCCCTTTGCAGAGAAAGATTAACAGAGAAATGGCAAAAAGGCTCAATACCAAGCTTTTTCATTTTTTCAGGAAACGAATAAATTCCTTTCCATCCCTTCTAGGAATGAAGGCCAAAAATTTATCACAGAGCAACAATAAAATAGGAGTATTTAAGGACTTAAATAAATAAACTTTAATAAACTTATATTTTCAGCACAGAGCAGATGGTGTTTGACAGACCTGCCTGAAGCTGTGTAGCATCACATGCCATGCTAGTTATTTTTCAATAATGTGATTTACTCAACAAATTTCTTTGAAATCCTACAGTGAAGAAGGGGGTTTATGTACAGATTAAAAGGCAGTAGCCATTTTAAAAGTAGCAGGTGAAGGACACTTAAAACTCCTGGATGAGTAAAAAAGGGTGCAGAATGTGAGACTTGAGGCATATTTGTGTGTGTTAATAAAATATTGCCATTGAGAGAGCTCAGCTGGATCTCTTGTCTGGGTTTAGTTTTGCAGCACAGACTGGCCCATCCCATTTAGCATCTCAGGCAGCGTGGAGGCACGATTTGGGCAATTGCACACAGCACTGAGGAGCAGGCTTTGTTCTGGTTTGGAGGGAGAAGGGAGCGGCCAGATGGATATTGCCAGTTTGTGTTGTGTGGCCTGAGGGTCACAGAAGGGTTCCCAGTTGTTTTGTGTTCCACAATGGGATGTACCTTGAGGGCCACTGTTTATGTAAAGGCTGTTTATTTAAAACTGGAGTCAAAAAGTCACCGGATGGATTTGAAGGGAGGCTTAGGAGAGGTGCTGGATTTCGGCTACCAGGGCCCTGCTCTCAGTGAGTTTCCTCCTATGAGACATACAAAACACCCAGATTAGGAACCTCAGTTACAAACTTTGAGGTCAATCTCGAAATTTCTACTTTTTTTGTTTTTTCCAATAACCCAGAGCCTTTTCTTCTAAATGGTGCAGTTTATCAAACACTTCATTTATTTAGTGTCACTGTGTCCCGTAGCTGACTCCCCTGGAAGGATTCCCAAGTTCCTGTTCAAGGACAACTTTCTGACCCCCTAAGTGGGTGCCCAGCATTAATTGCTTGACCTCACCATGTTGGTGGTGAATTCAAAATATATCTGCCCTGCATGAGATCAGTGAAGAGGAATTGTTTTGTTTGAGAGCAGTAAAATACCATCCCTATGTAGCCTTAAGTGTCTTGGTGTTTGCTCTTTGATTATTCACATTGTGTTAATACTCACAGGAATTTTGGCCTGTTTAGCAAATTATCCCCTGATAAGGGGAAAAAAGGTGCCAAACAAAGGTTATCTTTGCCCTAAAAAAAGAAGTCTAAACATATTTACTGCAGTTATGGATCTTTCTAAGCCAGTCCATTAAGGCTTAAGCAATGAGAAGGAGGAGAAGAATTTAAAGAATATTAAATAAATTGAATTATTTGACTGGGAAAATAAAGCATCCCAGAACACGAATGTCACCAAGGAAACTTGGTTCAGCAACTTCACACAGCTGGAGTAATTTCCCTTTTTTCTAAGTTTTCTTGGACCATAACTCTGTAGTCTAACAAACTAGAACCTGGCTGAGACTGGCTCATCTGGCAGTCCCTGTTGTACCATTCCAACAGCCAGGAGAGGCTTCCTGAACCAAACTTCTCTGCCTCAGCTTTATTGTGAAATTCCAGCTTGAAAAGCAGGCTCGACTGTGTGCACATGTGACAGCTGCTGTCTTGAACAAAATACCAGGGACTGAATTCAGGGCATCTAAAACTAAAAGCCTGTGCTGACATTGCTCAGGCTAAAGAGACGTGGTTCTTCAGCTGGGGACCAGAAGAACTCAGTCAAAGGATGAACGCAAGGAAAGTGAGATAAAAATATCAGCGGGTGACACAGATGCCTCCTCTTGTGTGGTAGCAAGTGCTTTCTCTCTGTTTTCTGGTGTCAATTTGTGTGATTAATTCCAGAATTTGTAATGGATTCTTTTTAGAAAGCTAAGAGGTAAATTTATGTTTTGTATTAAATTCTGGTGGCACTTGATATTGTTGCGTTTGAATTTCTAAATAAAAAAAAGGGGATGGGTTTTACAGATTTCTAAATGATCATAAAAGCTTTGGCCTCGTGTCATAATTAGAATTACAGGCAATAACAGAAAGCAGGCGTTCTCTGGAATGAATGCCTAAAGCAAAGACTGGAACAGAGGCCACTTGCCAATGTAGGGCTGATAACTATGCTGTACATGTGAGAGGATATCGTTGAAAGGGTATCTTTAATCCCCATCCCACCCCAAAAGTGACTTCTCAATAGCTCCCAGAAACGTGTGCTATTAGGCTCAGCTGGAGGGAGAAAATCGCTCTTAATCATATGCAAGGAACAATTCTAAATAGGAGCATTTGAAAACAGCCTTGGGAAGGAAGGAGGACTGCCAGAAAGAATGGAAGATCATTTTGATTCCTGATGAAAAGCTTTCAAACAGAGTTCAGTGTGCAAGAGATGTGACAAATCTTTAGAGAAGTAGTTTTCTCTTAAGAGAAAGGTTATACAGCCAACAAAGTCACTTAATGCTTTTTGTGCCGTTGAACCTAAAAAACGTGTTTTCCCCCCATTGATTATGAGCCACAAAAGACTTTTTTTCCCCCCTTTTTAATCTTCATGAGGAGTTTTGCTTTGAGACTTCCCGCAGGAAAGTGTTTTAAGTGGAATTCTTCTTTATACTGAACCTCACGTCTGCCAATATGATTCCTGTTACAGGCGTAGGGACCATTTTCCTTCTGTCCTCAAGCTGTGTTGCTGCTTATTATCATGTTTAACATTCCCAGTGCCTGGCAGGATGGAGATTAAAAGCCCTTAATATTCATTTTATAGTGAAAGGTCTTGCCAGATTTTTTTGGAGTATTAGGTATAATATATGCACATAATTTATTGGTGGAAAAGTTCTGAACTCTCCAGTGAGTCACCTTAATCTTTGTTCTTATCACTTTAGGATTGTTTTAAAGTAATCTTCTGTGCCTCCTGCACATAAACATGTTAAAAACATTACTTTGGAAATAGAAACTCGATGGCACCAAACAAAAAAAGCTTCAAAAATTTCCTTTGATAAATCCTTTCTTTTTTTTTTTTTTTTAATATAAGTTTATATTACCTGGAGCATTTTTTTCTAACTCTAACATTTTGGTTTTTCAACAGACTGGAAGGAAGGAGAAGGGAGACCCACTCAACATTGCCATTGACAAGATGACCAAGAAAACACGAGACCTTCGAAGACAGGTGAGCCATGCTTTTAAAAATGCTTTTTGATTTTCCAAGGAAATCCTTGTTTTCCAACTTCAGATTGGTTTCACCACGTGTGGAGGTACAAAGAATTGGTGTCCTCATTTAGATACGACCCTACATTGCACATGACATTAGGCAAAGTAGTAGCATTTCCTGAGACAGAAAAATAGGAAGAAAGAAATGCATTCCAAGTGTAACCCCCAATGGTCTTTCCATGTGGGAGGGGAGGCAGATTGTCCAGACCTTCCCAGCCTTGGCAGCCCAAAAACCCCAGTCATAAAAGCACTGGCATACGTGCTTATTTGTGTTTTATTTGAATGCTCTCACTAGAGTAACAGGGAAGAAGAGCAGAATATGAAAAAGAAAAAATATAAGAGCAGAATATTTTCAAAGAGAATTTCTAAGGCACTGTATTAAATAAAGATCCTATGAAGATACAGAAAGTCATCATAAATAACAGTTTTGCCAGAGAGGTGGATGTCCCATCCCTGCAAACACTCAAGGCCAGGTTGGATGGGTCTCTGAGCTACCTGATCTCCTTGAGGATGGCCCTGCCCGTGGCACAGGGAAGTGAACCAAACAACCTTTAAAGGCCCCTTCTAACCCAAACTATTCTATGATTTTATGAATAACTGCAAAACCTAGTTTAAGCCATAAAGTTTGGCTTTCTTATATTGCACTTATCATTGTGTTTTGTGATAAGAAAAAAAAGGTTAATTCAAAAAGCTTGAGATGGAAAAGAAGTGAAAGGAGATTGGCAACCAAAAGGGAGAAATCTGTAGGTTTCTCTTTACACCTTTAAGTGAAGGCAGGACAGACTTCCTCTTTTCACCTCTTTTTTCTCCTTTTGAGATGATCCCAATTCTGCATTTTCTGTAAAAATTAAATAATAATAATAGTAATAATAATAATAATAAACAGTATTAATAATAATAATAATAGTAATAATAATAATAATAGTAATGAAAATTCTACCTGACCTCTGTGAAAATGATCCAAAATCCAGAAAACTGCCAAACCAAGTAGAGATTTAAATGTATCTCCAGATACCTCTTTGCAGCGTGATAGTTTAGGAAAGAGTGGCCCTTGTAGGGATTTTGAAATCAGTGCTCTGTGCTGCTAAAACACATTTCAGCTCTTCCTTCTTAACCATCAGCAGAGGTGTCTGAAGATCAGATTCTCAGAGCTTATTTTTCCAGCTAACAAACCTATTGCAGTGGAGGTACAGACAATATGAATCACTGAGTCCCCTGTGTAGAGCCTGGCATCACATCTGCTGCTCAGCTAATGACAGAAGAAAGATCTCTGCTGTTCTGACCTCCAAATTTGTGGGATCCTCAGCTCTGCAGCGGAGCTGGGACCATGTGTTGCCTCCCACCTCTGTTCTCGCTGCTTCAAGGAAGTAGCAGACTAACACATGAGTTAGTTCTGTGTGAGGCTCTCAGCAGTTGCCTGAATTACTCATCCCTAAAGCCAAATTTACTCCGAAACGTGATATAAAAATGGCACCTTTCTTAATAAGCTGCGTGCTTCTCATGTGTATTCATCCCTGTGGAAGGTTCAGTCTTAGAGGGGTTGGAGCTCTGGATGTGGGTAAAGTGAAGTGAAGCACAGATATTGTGTTTCCCTGCTTGGAGATGAAGCTTTTAACACAGTTTCTGATATTTATGGAAGTTCATCGCATGAGTATAATGTTTATTAAATTGTGGGAGTTGCTAGTAAACTAATTAAGATTAAATCATAATTGTGCTAGGTTTTGCACAAACGTAGAGGAGGATGGAGTCTGCTTTCAACAAGGTGCACTCTGACTGTAAATCATGATCCTTCAGAGGCATAATTAATGTTCTGCTTCATCCCGTGTGCAGTCAGCAGTGTCCCTGTGTGTGTCTGCCCAGACCTGCCTGCGCACCCCCTGCTGAATTCCAGAATGTGAGGGTGTCACCCAGGGCTTGGTTCCATGGCTGGGGAGATTCAGAGGAAATGAGCTGCAGTGGGGATGACAGAGTTCCACTATTTCAGTCTTTCTATTTTGGGCTAAATCATTGGAGAGACAACCAACTTCCAGTACCACCATGCCTTTTGTTTTTAATTAATCCCTTTTAAAGCTTGCTTTTCAGACTTTGGAAGCTTAATGTTAACACCATAAAACTAGACAACCTACAACATACATTTTGGTGATGAAGAATATTTTTTTTTTTTTAATTTTTTTTTTCAGTTGGTCGTCAGGCTCCCTTGCAAGTCTTCAGTAGTCACCCATCTAAGACTGATTTTTCATTTTCTCCCCAGGTTACTTAGCTCTTTATTTCTGAGGTTTGATTTCATTATCTGCAGAACATTCAGACATGGGAAGTGATTGTGAACGGAATACATGTTTCTAGAATTCCACCTCACAATTCACAGTCGCTTCAATATTCCTTGTTCTGAGGGAATTACATCTTTTAAACTCATCATTTAAGCTCTCCTGGGAATTGGGAAACTATTACGGAGATCTAATTATATGTCTTACTGTAAAATGCCAGTGAGAACATCAACCTAAGTCAGACTGAACAAGTTCTTGGAATCAGACACAACTCACCAGCCCGTAGCTCAGTGCTGCCATTCCTTACTGGATTTTCATAGAATCACAGGTTAGTTTGGGTTGGAAGGGACCTTAATACCCATCTCATTCCAACACCCTGCCATGGGCAGGGACACATCCCACTATCCCAGGGTGCTCCAAGCCCCATCCAACTTGGCCTTGGACACTTCCAGGGATCCAGGGGAAGCCACAGCTTCTCTGGGCACCCTGTGCCAGGGCCTCCCCACCCTCACAGGGAGGAATTTCTTTCTAAAATCTGATCTAACCCAGGCTCCTCAGTACAACAAAAACAAAGAGCTATTGGAGAAGGTCCAGCAGAGGCCACAAAGATGATGAAGGGTCTGGAGCATCCCCCTTATGAGAAGCCTTATGAGGAAATATTGTGGAAGCTGGGCCCATGTGGAGCAGGGTGCTGGTTGATGCCAGTTATTTTGGTTCTCCTCCATAGGAGGAAAGAAAAACACCAACCCCTGAGTTGGGATGCTCCAGGTGATCCCAAAGCAGCAGGCACACCCTGCATTTCCAGCCTATCAGCTCTGTGGTGACACTGAAAGAGAGAGAAGCAGGACACTGATTTGGGTCACTCTTCTCCTACCCAGACAATTTTCCATCAAGCTCCAGCTATTCACTATCCTTAAGACCCTTTCTTCTGTCAGATGGTTTTAAAATTGGCCAACAGATGAATATGTGTTTGAAAAAAACTGAGCAGATTTACAGTGATGAGCATCATTCCCTCAGAAAACCAGTCTAGAAAGTAAAGCCAAGAGCCTGGTTCTGTTCTCCTCTGCTGTCTGCAGCTGCAGTAACATTGGTATAGTATAACTACAGCAGGTTATAATTCATAAATAAACCCTTTGTGTGATCTCCACAGTGGCACGGAGCTTGTTTTCCTGTGTGATTTCCCACAAAAATTTTCAGATGTGTCTGGGGTCTGTCCTTGGTTTCATCTGAGCTCATTTGTAGGCTGAGAGCTGCAAGATAGGCACTTCCAAGATTTCTGCCTTGGTTTGGCTGAGTTCTCCCTCTTTCTGATGGGTTAGGATATTGATTGCTTCTTTCCAGTGTCTGCTTTTCCCAGTAGCCACCATGGGTCTCCCAGGAATGGTGACACACTTTGGGGTACTTAGGATCAGGTTTGGCCGTTTAGGCGTGAACTAATATTAATAGTGACTGTGCTGTGGTGTCTTTCTACCAGGCACACACTTTGCAGAAGGCAAATTTAAAAAAAAAAAAAAAAAAATTACATATCCAGGTCATATTTGCCCTTTTTATTCCTCTAATCAATTCTTGATGTATTATGCAGTAAGTACATCCTTTCACATGACCCTTATGTATATTTGATCAGTCATTTCCATTCCCCTGTGCTAAGATGTGCTCTTGCAAATACCTTTGTAAGACACTTGGTGGACTGTGGGCATGATTTTCACCTGTCTGTTATCAGCCACTTTCTCTAACATCCCTCCCTTCAGTCTACAATCATTATATTATCTTTTAGTCCCAGAATATCCTGAGTTGGAAGGCACTCACGATGATCATTCAGTCCTTGACAGTTCTGTTTCAGCAGCTATATCAGGCTGCAAGTCAAACTTCCAAAAGGTTAAAGGCTGATGAGACAAATACCTCCTGTGATTTATTTGTGCGAATTTGGCAAAACAAAGACCTTGGGGACACAACGTCTTGATCGTCCTCAGTTTTTATCAACTCCATAGGTCCCTGAAAGGACTCGCAGTTCAGTGTCCTTTGTTTAACGTGGGTTACACCAGTTTGAGCTGGATCCCTGGCTTCAGCGTGTTCTGAGGCTCATTTGTCGTCTCTCTGTTCCAGCCCTTGAGCAGCAGCGTCTCCATTTGCTCCTTATGTCACTCACTTCCACATAGATTAAGTTGTATTGCTGCTTATGAATGTTATTTAGGGGGAGAAAAAAAAATGTTTAGCACTTTGAAGCCTGCCAAAAACTGGCATAGACTCTAGAGGGACTCTCAGAATAAAAAGCACAAATATTAACTGATGGAATTAGACTGGTGGGACACCTAAAA
Source organism: Orthonyx spaldingii (assembly GCA_013397795.1). Lineage (NCBI taxonomy): Eukaryota > Metazoa > Chordata > Aves > Passeriformes > Orthonychidae > Orthonyx > Orthonyx spaldingii. The sequence goes on from VZTJ01003857.1 coordinate 353,944, forward strand.
CTGAAAGAATGTGTTCTGTTGGACCAGATTTTATCACACCTAACCCATACAATGCCAATTATATTATGGATAGACACTTATATAACGTTTTCAGTCTGTGGGTTTAAATCTCTCTACTCAAGTATATGCACAGTTTGCTTCTTTGCAGAATGTAAATGCTTTGAGGAAAACACAGAGCTTCCTCCAAAGGAGGAAATCTTATCATCTTCTTTTCTGCAGCAAAGCTACTGTCTCACGCACAGACCAGATGACTTGCAAATGCTGCAGGGATGGCCAGCAGCACCTAGAAATTAAATCTTGGTGCTCTGAATCATGATTAAATGACTTAATTCTTTTTGTTTAGCCTCTCTTTACTACATTCTGTGAGGACAAGCAAGATTTACTGTCCAGTTTTAGAAGGCTAATCTGAAGCACAGAAAATAAAGTTGCTTCTGAAGGTGAAGCTGCCTCACTTGACGTGTTCTGTGCTGTAGCAGCATTAGGATGCACGCAGCAGCTGAATATTAAGATATAAGCCCAAGGGAAGCATAAGGGCTCAAAAAGCAAAGCAAAATCTTCAGTGGAAAATAGTGAACCCAATTCTAATCAAACTTAATATACATTAAATAACAAACTCATTTCAGCTTCCCAAAGACAATGAAGAGCGCACCCAAAGAAATAAAAAACTCACTCTGAGGGGTCAGGGGGGAGAGGAAAGAGAGAACTCTGAGAATTCACACCAGCTGATGTCAGCTATGGAAACTGGATGATGAGCTAAATAAGTGATTTTCCTTCAGCCTCCCTTGCAGTCACTGGAGAGCTCATCCCTGGAGGGTGATTTGGGGTTTCAAGGATGTGTTCGGTATAAGCTCTTTGTATACAGGGAACAATCTGCTTCCTGACTTAGGCCCCCCAAAGACAACAGGCTAAAGGTTGGTTTGTGTGAGGAGTCCTTTGAGTTTCCAGTCAGTAGCGCAGCAACTGATGCAGTTCTGGGAGGGCTGGGGAAGTGTGTTCTCCTTCTCATTAACGTAAAAGCAGGTTCTGAGGTGCCCTTTCTTGCAAACAAGAGGGAATTGGGTAAGGTTATAAGTCCTGAAGGGTTTTGTTTGGTTTTTTTTTTAAATTCAAGATGTGTATAATTTAAATAGGGGATAAAACCAGAGAATGAAAGGGTCACAGACCTGCCTGAGCTCACGTAACACTGAGGGTCTGTAAGAGCTGATGCAGTGTTCTGAAGATGCAAAACTTCATGCAAGGGGGAAGCAGTAGCAGAATTTCCAAGGAGGTTGTAACTTCAAAATTTAGTCTTGCAGGAATATTTATTAAGATTTATTTTGCAAAGGCAGAGTTGAAGGAAGGTCACACTTAAATAGAGGATCCACAGGAGTCTGTGCTGTGTTACCAAAGAGGAGGTTTTGGCTGTTTCCAAGTGAAGTCTGGTGTTATTGCCAAGATTGCCCCATTCTGTTGCATGAAAATGCATCTTGACAAAATGCTGGCATTTTTTAAAGGGAGCCAGTCACAAATAAATCTAGACTTCTTTGAACCTAAGGCCACCTGTGGCATCAGCTCTCGGTTGTGAGAAACTCAGCACCTTTTCCTTGTTGCTCAGTAGGTTTTATTTTCACTTGCAGTGACTCCAGTGCTCTTGAACATGGAAATCTGGAAGCTGGCTTCCCAAGAGCAGTCTATCAAATGCTAATACAGAATTATTTCCGTGCCAGTGCCACATGTTTATGCCTTGTATCCATTTACTATGGGTGCAGTGCATTGTGTGTAGCTCTTTTCTAGGTTTGTAGTTCTTTTCTGGGTTTTGCAGCTTGTACAGATGTTTTAGGCAGGAGTCTGGTGTCACACTGGCTTAGAGGCAGAGACAGCAATGCTCCACTTGGTGAAGTCCTCTACTCTTTCAGCTTCTAGTGAATTTATGGCCACAGGAGTAGGGACGCTCTCAATATCACCAACGTGGCCCGAAAGAGCTGTGAGCTCCTGGCCTGCTGATCAATGCTCTTTCCACTTTTTGTCTGCTCCCATTTGGTAGAATAACTCGTGTGTTTACTTTAGGAAAGGACTTTCAGAAAAAATTTCAAAATCTGCTCTGAAAAACTAGAGAGAATGCACTGTTATTTAAATTACAATCAGTAATGATTTCGACTTGAACTTCTTTGAATGTATATGTCTTTGTCTTTGTCTCCCTCAAAATGCACTTCTAGGTGTTTATCACTGTGACATTGAGGCTTTTATGGTGCTCTGAAGTGCTCCAGAGGAAATGGAGAGTGCTTTAATACTGCTGATTTACTCTTTCAGGTCTGCAGTAATTTCCTTACTGCCTAATTATAAGGCTTGGTTTAATTTACTCTCCACATGATGTTTACTGATGCACATATGGTGCCATATTTCAGGAAACTATGCCCATATCAGGTAGTTTTGGGTAAGGCTGCAGTGTGTAATATTTTCATCAAACGAAGGAAACTTTGATCTGCAACATAATACTCATGATGGATTTGTTTGGGTTTTTTTTCCTGGCAAAAGCCACAGTGTAGTAACTCTGGCTGTTTTTGCTTTTTGAAATAGGGATTTGATTTTTTTTTTTTTTTTTTTTTTTTTAACTGAAGTTTTGAGCAGAGGATTGGCCTTTCAATGTGCCTCGTGAAGAATTAGGAGGCAAAACTCAGTGACAGCTCTGTTGCTTTGGAAGAGATTACTGCACATAGTTTATGTGTTATTCCTCAAATAATGAGCCTTCATAAAACCTCAGATATTTCAACAAATCTTTGTGTTTAGATGATGCCTATCTCTGTAGTCACTGCAGAGGAACAAGTATGGAGTTTTTTAAACTCTTTTTGACAAAAGACACTGCAAATGTGTGAGAAGCTCAATGGAAGTGCATAATGTTGCTACATTATAAATTAAAAAAAACCACAAACTAGACAAAGAAAAAAAAAAAAAGACAAAAGACCCATCAGAAATGTATTTCAAGAGATTTCTGGTGATAATAGTTTTATGTAAAGAAGCTTTCACTGTTCTGTAGTATCAGCTCGAGAACGACCTGTAGTCACCTCAGCTAAAGGAACTTACAGAAGTTTGGGTTCGTAACAACAGCTTCAAATGCTGGTGTTCATTATCAATAATGCAGTAGCATGAGGTAGGGAGTGCTATAAATGTGGAGGAAAACATAATGCTTTTCCAAAGGCTTCTCTAATTCCATCTTCATAATGGCTTTATGAGCAATGGCAAAGTACATAGAGTTTAATTGCCAAATGGGATTTCAACATTAGATTTGTTTCTTAATTGACATTAATTTTGTTCACTAACTCTATTTCTAAGTGTTATGAAATATCTTTAATGTTATGTTCTGCTTGTTATTAAGCAACCAGATAGAAAAGGTTTTGTTTCCAGTTCTTACTGTGTGGAAATTACTGCCAAGGAGGGGAAAACAAAGTATAAACAAAACGAGAAAAAAGGCAACAAAACCCCCGACAAAACAAACCCAAGAACAAAACCCAGACCGTGATCTCGCTGCTGGAAGGGCTTTTTGAAAGGCATGGATGATAACTGATAGTATCAGATATCAATCATCTCTATCCATGGGGCAGGATCTGCTCGTGACTTCGAGTGACTCTTGGACAGGATGATGAGAAATCCATTTTGGAGCACACAATCAATTTTTAATCTTGTTTCAGCCATTGTCTGGCACTCCAACAGACAGGTCTACCCAAGGGCTGTCACCAGCTTCCCCTGGGCTCAGTCTCTAGGTCTTGGAGCAGCTGGTGGCAACATTCACTGTGCCAGGCTCTTCATGCAGCTGGGTAGGTGGGACTGCAAGTGTGACACGTGTGACATTTATTGTTTTACACCTGCAAGGCTTACTGGATCTGACTATTCATAGTGAGGATAACTTCATTAAGGGTTTTAATAGAAAATTTCCTTCCCATCTTGACCAGCTATTTCATCTCCCCAAACCAGCTTTTTCCTTAATTATTTTTTTTAATTTGCTGTAGTTGTTTAAAAAACTCATAAAGTTCCAAAGCCACTCTACTTAAATATCATTTCAGCAGGACCTGAGACACAATATGTTGTGGTTCTTTGTTTAATATTTGGATTTTTAATCCATTCTCTCTATTCTTCCTCGTTACCCTCTTCTTTGTCACACCTCTTTTACATCAGACCTTCTAGGTTTGCAGTTTTGGTGACATTTTTGACACTTTACAATCCTCTTCAGTTTTCACAAGGTTATTTTTCAAAGTCCTATCTGATATTTTTTTCTCTGCTGGAATAACCTATAGTCTTTCCCTTCTTTGTTCCTTCCTGTAATTTCCTGTTCTGCAATTTCATCCTTCCACATTCACTTTATCACAATTCTACACTCTCAGGTCATACAGAATGCAAAAGTTAATCACTGTCTTTTCACTTCTGGGTTATTTTGACTTCACTAATGCTTTTCACTGTCTGTTCAGTTCCTACCTGTATTTCTGCATTTCCCACGTTTTTGACGGGAATCTCTCTACTGTCCTCTACCTGTTAATGCCCTGTATAATTTTTATTTTTAGAAATAATAAATACATAGTAGAATCCCAGCGCTGCAATGGGAGTTGGGTCTTTATTGTTCTATCCAGACATGAAAGACAGAGTTCATACCCTGATAATCCTCACATGGTTGAGGGGTACGTGGTTATCATTCCCCCAAACATAATTTTTTTCTGCTTTTATATAACTGCACTAACATTGTTAGCAAGCCTGAGGCTTGCTGTCATTGAAAAATGTTTTTTTGAGAAGTCAGTATAAAATCTTTCTGTCATGATAATTGATAAGCCACCCACCTTAGGCCCTCTAAAAAACCCCAACAAACAAACAAATAAATTTGAATCGATGGGGATTAAGTACCTAAGCACTTGGTAACTGGGTTCTTCCACGCTTCGGGCCATGGACCATTTTGAGGAATCCTTTGTAGCAGTCTATGACTAGGAGGAATGGTTTTGTGTGTGTTACTTACACTCTTGCAAATTTCTGGTCAAAAATTGTCCCTTCAAACTTGCTTTCTGTTAGTAAATTCACTCCCAGTCTTTTCCTGGTTATGGCAGCTTCTCTGTAGAGAGAGGAAAGTTCACACATGGAAAAATATATTGAGAAGTTCAGGCTGAAAGAGAGCAGGTTTAGATTAGATCTTAGGGAAAAGTTCTTCCCTACGAGGGTGGGGAGACCCTGGCACAGGGTGCCCAGAGAAGCTGTGGCTGCCCCTGGATCTCTGGAAGTGTCCAAGGCCAGATTGGATGGGGCTTGGAGCACCCTGGGATAGTGGAATGTGTCCCTGCCCATGGCAGGGGTGGCACTGGATGATCTTTAAGGTCCAGGCTATTTCATGATTCTATAAAGTATTACCTGTCTTTGTAACAGCATTTCTTCATGATTTTTTTATATTTTAGGCTCAAATTTTACATACATTTATTTAATATATTCCATAAATCTGTAGTTTGAGTGTCCAAGTGTGATAGACATTCTAAATATTAGTCTTTTTGCTGTTTCATCTGCCAAGACATAATTGGTGGTGTTACTGTCCCCATCCCCCAAGTTACCATTCCGTGGTCACATCGTCGTGTGACACAGTCTGAGAATTGACTGGGACTTTCTCTTTAGCTCTGTACTGCAGCAGCTTCTAATGGTCACTGCCTTATTCTCCAGAACTCAATTTCACAGCGTATTGGAGGTGACACACCTTAACTGCAGTGGAGAAGGCTTTATTTTCATCCCTTTCAATTGAATTAATTCCTGCTTGGGAGCGCTATGCCAGGTGCAAACTGGAGCTGGGTCGCAACGCACATTAAATGGAAAAATGGTGAATAAGGTGCTCCTTGGTAAACTTTTGTTAAGGCAGCTCTGCACTGCCAGGCTTTATAAAGTTTAACAATCTGCTGGAGTCATTAATCTCCTGCTGTGGCTTTGCCTGCCAGTGTCAGGATTAGACATTTAATTCTCTACTGGACTGTAAGTAGCACTGAGACATTTTGGTTCTAAAATTGTTATATAGCCATGGAAAACATCATTTTGGTGGGCATTTAACCTCTTGGAGCTCAGTTATGGCTGTGAACTGGCAATGACAAAACAGCCCTAAATAGTGCTTAGAACAGGAGAACATGATGCTATCGAAAACAGCAACTTGACTGTGCACCATAAACTGACTAAATTGACTGACCTGGAAAGACATAAAATCTGCTTTGTGGTACACCATTCATGCTTTCAGAAACAGTTGCAGGTCTTGATGTTTTCCTTCTATATTTTTTGTTGATCTGTCAAATTTGTTAATCTATGAGCTTTATGGTAATTAATAAAGTTTTCTCTCTGACAGAATGAACTAAGCAAAACCTTAATTTAACGTGCTTCCTCCTCTAATGAATGAAGTTTTGTGCGGTGGAATTCATGCTTTGAATTCACCTCTAAATTAAAAATCCAGTGTGGGAAAAAACCTAGAAGGTTGTCTTATGAGTAATAGAGTGTGTCATAATATTTACGTCAGAATGCAGCATAAATTAAGGCATTGCAAAGACATTTGTTAATGCAGGTGCGTGAGCAAAGCTCTCATGCTGGTTTTGGAGTAAAACCCAACGTGCTTTTGCTGCTTCCTTTATGTCCATTCAAATTCAAGTCACAGCCTTCTCCCATTCCCTTCTGAGCTGACGTTTCCTGGATGAAACTGAAATCTCTGGATGCACAAGCCATCCCTTAGGCTGGACTTTGTTGCAGGATGCACGGGAACACACAGGATTGGTTTTCCAGTAGTTATTTACCTTGATGAATAGCCGTAATTGGATCAAATAGACGGGTAATGGTGAGCCAGTACTTTGCAATGTCTTGTCTTGTGCCATTAATATTACCTTGTCATGTATCCATTTGAGCTCTTGGATGAATGTCTTGCCTTCATACTCCTGTCACATTTAACAAATGATTTTGTCAAGTCATTCTTTATAGCTTGTGCTGAAGGATGGCAAAATTTGTGGCCTCCTGCCTGCATAAAACCCGTCAACTCTACCTTTCAACTTCAATGCAAGGGCGTCCTAAAACTCAGATAACAAATTTCTAAAGAAATTATAATGCCTGTTTACAAGAGGGGCCAGAAATACTCTACTGACATCTATGATTAACACAGCAGAAGTAAAATAGAACGTATTAATTTTGTATTTATTAAACCTGTGACAGTCAGAATTCAGATTTTTTTTTTTTCAGCTGCTGCAGTTATGAACCTCAGAGGACAACACACAGCTACCGCTAGAAACAAGATATCCATTTTATTCATTCATTTTGATTCAGAAAGAACTCTATGGTATATTTACTATGGTAAACCCCAAATTGCTGGTTAACTGATGCTCTTGGCTGTCCTTTTTTATTGATTTCTAGTGTGTGATTGTAGGCTGAAGATATTTAATACTGACAAAAATAAGCTGCTTACTTGAACATCCTGAGACTACTCTTACAATTCCATGGGGCATATTGTTATAACCCGATCTATAACACCACATTAACTTAGATTAAAAATTGAATTGCTTGTTCATTGAATAAATACAAGCCTCTGGAACAGATCCCTCCTTATGGAATGATACAAACAGAGAAGTGTCAGTGCTCATTTAGCCATTAAAGTAAGTTTTTTCAGTGCAGTGGACAGTACTGGCACATACTGAACTTGAGCAAGTGGGTTTTTTAAAGGATTTTTCCCTGAGAATGAGATGGAAACCACATGGGATTTCTACAAGCTTTGTGTGTTCCTCTGGAAATGCTGCCATTTGACCTTTTTTGGTACACAATGAGCATCAAAGTCTAACTTTGGGTACCCAGATGAGGCATCTGACCTGGAGTTTGCCAGCAAGCACTGGGAGATGGACGTCTGCAGAGAGGAATTATCCAAATTTATGATGCACCCTCTCTGGCAGTGTTTCTCCCTTAATGCTGGCCAGAGGTGAAACACTTCATTTAAGAGGGAATCACAGGAGTGATTGGAAGGGACCACAAGGATCACTGAGTCCAACTCATGGTCGTCCTGCACAGAGCAACTCCAAGAATCCCCCCTTGTGTCTGAATTTTTAAGTTAAAAAAATTATATAAATACTGACTGGAAATCTATCAGCCATAGAATGCAGGGTGCTGTGCTGCTGCACTATTCTCTGTCACTTATCATCTTAGAATATTTTTACTTCTTTTTCTATTTCTTGCAATGTTCTGATGTACTTGGAGCAATATTAGTATTGATATGGAGATGGTACCTATGAAAGCTCTTCCTAGATTGGGGTCTCATTGTAGGAGATGCTGTGCAAGCAGACCCAAACATGATCTGAAAGAGCTTTTAATGTAAGAATAAAATAAGAGTCAGCAAGTGGATAGCAGCAGATTGATGAGAGAAAAAATAAAGAGTACAAGATGGAAATATAATAAGTGGTAGCAAACACACACCAGCTTCCAAACTGTTGGCAGGTCTCTGATAGATCATTCTTTTCTTCTTTTTGTCTTCTTTCCTCCCCCTGTTTGTATGTGTTACTGAGTTAGCTATTCTGAGTGCCTTTAATCATTTGGAAAGTGGAAAAAAAACTTTCCAGGTTGAATCTGAGTAGAATTAATTTTTAAGGAGAATTGGGAACTGCTTAATACATTGACTGCTTCAGATGTGATGGAAATAAAAGGAATACCTCGTGCAAGCACATATATGCTGTTTTGCTTTGCTTATTTTTACTGCACCGCTCAGGGAATGAATGAAAATATTCGAAGTTAGCTTTCCCCTTATTCAAGTAGAGCTGAGAATTGCTGTGATCAAACAGCAAATGCATCTTGGATTGTGTATTTGCAGTGTCTAACAACAGGCCAGTTTTCAGTGTGATTGGGTGTTTTGATGGCACCTTGTCTAGCTAAAACTTTCTTGTCTGGACTGCAGAATAGAGAAAATTACCTCTCTGGATGCTTCATCTAACTAAAAATGCATGATTTAAGGAGACTAATGGTTACCCAGGCCTCCAGGCTGAATAGCTCCCAACTTCTGTTTGAGCCCACACTTTTTCATTCTTAACAACCCAAAAGCTGGAGAAAACATAATCAAGATGTTTCTGATCCACAATCCTACAGAGCAATTAGGCTTCCAGGAAGAATTCTGTAAGATTTCAGTCAGCTTTCTGGCTGTCTTTCGAATTTTAGTGAAGTTTGACATTAATTAGTGATCATTAGCAAGGTGGAGAAGAAGTTAGTGACATCATTCTTACAGTAATATTGTTTCAAACAGATGTTTATATGGACTAACAGGTGTTAAAGCTTCAGTAACTGGTAAGGTGGTTTTTTCTTCCTTTAGAATAAATTGTAGTATATTTTCTAATCTGCCTGGAAAATGCTTTAAAAGGTTTTCTGTTTATACTTCTTGGAGATGTTTGAAAGGGAATACAAAGCACAAGGCATCTGCTACACGAAATATTAATTATTGCATGGAATGCTATTCACTGGAGGAATTAGAGAAGGCTTAGAAATATTTGGGCTAATATTTTTAATGGTTTCTTGAAGTTAAGCTCCTTAATCCATATTTGGCTTTATAGTGAGCTGAACTGTTTTTTTCGAGGAGTGTGTTTTCAGTTCTCATCAATTTGCAATGTCTTATGTGAGTTATCACCATCATTGTGTGTAGATCCATTCAGGCCAGCAGGATTAGGTGTATGTCAGCACAAATCCCAGGAGGGGTTTGCAGAGCCTAGGCCCTCAAGTTTTTAATTTGGCTCGTTGGAAATACTGGAGAAAAGAAAGCGAAAAGTCTGAATTCCCACATAGTGCTGTGAGATGCGGCACATCAGTGCTTGCATATGAACAGTGGGAATGGGTGCTGATAAATGTCCTTTATTTACTGGCCTGCTCTCTTTTGTCACAGCTGAGGAAGGCCGTGATGGATCACATCTCAGATTCATTCCTGGAGACCAACGTGCCGCTGCTGGTTCTCATCGAGGCCGCCAAAAGCGGGAATGAGAAGGAAGTGAAGGAATATGCTCAGGTCTTCCGTGAACACGCCAACAAGTTAGTGGAGGTAAGTGACCTTATTGACACGACCAGATTTCCACCTGGCACCTCTAGGGGAGGCAAGAGAAGTTACAAACTCGATGACATGTTAGAGGTGTTGTTTCAGTAGTTTTGGTCAACTTTATCCTGGCCATTGCTCAGGAAATGTTTGGATGACGAGCAGAGGAAGTTCTGTGGTTTAATAGTTCATTAAAGCAATTGAGTGCGTTAGAAATGGTGTTTCCAGCAGTTTGTCAAAAGCCATGAGCAACAAGAAGTAAATTTCACTTCAGCTTTACTAACAGTACAATTAAGCTGAATTTCTATGAAGTAAAAAGCCAAATAGGTGCTTCACAATCTGGTGCTGGCCAAGGACTACTCTAGGCTTAATTACGAGTCAGTCTGAACTAAAATAGGGAAAAGGACATATAGAGAAGGCACAGCCTTAAGAACATACCTGGTCTTGAAAGGTTTGTATTTCATATATAAATACATATATTTATAGTATCATCTCGTTCTGAAGAGACACACTGTGTAAAGTCAACCAACGATAATTGCAAGTCTTCAGGGATGATATTGAATACTGAAATAGTTTTATTCTACCAGAAGGAATATAAAATATAACGCTTGAAACCTTGGATACTCATGGAATGGACATCTAATAAAATGATGATAATGTGCATCTCAGTATTCCCTCCAACAGACCAAGAACAAAAAAAATGCTTGTTTTTAAAGACAAATACAGCTCAGTGATTGGCTTGATAACATTGTATGGCATTTTTCTGTACTAGCATTATTTGGAAGACTTTGTATCCCCCTTTGCAATATATTTTCTTGTTACACCATGTGCTTTTTTGGCAAAGGGAATGCTATTAGGGAACAACTCTCTGACAAGTACTAAACTATGGCTTTGAATGTCTTCTGTTAAAACAGGGCTCATCCTAATTCTGTGGTAGCTGAGCTGAAGCAAAATCTAAAGGTTTCTTGGTTATTATTGACTAAATCTGGGCAGGTCTCTAACAAAATAAGAGTTTGGGTGTGTGTTTTCAGTGGCATAAGGTGCTGTTCTGGAGCATCTCATTCTTGCCATGCACAGGGAGCCAAAGTACCTCATTCTGGCTCTGGAAATCAGGTGTTTTCTATAGTACTTAACTTGTAGGTGCCTAAAGAAAGGTCCTGGGGATCTAAAATTTCTGTACAATGCTGAATACATTAAGGTTTATTACTGTTGTCTGCAAGAGGAGCACAGGGCTGTCAGCAACCTTCAGTCCCAGCCCCCGTGTATTTAGCAAAGATTTATTGCTGCCTCCTTGTGACTGGAGCTGTGGCAATGAAAAAGGAAATAGCTGGTAGGTATATAAAGAGAGAAAAAAACCCCCAAACAAATGGAAAACCCCTTCACAATGTTCATAGTTATATTATAGTGGCAGTGGAGTTGTAGGCTTATATGCAATGAACATATGTGGGGTTAGTGTTACAGCAGTCACATCCTCCACAGATTTGCAGATAAGTGTTGCAATGACAGGTCTGGTAGCATTATTAAAAAGTTAAAAATAGCTAAGCATATATTTTTTAAAATACCATAAGAGCTAATGGCAAAAAGGAGGAAAAATGCCTTTTAGGGATGTAGTTAAAAAAAAAAGCCAAAAGGTCCCTGCCAGAAAACCACACAACTTTAATGGCAAGAAGAAAGAACTGTAATGCTAAACTGTTAAACTGTCAGAGGGAAGGTTTAGGTTAGATCTTAGGAGGAAATTCTTTACTGTGAGCATGGTGAGACCCTGACACCCCCAGAAAAACTGTCCCATCCCTGAAAGTGTCCAAGGCCAGATTGGACGGGGCTTGGAGCAACCTGGGATAGTGGAAGGTATGTCCATGGCAGGGGGTGGGACTGGATGGACTTGAAGGTCCCTTCCAACCCAGGCCATTCTGTGATTCTGTGATTCTATGAAACCAAAAAAATGAGCAGTTTTAGTTATTTAGTCTTGGTTTTACAAGCCTAACATTGCATTAGATTTGTATTTTAGACCAAGCTGGAGGTTGGATAATGATTTTTGACATGATATGGCTGTCTTTAGGTGCCCCACCAAAAAGCAACACTGATGGTGCCAATAGATGTCTCAGGCCTAATTCCTAATATTTTTATTCCATTTAGGTCATTCCAGACTATTAGAAGTAGATTCTTAATTGATTCTTGTATGTCTGTGACAGCTGGTACTGGCCTGTGGGTGCATCCTTACTCTTTTCCAAGGATGGGCTCTTTTAGGTGGATCTTGCCCTTTTTGTTGTAAAAACTATTTCTGGTTCAGGTAAAAAGCATCTTGAAGAAACGAATTTCTAGTGCAAGTGAAATTTTTAACCCCAAATTTCAAGTTCATCAGGCTGCAGAAGAAAATGAGCATTTGGAATGTATTTATGTCCCTTCTACACTACATTTTTGCACTTCAAATACTTTCATCATTTCTACTTATTGATGCACAATGGAATCTCAGCAGATGGACTTCTCTGGTTTTGTGGGTCAAGTATCTTGCAAATAGTAAAGTGTGGTTTGAAGATGAGCCATAATCAAGTGACTATGAAATGTAAGATGCTTTCCCAGGCACGGGGCCAGAATTGCTTGCTAAGATATGCAAACACAGCTCCACTGAAGTGCGTGGAGTTGCACTTGCTCATGTTAGAGGAATTTGGCACTGCCAGTTCAATACTGTGAAAAGTCTGTAGTATTAATCATTAATTTTGAAATCCGAATCTGAATTTCTTGGATGTCTTACCAGGCTCCACAGACAGCCTGTCAAAAGGTCAGGGAAAAATAATACATGTTTTAATATTGCTTTACACAACACCTGCATTTTACCATGCTGAGGGAAAAAAATGCACTTCTTGATATTTGTTGAATACAAATGGCAGAATTTTCTTTGCATAGCCAATACATTTTAAAAAACATATCTTGTCAGCTTGAGTCTTAAGGAGGTTAACTTTCTTTTATAGTCCATATTGCAGAATATTTAAATCTTCTCTCGAAGGCTGTTTTCATTATGTAATATTTTCCCTTCCCCACCTCTTACCATAACATTAAAAACAACAGAGATGGATTTTCATTTTTCTAGATATTCACTGACACCTAGATTTGTCTATGGATTTTGTTGGAAACACAGAGTGAGGTGTCACTTAACTATAATGCTAATCAGCCAAAATAAATCAAATTGTCATACAGATTCTGGGGCTAAAACATAATAATATAATAAAACAGAATTTAGATGGTACCACTCCAGGCTTGGATGGGTGACTCTTTTCCTTGGAATCATTTTTTAGCAGTCATCTCTCAATTTTTTTTCTGCCATCTGAAACTGAGGTTAGAGAAGTGATGGTGCCTTTCCAGGTCATGACCTTTACCTCACAAATCCCTTTAATGTTTTTTAAAAAATTATCTCTAATGACTGAAAGTGAATGCCTGAGTTGTAATGCCAACTTCAGATGTGACCTTGGGAAGTCATTTAACTTCTCTATCCAAGCACCTTCATTCGTAGCATAAGGTTAATGAGAGATAATTCTGATACCTACCACACAAAGGCACTTGACTGAGAAATCAGCTGAGATTTATTCAATGCATCTATCAAAGCACTATAAGGAAGCTAATTGGTTAATTTTCATTATTCTGTTTAGTTGAACTTCCTTGGTTTAACTGTTGGTTCTCTGGACTTCTTCTTGAAAAATTAAATTATTAAATCCAACAGGGGTTTTTTTCATGGTAGATGAAATTCAGCATCCAGTAAACTCTTAAGAGCCATGGTAGCAGGCTGTTCAGCTGGAATTCATGTTAGAGTGGATTGGATCAGACTTTCCATTCTCAAAAGGATGGACATAAGTCCAAGAGATTTCTACTAGTTATTTCAGTTTGGGGAGTTTAAAAGCTTTTAGGGAAAGACTTCACCATTTTGGTGGTCAGTGAACATTTACAAGAGTTAAATTCAGTTGCATTATTCTTATTTCCAACAAAATTTGAATGAAGGGTTTTTTTCTTCTTCAGTATGAACTGATGAACCACCAGATTTAAAGCACCTAAAAAGATGATGCCGTACCAATTTTGCATGAATTGATTTTTATGAAGAATTTTGTGGAACCCACATGGATCTCTCAGTTTCATCACATACAAACTTAAAAGATTTCTGGAGACAGAAAAAATAATCAAAATTGTCTTGAAAGAACACTTGGCCAGTGGAAGAACTGTGTTAGGCAATGGTTTACGGTGATTTAAAGTTGATTTAGTGCATGTAAATCAATAATATCATAAGGTTGGATAGTAATTTGTAGCAGATGAAATCTAACAGCACCATTCTGGTTTTGGTTTATAGTCTCTTTGTATATTAAGTTTGCAGGAGCCTTTATTAACTTTCTCCATGTAATTACCATTTTGAAGAGGATAATGGGGTTACTTTTGGGAGGTTAGGGGTTTGGGGTTTTTTAATTTTACAAAAAAAGAAAAAGAAGAAGAGAGTTTGAACTCCTTTATGAGACACAGTGCGGGCTACCTTTCGTTTTCTAAGAATTGTATTATCTGGAGCTCCCTAATTCAGACTGATTGTGATCTTTGCCATCATAAATGTGGAAACAGGTTTGCATCCTGAAGGCAGGAGGGGAGAAAAAACACTATCAGTAGGCACAGCACACAAAACAAGCACCTGGACCTGCTCAGTGACCCCTTCGTACTGGATTTGGTAATGAGAGGAAAGGGGGAAAAATTGTGAAAGAAGATTTTACTCTGGTGGTCGACAGTGAATTTAATCTCAACTTACATCAGTAACGCAGTTCCGGGGGGAGGTGTGGGGCGGGTGGAACTTCTGCTATACCAGGAGCGTCTTGGAGGCTCCGGAAGACCTCTCTGGCCAGTACAGCCGGGTACTGAGCAGATAATTCTGTCCGTACCCCAGCCGGTGTTCTGGCAGGTATCCATCTCCCCCCAGCTGCGTGGCTCGAGCGTTACCAGGGTTATCAGAGGGCTCAGTCACATGGAGTTCCAGAAGCATTTATTTCCTGAAGGGTTCCAGAGGCGAAAGAGACCGAATGGCCTTGGGAGACCCTTGTTACAGGGTCTGGCCAGAGGGCAGGGGCACAGGGGAGGAGAGAAAGGCGGGGGGATACAGAGGGAGCAAGGAATGGGGTCAGGAGACAGGTTACGGTTAATCAGTACAGGAGAATTAACATATCCAGGCAAGGCAGCTCAGGGAGAAACCATTTCGCTTTCCAAGGGGTGGTTTCATACAGCGGAGTTATCCCACCAATGTCCTGCGATGGGCTCAGGTACCCCAACGCATCAGCATTAACACAACCCAGTATTTTTTCTTCCCAGAAACACCCTTCAAAAAAGTACACAGAGCATTTGGTTCATGAGAAATGCAAAACTAGACTTTCTGCTGGGGAGTGAAGATCACCTGTGTAACTCTGCAATGCACTTGAGGTCGACGGAGCGCTGAGAGGTCACAGTGTGGCACTTCAGCTCACTGCCAGGAGACACTGGTGGCCTTCATGAGGAACAGATGACAGTGTTTTGTTTGTGCTTTTGTAAATATTGTATAAATTCATGAGCTGACAGATTTTAATTTAAGACAGACAAAACCCAGAGGAACAAGCCTAAGAAAAAAATTTGGCTCGTTTATTTCTGCAACCTTAGTTCAAGGAACAAAGACTGTTCCTCCTGATATTTTCACACGTACTTGAAGTGTTCCATTTTTTTTTTGTTTAAGTGCATACTGCTGCTTTGTCAGAGTGCACACCTAACTGTTTGCTTCTGATAATGGAGAAAAAGTGTCAATATTCTGTCATAGCATCTGCATCCAACTTGCATCCTGAAAAATGTGTACATCCCTGGGTTTCCTCTTACAGACTGATCAACACTTACTCTGTATTTTTCTTTTAGCTGACATTAAGCGGGATAAGTAATACTATTTAGGAGATAGTAATCCTTGCTTCTAATCAAGGAGTGTTAAGAAGGTCACAGATTAGTTTAATTCAAGCTCTTCAAGTTGAGAGATTTTAGTTGAAATCAAATCTGTGAGCTACTCTTGTGTCCTAATGTTTCATCTGCTTAGTTTTAATTTCCATCCCAGGCCTTTCTTCCCTGAGTGGGCAACAGATGTTCTTAATTCCAAGTAAACATCAGGAGAGTGTTGACATAGCTAAAGCCACAAGTCCAGTTACTTGCAGTGAGACAATGAAAAGTTTGAACTCTTTGAGTGAAGTTCTTGAGTCCCTCCTGCAGCCAGATCTCGTGTCTGTTCCTCCTCCTTGGAGGGGTAAATGCCTTTGAGGCAAAATGAACTCCAGTTCTTTCAGGATAAAACTTTCTGGGTGAACTCTTTATCCTGCCTTTTCTACTGGCTTTAATCCCCGGACATTGGGATCTGTGCCGATTTCAGCTTCTGGTGTCTCGATTAACTCTGAAACGGAATCAAAGTGCCGTGGAGAAAAGTGAGACACAGAAATAGCTGCTGCTTGGTGACTTTTAGAGCCTCTTGTGTCCCTGTCCCTGAAGAAGGTAGGTTATTAAAGGAGGTAAATACTCAGTGTCTGCATTTTCAAGGCTGTTTTTGTCCAAAAGCCAGCGCTGCCTTCAGGCAGGAAGGATCCATCTCTGAGGCTTGGAGTCTGCTGTGGGAGAAAACACCTACAGAACTTGTCTGTGATCTGTAAACTGCATTGTTAACACAGAAATCGGGGGAAATTAAACAATTTGACGTGGTGAACTTGGCTACGGCAGATGCTGATCCCTCAGTGTCTGCCCTTGGTAGGTTTGTAGTGAAACCAAGGAATCCAGGAGGGCTGGAAGGGAGGAGCTTCCTTATCTCACAGCTACTTTGGCAGTACGGCTCTGTTTCCAAACTTTTTTCCCACTGATAAACACCTGAGTAAAGAAGCACACCAGAATCTGTGAGACTGTTACCATTATCTTCAGTAATCGTTTTCTATTCATTTGTCCCTTTTTTCTTAGACTGCTGCACTTCTACATTTCACAGCAACACCAAAAGGGTTGAAGGATAATTTTATTTGTTCACACATATTTCTGTAATGTAAATAAGAAGCAAATGCTACATAAAGTTAGCAACCTGTGGGTAATGATGATGTTTTTCTTCTTTCCCGGGAGAGTACAAGATTAAAAATTAAATTTGAAAAAATACTAACTGGGAAATTGCTGCAGAATTCCCCCATGTGAACTTGAAAGCATTTCTAGCTTTGGGACTGTAAACATAAAGCCAGTGCTGTGCTGGTTCTGTTATCTGATTTCCTAGAGGTCATCATTCATTAGCAAATGACTGTTGTGTGGTTTTACCCATTGGAAAAAAAATGCTGGAGGATTTCCTACCAACAAAATTGTAATTTGGCCACTTCTTCACATTTTTTCCGTAATTCTTTCACATTTTTATGTGTACATTTTCATAAGAAATACCTTGCTATCTGCTTGCAGCAAAATTTATTTGTAATAATTTCCTAGTATTTTCCAGTTACTTGATAATTTTTTTTTTATAATTAACTTTTAACCGTGCTTATTTAAGGGCTCTGCAAAAGAGATCAAATCAAATTACTCCCTTTTTAATCACTAAGTAATATTTAAAAAATATTTTTCTAGTGAATAACACCCTCTGAGCAAGGGACTCACTTCTCCAGTCAGATCATGCTCTGTGCTGTGTGATTCATATTTTCCCAAAATAAAATGACTCCTACAAACTCTAGTATCCATTTATGCCTACTATCCCATACAATCACACCCCAGTCTGTGTGACTTATAACTTGTTAAGAATACAATCAAGAGCTCTTGGTATTTTTTTTTTAATTAATTGAGTGTATAAATTAAAGATTTAGCTCCTCAAAACCTGTTGTTTCAATTTGTGACCTTAGTATACCAAGGTGCAATACAACATCTGGCATGTTGGATGTTCAAAGGGGATATTTTCTATACAGCCCCACATAATTACCCTCATTCTTTATTTTTTATTCTTATATCCTATTTTATTTGTGTCCTAACCAGATATTTTTCCTTTGTGTTTCTTTAAAATGGGTACTTCGACCTATATTCTAAAATCTGTGTGTTGGATTAATTTTTGCTACTCAAGACAGGTTAACATTTTCTCACTCTGTAAAACGTTTAGCATCTTGGCCCTTGTTCTGTGATGTATTAGCAGGGTTGCATTTCAATCAGTCAACATTAAGGGCTGTGCTTTTACATGAGCATCTTGAGTTTCAGTGTAAGGGTTTAATTAAATAGCCTGTCCTAGAGCACAGAAGGTAAGAGAAATAATGGGAGCGGTGGGGAATGAAAGGATGAAATACAGAAATCTGTGCTGATACTCCAAATTCACCAGAAAGTAAGAAATTAAACAAACGGCTCTAATTACTCTAGAGAAAGGGAATTTGTCATTCACACTTGAGCCATTTCAGGGCAGAAATAGAGGAGCTAGAACTCTTTAAGCAGCCAAAAAGCTCAGGAAAAGCTGAACAAAAAGTTCAGTTTCTGAGGAAACTGAAAAAAAGAAAATCATTTACAAGGAAATAGTGAGTCAGAAATCATGGAGAGCATTCAGATATGCTCAAAAAACGAGTAGATATCCAGAGAAAATACATGTCAAAGATTTGAGCACAGAATGGCATGTTTAATGATGGAGTTTTGAACTGATGCAAAAGAAGAAATTGTAATCTTTTGTCTAGAAATCTCATGATCTTGAGCAAAAGTTACAGCAGCTGGGATTTAAAAAAATATTACAAGCAAAATATACGTGGCAAATTTTCAAATACAGACCATTGAGTAATGAAATTGGTTTATTAATTTATTAATCCAGAACAAAATATGCATCTAAATCCCAGTATCAAGATACACTGAAGTTGCACAGGAGTGGCTCTGTTGCTTCAGCTGATGCAATGTGTGGATCATAGTGGATTTTATCCTGGTTTTTTCCCCTCTATCCCATTAGCTGGATTCTAACAAGCACAGTGGTTATAGCAAACCCATCATAGGTATATCCCACATTGCTTCTTTTGTGTGTTTTCCTGGAATTTTGGGTGTTTGCAGAAATAAAATGCACCTTTTGCCATTTTGGATTGGTTCAGTAACTGTTGATGTCGTGTTGTGACACCAATAGTCTCAGCCTTGAAAGGCCTGTGCAGCTTTAAAATAGTTTTCTGTCAAAGCAGAACCTCAGGATAACCAGGGGAGTCAGATAAACCATGTCTTTGTTTCCCCCAGGATAGTTGTTATTTGGAAAAAATATCTCCTGCTGGAAACTTTTGCTGCAGAATTGCATGAGGGAAATTTTAGGAGAAATCAGGATGATGATACGAATGGACACAGAGCAGGCTGTGAGAAACAGGAATCTGGGAGAGCTGCTGGGGTAAGAGAAGGTTTTAGGGTGAATTTCCAGTGAATTTATTCATATGTGCTTGTAATGCTGCTGCTGAATGTCGAGTACCTATAGGGATAGATTTTTTTCTGTTTACTCCTGATTTTCTTTTTACTTATTGACAACCCATGGATTCAAGAAGAAAATTCATAATTTCCTGTAGATATGGATCCAGAAAGAAAGTATTCGCTGTCAGAAGTATCCTAGGTAAAGAGTTGAGCTCATTTATGAAGAAGATGATGTTATGAAGGAAAGCCTCATGAGATAAAAAAGCAGCAATCTCATTCAGAAAATATCTAGATATTACTGAGTAAAATACCATAAGCCTAATAACAACTTTCCCTAGTGTTTGAAAATTTATTTTTTTACCTTAATTAAATTTCCAAAGATAAAACCAACCAGCTCACTATTCTGTTAGAATAACATTATAACAAATGTGTGGATCACGCTTCACTAGAAAATCTTTTATGAAATATTGATGATAATAAAGGAGGACTGACTCCATGGCTTAGCATGAAAAAGCATTGGTTTCACCGCTTTATTTCCAAGCTTGGCTTTCTGAAAATCAAATAAAACAATTAAGTGGATTTTCTTCAAAGTTCCAGAAAGTTTTCCCCATGGCCTCAGAGCAGGAAGGAGGAACTTCAGCCTGAGGACAACTTCTTAAGGAACTTTTAAGTAGCCGAGAAAACGATTTTAGCATGAAAGTGTAATCTCAACAGTAAGTTTAGTTTCACAGTACACAGGTTATAAAATTCCTGTTTTGATTATCCTGAAGTGCTTCCAAGACTTCAAAAGTTGAGGAAAAGTGGTTCTGTGAGCCTTAATCTCTTTACAATATGTTAGGCTTGAAAAAGCGCAAGACAGAGACGGGAGGAAAAGTCAAGATTTTATCAACGCCTGCACTTCCTGCAGTCGAAAGGTTTGTAGGATTCAGGTCTTCCTTCTCAGAGATGAGTAACTCAGAGGCTGCTGCCACCACCCTAATGATGGGATCGTTATACCTGGGTGAGAGAGTCAAGTCACTGCTTTGTCATGAGAACCTTTTATCACAGAGCCAGAAATGGTGGCGTTGCTGTCTCCTTGTAGTCCTAATTTCGTACTCGTACCAATCAAAGGACTCCAGTTTTTCTTTCACTTGTAATGACATAAAGACAATTCTTCTATGCAGAGTGTGTAGCACATCAGCTGTTAGCTTCCCAAGACACAATTTGTACTCTTCCACAGCTTAGAGGGGTTTGGAAATATCACCATGCCCGAGGAAACGGGTAAGAGCAGCCCTAAGGTCTGAAACCGCTGTTTGTGGCATGACTGACAGTGCCATGGATACGAGTTTGTTACAGGAATTGTTCTTGCTGCAATGTCAGAAGGAACATGAAGGCACTCAGCAGTGTATGTTAACAGGAGAACAAGGAAATTTTAAAATAGGAGAGGGGGAAATGAGAAAGAAGCAATAATGATACGTTATTTGACTCAGTCCTCACTGGGATAATTATTCTTGCTGGGATGCCAGTAGAGATGCAGAGTTTATGCAGGACAGGAAAACCACTGAGGCTTTGTGTTACCCCTCTCAGGTAATAACAGTGGCAAAGGACATCCCTTTGAACAAAAGTGTTTGGTGATTTTGTTGATTTACGCTACAAAAATTGAAGTGTAGGTAGGAATAGCTGCTACTGACCACAGTTCTTACAACATTGTGTGATATTAAACCTCTAATCATGCCTAGTATTGTAACTAATCACTGAGTGACTTTAACTTAAAGAAAGTCAAACACTTAAATAACACAAATAGGCAGCTGTAACACTTCAAATTCCCATTCTGTGTAAGAGAAAGCAAGAGCAGATGAAAATTTCTACCTTGGCTTGCACACAAATATCTCAGTATTCCTGTAGTCTTGGCCCATTTCATTGGACACTGGTAAATAAATAAATTGGATGAACAGAGATCACTGTGAGCCTTATACAAAAGGTTCTACATCAGTATAAGTATTAATTACACTAATTTGTGACACATGATTTTCAAAAGCCTAACAGATAAAAGCATTAAAACCATAAATCATTGATTTAATCTATTTCCAGGTAGTCCTTTATTTACTGTCCGCTCAATTAAAAATTGAGGTTAATGAATCTTTCAAATGTACTGTAATATTCTAGTATTCATTATTTCCCCCTGCCACCCCAGGTAAAAGTCTACCTTTTTTCTCTCCTCTCCATCCCTTTTTGCATTAGAGAGGCACTTCTGAGTCACACCATATATTTTCATTTCTGAAAGTCACTGATAGCAGTTTTCCCATCTGCAATGATGTACAGAGAATGAGATGGCAAAAAGCCAGGCAGCAGTGGGAGCTGTGGAGAGCAAATGTGCAAGTTTTACCTCAAGTCTTACCTTACAGCTGTCTTTGCCTTTTGCTGCAGAAGTTACCTTCTTTCTCATCCATATCATGGCCATAAATCATCTTTTACTTAAGTTTTATTTCTAATAAAGCTCAGAATTCTGCTGAGAAACTTGCATTTCTGTCCCCATTTTTGAAATTTGCTGATTTGCAAATGAATGAGGTGTCATCCAAACATACCCAAAATTGGTAGCAATCATTGGAATGATTCATCATTTTTATGCATCACAGTGACAAATACAAAAAAAAATTCTTCCCCAGTGTTTTTGCTGAGTCCAATCCCATCCCCTGTTGTTACCTGCCTTCATAAAGTCTTTTCTCTTGTAGAGAAGAATTATTTCCAACATCTTCAAAGCAGGAGAAGAGCAATTTTTATTCCTTCCCTTTTGGTAATGTTTGACACAAAAGAGTTTGGCATTTTGCATGCTGGAGGTGAACATGTAAAACAAGGTGCTTGGTTGGGGTAAAATGATACATTTTCCTCCATCTTCACAGGCACAATGTCAGTGTCCATCAACCAGGGGTACGTCCAGGGCTTCTAACTTGACTGAACTTAGAACTACAACAGCTCAGGTTCTCTTAGAATTTAGGTGTTGCGTCTTCCTTCAAACTCTTTTTAGTGCTCAAGAGCACCAAAAGTCTGTCTTGCATCATTTTGAGGGGTGTGGGGTGGTTTTTTGTCAGTTTTTTTTAAGAACTCAAGATGCTTTTTTAAATTTAGTCATTAATATGATCTCCACTTCGTAGGCAATATCGTATTAGTGAACCTGAGGCAGAGGGAGAAAAAGGATCTGATCATTGTGATTTCCATCAGTGGTTCATCAGTGAGACTTTCAGACTCCTTGTTCCAATTTCTGGATTTTCACCATAATAGCTTTTGACTTTTGGTTAATTTGTTATTTGCACATCACTTAAAACAGTGCACTAGATACAAGTGAGCAAAAAACTTTGAGCATTTAGAAACCATTAGATGCAGCCTACTCTTTACTATATATAAGCCAGTAAAAGTAAACATAGTAGACTTCCAGGATTAATTTTAAATAGCTAGAACCTTGCTAACATACAAGACAATGAATTTTGCCCAACTTTTGCCTTTGACTAATGGTTTAATCTTTTGCATGGCTATTGTCTGCACCCTCTGGGACAGCACAGTAGGGAGATGGACTTTCAGAATGTATTTATTGCCATACTGAAGTAGGAGAATCAGGCAAAATATGTGGGATACATCGACTCCGAGGATCCCTTTCTCTCTTGTGCATCTTTATAGGTACCTGCAATCTTTGCAGCTTGCCCTTGGATGCTTTCTGATAGCTTTATATAAGATAGAAAGTGTTAGAAAGCATCCAGAGGAGAGCTATGGAGATGGAGAAGGATCTGGAAGAAAAGTTGCATGAGGAGCAGCTGAGATCACTTGGTCTGTTCTGTCTGGGGAAGAGGAGACTGAGGTCAGACCTCATCAGGGTCTGCAGCTCTTCCCGAGGGACAGCTCTGATCTCTGCTCCTGTGACAGGGACAGGACCCAGGGAACAGCTGGAGCTGGGTCAGGGAAGGGTCAGGTTGGATATCAGGGAAAGGTTCTTACCCCAGAGGGTGCTGGGGCACTGAAGAGGCTCCCCAGGGAATGTTCACGGCCCTAAGGCTGCCAGAGCTCCAGGAGAGTTTGGACAACACTCTCAGGGACAGAGTGGGATTGTTGGGGTGTGTGTGCAGGGTCAGGAGTTGTATTTGATGACCCTTGTGGGTCCCTTCCAACTCCAGATATAATTCTGTGGATCCTGGACAATTATGGGTAAAAAATGTCTTTTAGACAGGTCGTGATGAGTTGCACATGGTGAACCTCTGCAACGACCAAAGTCATGTCTGTGGCAAAAGCTTTTCCTCACAGAAGATGCTGCCGTTGCCTGTACTTCTAAATCTGCCCTCGGTTCCTTGCAGAGGGGATGCTGTGTGCTTGTAATTACCTTCTGCTGAGAGCTTGAAATGCTTCATTTACATCAAATCCTTCCCTTGTAACAACACCCTCATATCAAGTCTCTTTGAAAGTGAGACAACCAGTGGCACGTGTGTCTTAGGGGAGCATTGGCACTTCCCACCTCATGCAGGCTGAAGAGAGGTTTCCCTGATATTTGCTTTGAAGCTGCAGCCGAAGAATCACATCCTGCAGCCACTGCCTGTGGTCGGTCGGATCTTAACCTGTTTGAGCTCCCCAAGCTTCTTTGAGTTTGCAGTGTCTGTCAGAGATGCTCCTGTTTCCATCTTGTGTGCGTGGAAAGCTGTCTTGGCATGTAGCTGTAACACAACAGATGGGACTCAGCACATCTTGGCTGACCTCTACTCGCAGCATTTAAATAGATAAACTGGTTTTATTACCGTAAAATAAACTTCCAAGAACTTCTTACGCTCTAGACCAAGCTAACAAGTGCCAGCTGCAACCCTGCAATTGGAATAGCTGAGGAGGACAGTTTTCACAGTGCTTTCGTGGGATTGGAAGATGTTTTTCCATTGACTTTAATGAGAACCAGAGGGATGAAATGGCTGGAAAACTTAGGTTTTCTTCCAGCTAAGACGAGGAAGTGAACGCAACGTTGGTAGGAGCACACGTGGATTTTATTAGTAAGTGTTTGCAAAGTCATACTCGTGTTTTTCACTGTCATTGGAAAGAGGCTGAGGACAAGCAGGGCTTGGAACACTGGGACCTGAAAAATTGTGCTGAAGAAATGGTCAGCACATTTCATCTCAACTCTGCCATTTTGGGAGTGTTTTCTTTGGTCTCACTGTTCTGCTGTTTTCAGCTCCTGATGCCCCCATTTCTCTGGGATTTACCCTCCTTTTAGGCTGATTGTAACACCGTTAGCTACCAGCTCTAAATCTTTAGCAGGCCAGCTTCTATTTTCTACCAGAGGCCTCCTGGACGAATTCAGGCACTCCACTGCAAAACTCAGGGATGCAATCCCCTCGAGAAATAAACACTAGAAGTTTATATATCCATTATAATGTAAAAGACAGGAGTTGCTAAAAAGCAGTTAAAAAGGACTCTTGCCCTGTACACCTTGGCTTCTGAGAGAGGGACAAAGGTCTCAGTGGCATTTTCTTACCATTTCTCAACACTTGTTCTTTACAGGTGATTATTATTACACCTTATCATGTCCTAGATTCATTTTTCATACGTGAATTTAGGCTCCCTCCTTTCAGCTCCTGTCCCATTTGTTGGGCTGGAGTGTGAATGCACTTGGCTGACACTGATTGGGCATTTGAATATTAAAAAATAAATAAATAAACAATAAATATATACATATAAAATCATAGAATCGTATTTTTAAAAAAATGCTTGACACATTTTTTTAAAATGAGCAAAATTTATGGAATGCTTGTATTTTAAAAAACAATCTGACTGAGATAGCACAGCAGCATATTTGAACATTTGCTTGCTTTGGGCTGCTGTGAAAATATCATGGACTTTGTGGAAGGGCCTTTTTTCCTGTTTTTTTCAATTATACCAACTACAAATGTTGCACACACTGTTACAGATACAACCAGATACAAGATCTGATTACAGAGACATTGGGAAACTGATTTTCCATGACCAGATGTGAGCACACTATTAAGTCTCGTTCTAGATGGCCTAATTATTTTTTTTTTTCAGTGTTTTCAAAAAAAGGACAAAGCAACTTTATGCATCTAAATAATACAGATGCTTTCAATAGAAGTTACTACAGTAGGGAGGTAGAAATCTATTTCTTTTACTCACTGATCCTGTTCCCTACAGCTTTTTGTTCTTGTTTTCATTCTTCCTGTGTGACTTTTCCTTCAGTAATACAATAAATAAAAACAAGCTCTTGTGTGTTCTTCTTCAGTCTTGTACTCTAATCATGGCATTTTTCTTGTAATACAGAATTGAAGATAAAAAAAAAAGCCCAGCTATATTTCTCTGCATAAAGAAATGGAAATCTGAATCTTGCAAGAGGGACTTATTTAATCTTTATTGAGATGATTCATAGAGGGCTTGGAGGAGAGAGAAATAAAGGAAGAGTATTGTGGCTTGAAACTCTCATTTCATAAGCAACTTCATTACAAAGTTAAGAATACAGCTTTGTTATATAAATAATCATCTTCAAGAAGTTCTTTTGATTACATTAAGTTTCATGTTTGTGCCTCATTCTGCAGTTCTGTCATACTTACGATAATTATCATTATTATTTTTTCATCTTGATGTCTAAGAGAGCCTGTCCTTGTGTTAGAAGACATTTAGGGCAGAATTAAAATTTTTAATTAATTAAATTCTTCTCTTCACATGATGTATGAGATCCTGCACTTACCAGCAGAGCAGAATACTTGCTGTGAAGGTGGAGGGAGCTGCCTCTAAAGACAAACAAGGCTAAAACAGCAAACAAACCAAAAGCCTAAACAGGTGGCAATAAAAACCCTGCTCATAGGCTGTGTCAGAGAAATTAAGTGTGAGAAAGATACTAAATCATCATTCCAATTCTCTAATTATTCAATCAAATAATTTCAAATTCCAGTCCAATTTCTAACCTGTAAAATCCAGAAAAATTCAAGCTCTATGTCAAAGAGCTATTTGGAAAGTGATTCCAGAATTTTATTCCCACAATGATCACAAATCTCCTAAATTTCGTTTTGAAAATCCTACCAGAATTTGAAGTCATTTTTTTTCTTCCCAAAGACTTACCTTGAATGCATTTATAAAACACTTCTGTAGCTTCCTCCAATGTCCTATTTCCCCAAACTTCCTGGGAGCTCTTTGTGCCTTGCAGTTTATGCTGCTCTTTTGACACATGTGAGTGTTCTAAGTGAGGTTCTGAAATTATAAATTATAAATTAACAATTTATTGGATTTTCTTAAATGATCACTGTTTCTTCAACAGCTTTATCTGCTCCTGCCTTGGATGCTTTAGTTCTGATCGGGTTTGTTTAGCTTTTAAAACTGATTCCCCAAATATGAGTCTTACAATAGATTCTCATCTGTGCTTGTGACCTGTCAGGATTGTTCTAATTCCCTGTGACTGATCAGGCAATAGAATTTCTGTTTCTCCTTAAGCTTTTCCCTGCTCTGCAGTTGCTTGCTCTGACGGGCATTGAGGTAATCCAGGTTTCTTTGGCAGTTCCTCAGTGAGTTAAGTCCAAGCCTTTTGGCCTTGTAGATATATCTATAATTCTGAATAAAAGAGCATCAGAGAGCTCATGCAAGAGCTGATTCAATGGAATTCTCGTATTTAACAGTGCAGACATGGAATAATATCTCTTTCTAAAGCAACCCTTTGCATCCCTTGTTACAGCAGTGAGTTGCATTTTAAGGGAAGATCTGCTGGGAACACATGGATAATCTAAAGGGGCAGAGAGACAGTGTTTAATCATTTCTGGAAATCACTTTGTGCCTGGAGACTCTTGTGGCGCTGTGTTTGAAAAGAAAAGTTCCTTCCCAGAAAACTCTTGAAAAGTGCACAGGCAGGATAATCATGATAAGGCCAGGAGCAAGTGGTATTTAATATGATTTTTGGTTTTTTTCCCCCACATATTTTTTTGGTTATGCTGTTTCAACTATTTTACAACACACTGACGTGCATTTTGTCATGTCAGTACCCTGAAAAATCTCAGGAATTCATAAAATGTCTGTGAAGCTGGAACTCTCAGGTAATTGATGATAATGGTTTGATAAATATATCTGCATTTGCAGTGTGTGACTGTTAAGGCTGAAAAATGGCAGCATGGTGCAGCAAAATGTCAGTTCTGTGAAAAACAGGCAGAAATTTTCAGTGACAAGAGCACTGAAAAATAAGACAGCTCATTAAATGTTGTTGGTGATGTCAGATGCTAATCTAAACACTAAGAAAATAGCCTTGATAACAAAGGGTAAAGCTGGCAGATAAAAAATTGGGTTTATTTAAAAATTACAAGGGGAGCCCCTGGGAAACTGATGAATGAATCCGTAAAGCTGAACACAAAATTCTCCTGACCCCCTCTAACAAATGTACACTGGGGATGTTTAATACAGAAATGCATATTGGATAAATCTGGGTTTGAATTATTCTGGGAAAACCTGGAATTTGAGAGAAGCTGTGTGAAATATCTCCCATGAATGTTTTCCTGGTAAGAAACACACTTTCAGGTCAGCATAAGCTATTTGTGAACGTTTGCTGAATTTGGCCAATAGGGATATACTTGGTGTCAACCTGAGACAATTTTTTGTGATTATATTTCTTTGCAGCCACCAAACAGAAAAAAAAAATTATTTAAACAGCTCTATCTTTTGGCACACATTTAACACACAGATAGTCTGTCTGGCACAGTTTCTTTATTTTTGTTCTCTTGTTATGAAAGAATTTTCCTGAATCTGTCATATATGTTTATAATAAATCTCAACCCTCACCCATATATATTTTTTATTTAAATAGCAATAATGATCTGGAGGAAAGACACAGGATAAATTACTGCATTAGTAATATCTTTTGAAATTGTGTGGGAATTCTTCCATATTTTAGAAACTTGGTCATGTTTCCTGCAGTAGTGTGTAATATCAAACATAATGCCCTGACTAATTGCTGTTGGAACTATTTTACTCATCCCCCTCAGTTTTGTTTAGCTGATATATTCTTCATTTCCTTCCTTAAGCTGAAATGTGGAAATGCCAGGGTTCCTTTGTAAACAACTGATAAACTCTGTTCTAAAAGCCACCAGAATTTTCTGGGGGGGAAAAAAATTTAATTGTGAGTTTGATGAAAAACAGCATATGGATAATAGAGAAAATAAAGTTGATCCTGACACTGTATTTAATGCATACATTAGGGGAAAAATGCTATAACAGGATGATATGATCTTGGTTATTTCTTGAAGTAAACTTTTTTTTTTTTTTTTTTTTTTTTATTTTTTCAAAGAACCCCAACTCTCCAGGAAAAAAGAA
>VZTJ01003857.1:382632-576376 GCA_013397795.1 Orthonyx spaldingii
TTTTTTTTTTTTTTTTTAATGTTCTCAGAGAGCCACAACTGTCCAGGAATGAAGGAAATAAATTTTCAGGTTCAATTTTCTGTGCTTGTCTTCCCTGTGAGGGTGGGGAGGCCCTGGCACAGGGTGCCCTGAGAAGCTGTGGCTGCCCCTGGATCCCTGGAAGTGTCCAAGGCCAGGCTGGACAGGGCTTGGAGCAACCTGGGATAGTGGAAGGTGTCCCTGCCCATGGCAGGGGTGGCACTGGATGATCTTTAAGGTCTTCTCCAACTCAAACCATTCTATCATTCTTTTCACTTGGAAATCAACAGACTGAGATATGTTATCTGTGATTTCAGATGGAAAGGAAATTCTGTATTTTACTTAGTTTGGAGGAATATAAATTTTCTTTTTATTTTTTTATTTTTTTATTTTTACAAAAACAAGCTAATATTAGTAGAAAAAATAGATATGTTAGAATTTCTAAATTCTGTAGCAGTTTAAAGCAGGGTCATATACTATCAACAGAAAGGATTATGTGTAATTGCTCTCTTTAATTAAGTTTTGCTCTCTGTTGGAGAAATACATCATTAAACAAATGCAGACAAATTTTCCTTTTTGAGATGTAGATGGTTAGGTAGGATTACTTTGATTTTCAAGAACTTGAATTCCCTTGCTTTAGCACTTTTATCTGCTTTAGCCTGAGTTTTGCCAAAGAATGACTGTTATTTCAAACACCATTTGAAGGAGGTTCAGAATTATGTGCAATTGATTGTGCTTGGGTTTGGAACAAAACATATCTTGATTTTCACTGAATCCCAAAGGTTTTTCTGCACAGTTTTTAAACCTTGCTACAAAGGCAGTGAGGAGAAGTGAAAAGTGCTCTGTAGCCTGGTCTGCAGAGGTGAGAGCTGTTTGTGCACCTGCAGGCAAAGCATGGAAATAGTCCAAGATGTCTAAAAATTAAGTTGTACAAGGATGGATAAATATGAACTCTTCTTCCCACCAAATTTCAAAATCAAAGAGACACCACTTCTGTTGGGAAGGTGGAGTGGGAGAGGACAAAGATTCTCACCTGCTGGAAAATGTTGCCAGCAATATTTGGTACAGAGGCTTTTCCCTTGGTTCTCCCATTTGTGCTGTGAGAGCAGAACCAGCTTGAGGCTCCGTAAAGTTGGTTTTTTACAAATTGCTCTGAGCTGCTGAAGCCAGTTTTTACTGCTAAGGCAGAATGAAAAGCCTGAGTGTTCCTTTGGCTGCAGAAAGCATTAGTAACCTGAGAGCCTGAGTAAGAATAATTTTCTATATTTTGTTAATGGATGAAGTTGCATAAAAATGAATAGGTTTTTGGTACACAAGTTTTTCATCATTTACAGCAGCAGAGTTTCAAATCTGAAATATGAGAGAGAGAAGCTGAGCCCTCCCTGATCCTCTCTTCTGGAATTACATTGCACTCCATTACTGCCCATGTGGAATTAGCTTGGAAAAAGCAATGCAACAGCAGCAAAAATCTTTTGAGTCTGTCTCTGGTTCATCTTCATGAGATTTTTTTTTTTGTTTTGGTAACAGGCAAAAGATAAATTGCCTGTAATGCAGGGTTGAGACATCACTGCTAAGTTAAAATGCTCTCCAAATTTAGACCAGGCACATTATTCTCTACCTTTTTACAGTGGACATGAGGTTTTAACTCCTTAAAGCAGAAAACTGCTTGATAGCAGCAGCTGGGCCATCAGTAAATATTAAGGAGGATGATTCTCTTAGTTAATTTGAAAACAGCCTGCAGTCCAGAAAAGAAACATCCACTCCAACAAATCCTCATGAATTGTTCTCAAGTTGGATGGAGTAGTTATTACAAGGCTTGGGAACACTTTTCTAATTGGCTTATCCACTGTGTAAAGGAAAGTTTTTCCCTCAGAGTGGATAAAATAAGACAGTTTGTTTAGTTATTTAATAAATGAAGAGCTTCTATTCAGCAAGCAAACATTAGACAGCTTGTGAGAAACTCTCAGGGAGCTGCTAGAAGCTCGTGGTGTTGGTGTTTGTTCTGTTTTCACCATATTTAGGGGACTTTGTGGAAGGCTGTGGTCTGATATCCTGACTTTGGCCTGGAAAACAATGTCATCAACCTGGGAATGGCTCTCATGGGGGAAAGAGCACAAGGTTGTCACATTTTGCATTATACACTCACCTTGCATATCCTGATGTGAATATATAGAGAACTGGGCAGCAGAGAATTCAATACCTTGAGGAAAAGAGACATTTATTAAAGGAAAAATGGAATTTTGGTTAATACAAGAGAGCACTTCTAACCTGAAGAACAGCTCACTGAAGCCAACGAGTGATTCTGGAAATGGATAAAAATGCTTCAGAACACTTGAGAATCTTTCACTAGCATATTAGGGCATCTAAATTCCAATTTGAACAGCATTTCTTAGGAGAAAGAACTGCTACTTGAACACTCTGAGCAGTGTATTTGGCATTTGGCTGAGGACTGAAGATGGGCTTCAGTTGCACTGTGTAAATCCAGGGTGAGAACATGAGTTCAGTCCAGTATGCCTAATTATACCTCTGTAGATGAATGCAGTCTCTGCCCTATTTCATATTTCGGATTTTTCAAAGGAAGATTTATTCCTGGCTGGAATGTTCATTTGAATGCCAGTGTCTGATGTCAGCTGGAGTGTTAAATGTTGCTTTGAGTGTCAAATGTTTGTTTGAGTGTTTGAGTTTGAATTTGGGTTCCTTTAGCCCATGTAGATGAAACCAGCATTTCTCAGGCTGTTGAAACACTGCAGGGTTTTTTTCCCCTGCCATAAATCATGTGAATTCAAGTAGAACATTAAGACTTTCAACTTGACTGTGTTTGTGTTTAAGCCTTTCTCTTGAAATGAGATCGAGATATTAAATTTAAATCACCTCTGTGCTCCCTTTTCAAATTGAATGCTTGCCTAAACTGGGAATAACAGAATGTGAAAATCAGCTGTTCCTCTGTGAACTTCTGGAATGAGTGATGCTGATCTTAAATACACCAGTGTTTTCTCAGCATCTGTCCTGTTCAAATATCCTCAGCACAAATCCATTTGCCTTT
Organism: Orthonyx spaldingii; assembly: GCA_013397795.1. NCBI lineage: Eukaryota > Metazoa > Chordata > Aves > Passeriformes > Orthonychidae > Orthonyx > Orthonyx spaldingii. Next base: position 385,694 of record VZTJ01003857.1, read on the forward strand.
ATTTATATTGGGTTTTGACAGCTAGGAAAAGAAAATTTAGGAATCTTGACCTCAACTGATAAACTGAAAAAATATTTTTTTTCTTTGAAATTTTAATATTTAAATAATCCTGAACAGCTGCATGAATTTCTGTGGATGTGATATGATTTTTTTTTTGTAATTTTAATCAAAGAGGTGAACATGCATTGTGCCAAGATACTCCCAGCCTAATTCAAATGTCACTCTGGTGTTACCACACAGTTCTTGTGATTTTACCTCGTTTCTTGCCGTGTTTCTTAAGACTGCAGTGTAAGGCTGGTGTCAGTAGCAGTTGATATCCTGCAGACAAATTGTCTGGCATTCCCTCAGAAAAGGTGGCTTCTCAGGTGGGAGCTGCCCAGGGTAAGTTATATTTCCATTGCCTCGGAAATGGAATTGATTTCCTTGTGCTTACACAAATCAACATTTCCAGCAGCTGTTACCCCAAAACCACCGAGCTCATTTCTCCTGCCTCTCACACCGCTGTAAATCAGGGTTAATTCTCGTGTGGCAGGTGACCCTGTAATGCTAAATACACAGAAAGAATCAATGATTGGCTTTATATGAAACACATTTTTGAAGAAAGACAGAGGAAAAAGTAGGATTAAAGCTTTTAGCACTGAGAAGTTGGAACACGTGCTGCCTTTTGGGACCGGTTGTGTCTGGGACGAGCCCCTGTCACACACTTGGCTCAGCCACAGTCAGACCACTGGTTCTGCTCCTTCCCCTGCCCTTTCAGCTGGCAGGAGACTCTCAGCAGGCTTTAAAGAGCTAAACAAAATGATAATGGAAAAAATGTAAAGATTTTAAATATATATCTATACATGTATATAGCACTAGCTTCCTGACAGTGGAAAAAAAATGTGTATTTAAGAGCTGAAGCAAAAATTACTTACCTGACTCTTTGGCTTATTGCTGTTCTGGCTTCATTCTAATGCAGTTCCTTCCTGTTCAATATCAGTTTATAAAACTGTGTTCACTGACCCCCAATAACTAACAAATCCCTCTGTGCAGCTAGATGAATAAATTCCAGTTGGTGGTAATGCAAATGTATGCTGATGGCTGTTCAGTGAATGCACAACACATTAACCATTGAAGAGTTGTGGGTTAGAAGAATAGAAGGACACAGGGTTGATGTATTTCTGTAATACATTACTCATTATTTCTTCTAGCAAGGATATATACAGTTTTCATGTAGACTATGACGTGCTCTTTGGTCAGCAAACCATGCCTTGTTCATGCCAATGAAAGAAAAGCTGTAGTGATCAATTGCCACATTTAGAAAATAGTGGTTTATTATTTATTTCAATACATGGAGTGGCACCACAGAGACACTTCTACACAGAGTGTCTTGAACATTTCTGGATTGCCACTGTGCACATGGAGAAGTGAAAACAGAAACATTTGCCACTGTTTTGTGTTGTTGGTGGAACTGTGGAATTCATTCCTACCTCAGTGTTTCAAAGCTGCAATTCATTGGGCAGAGTGTGTTCTATGAGCCAGGGCTGGAGTAAATCACTGCAGCTCTGCTGCTCTACAGGAGCTGGGGATCTTCAGCTTTGTCTCGGGATGGACTGAGCGAAGAGGCCTCATCATTTTGTGTGAGGCTTGGTGGGGTTTGTGTCTGTACTTTAGAGTTATTGAGACAATGAATAGGATCTTCACTGTGCAAGTGCTGGATTGTTTCTGTTTATAGCTGCACTTGAACCCCCTTTATCTCCTCCTCTCACACACATAATTTAAAGAATTCATATTGAAAATTTGCTAACTTTTTTAATGTGTTCAGGGCTTCTGTTGCTGTTTCTCACTTGAAGAACAGGGATTGGTTTTCAGATAAATAGAATTGAGTTGACTGCAATCTGCTTTAAATAACATTAGTAGTGATCAGAACTTTTATCATTATTTTTGCATTGTTTGGGGAGTCTGAGCTACTACAGACATCTGAGACAGCAATAGCAACACATTAAATGTATCAGAGGCACCGGCATGTCACCTGTTCTGATGATACAAAGAAGTTCTCTGAAAGAAAAATCCTTCAAAGATATGTTCTAGATCTGCTTTTCCTTTGCTCTTCCAAGTGCATAAAGATATTGTAAGTCACTGGGTAGTATGTGGCAATTTAATTTAAAAGATTAATTTTTTAAACTCAACCAATAATCCTTTGTAGTAGTGTGTCAAGCACACAAACACACGTGCAAAAAAGACAGTATGAAGGGAGGTCAAAACTTCTTTTAGCTTAAAAGGTCACCTCCACTGGTGGTGTCTTCTTGGTAGGTCCCATTTTAAGGGTTTTTTTGGTTTGCATTGTTTTTTTAAGGTCCTAAAGTTCTGTGAATTTGCTATAAGAAGAAATGGTCCTAACGGATGCAAATATTCTTGCTGTGCAGTGGGTAAATGTGCTTTTCCCTTGTTCTCTTCACTCACAGATTCTAAGAGACCAGACCTGGTTTAGCTCACAGTTAGTCTGCAAATGTGCAGGGGGGTTTATTGGGTCAGGGTGGTTTTTTAATTTATTTTCCTGTTGTTGCCATTACTCAGTCTCTCAATCCCCGTTTGAATGGGCCCTGAGCACAGACTGGAGCACCCTGCCTGCCGTTGCTGCAGTAAATCTGACCTCGTCACACACTGCTGCTGTTTGTTTTCCCTAATTAAACGTTCCGTGTACGGGAACAGAAATCCATACAAGTGCTATCAGTGCGGGCTCTAAGTGAAACAAACACCTGCCAGGAGTGGTTTAGGCACAGCTGATCCTGCCTTCAGACAGGAGCATCATCTGCCAGCCTTCCTTTCGGCTCCAAATTCCACAGCTCGTGGTAACGTTACATTAATATCAACGTAGAGACCTGGATGTTCCTGTGGTACCTGCTCTCCTGTCAGAACGAATCAAACTTAGCCACAGTGTTGCCAGTGTTGAAATAAACTTGATTTGCCTACTCTGAAAGAAGGACAAAGGGTTATTCCCCACCTGCTTCACAGATGGGCAATCTGTGAATTAGAAAAAAATTAATACAGGTAGCATCCACCACCTTACCTGGATATATTATTGAGTGAAATTGTCAGTTCTCAAAGCAGCATGAGAGAGGATTTAATAGTGCTGCATTTTATTGTGGGTGTCTTTGCATTTTCTTTTTTTTTTTTCCCCCTCGATTTTTTTCCTGCTCTAGGATGTCATCGCAGAAATCATTTAATCTAAAGACAGCTCTTGGAAAACTGAATGATGATCTGTAGTGTGATGAAGGATAACTTTCTAATAACACAGGGGGAAAACCTACTCTTACCATTCATTCACCTGTGGCTATTTTTAAAGGTGATTTTCTGGAAAGTTCTTCCAGAAACCAAAGTCCTGGAGCTACTCCTTGGTCCAATGTAGGGTTTTACACATCCAGGGGGATGTTACAAGTGTTAATTTCAGCATATCCCAATGGTCAGGAGGCCTGTGGAAGCAAATTGAAACATCTTCCAACTCCAAACCTGTCCCCATGTACCCAACACATGGGGCCACTCTCCTGCTTCCCACAGAGGTTCTTCAGGTGTGCAATTCTTGCTGTGGTTTTGTGGGAGGAAGGATTTTCTTCTCTCAGACAAGCAGTTCTGTAAACACCAGACATTATGAATCATGGTTTCTTAGAAATTTGTATCTTGTGGTCATGTCTCAGATGCAAGGGAAGCTTTTCCCACAGATTTTCAGATATTTCTCAGCTCCTCAGCTTCCTCAGTGTGGCCCGTGAGGCAAACTCCTTCCCCAGTGAGGCATTAGGAGGATAATAAGGTTTATGTCCTCAAAACAGTTGCCTGTTTTCACTGAAATTTAATTTTCATTAAATTTTAATTTTCCGTTGAATTTAATTTTCACTGAGGCTTATCTGTTCCTTTGAATTAAATTAGTCAAAAGCTTTAAAAAATCAGTGTGGTGGAGTGGTGGAGAGACTGCAGCTTCATCATGGACCTGCTGGCCTTTGGCTTTGAACTGGCAATTTGCAAAGAAGCCCAAACTCGTGCTGATACTGCCATTAAAACTGAAAGCAGAGACAACTGACTTATTATTCTCATTTCTGCATGCCAAGAGGACTATAAATCAAAGCACAGTGAATTAAAGGTATCTGCAGTTCTGTTTAGAATTTTGATGTCAGTTTTGTTTTCTTAAATATGTGTTTATTCCCTTTTTTTGTTTAATGCTGGAAGTCACATGAAGAGCTCTTGATATGAAAACTCATTATTAAAAAGCAGTTGCATGTGGGCTGCATTGAAATTATTTTTGGGGTTTTTTGGGGGGGAGGGAATCAAAGAAAAAGTCAAAAACATCACTCTAATACACAATAAATAATCTGAATTTTGTTGAAATGTTTTTGGGTGTTTATGAGCCAATGATGATCCTTTGCAAAGGTAATCAGCTTTCATACACAGAACTGCAAACATGAGACAACTGGGACAAAAATGTAAGATTGGATCAGGGTGTAACAGTTTTTAATCAAATAAACATGATTGAGTTCACAGCTAAGATGGAAATCTCCACGTTTACCATACCAAAACCAAAATTCTGTGCAAAAACCCCTAGGAGTGCAATCTTAAATTAAGAGAAGTTATAATTTGAGGATATGCATTCCAGCACACTGAGTAATTAATACTGTGGGGATTTTTGAATGTATTCCCCATTTCAGAGGAGGAGAGAGAACTAAATATAAAAGCAGTTTTTCCCACCTCATTGTCATATCCGAAACTCTAAGAACAGATCGAGGTTTCTCAGTGCAATCTTTTTGGCCAGCATCTTTTTAACAGATATAAAAGAGACTGTGTGTAATCTGGAAGGGATAATTTAGGCTAAAACTCTGCTCAGGATTATGTTTGCAGTTGAAAAAGGGGGATGAGTGTGTGCAAGTGCTCAGGTCTGTGCTTTGGCTGTGGTTACCTTACTGGTATAAAAGCAGCTGCTGGTGAACAACTGTATACAAATAATCTCTTTTTCTGATCATGCAAAAAGGATGGACAGACAGGACAAAAAATCAGGAATAAAGGATTGATAATTTTTTTTATAATACACAACTCAGAAAATTCCTCATATCAACATACAGTTTTTCTGCTAAATACTCTGTTTTTGGTGTCATACACTGCTATTGTAAGAATAATTAGCATAAATATCACTTTTCTGAGAGAAAAGGTGAAGCATTAGCAGGAAGAAGGGCTGCTAAGCAGATGAGTAAACTAAATGATGTTTTGAGCCAATTATGAGCTCTGTCCATGCCAGGGTTAAAGCTGACAGGAGGAATGGAAAAGGGAACATCCAGTTCTGTTGCCTTGTCTACACATTCTGGTTCTGGGCAGATGACAGTTTTGCATTCCTGTTGAGCCATTACTAAACCATAGTAAAAACATTTCCTAGACTATCCTCGCACAAAAATTGGATTCATGTAAAACCAGTCTTCCCCTGAATGGGATTTTGTAAGCCTTTAAAATATTACTCCAAATTAAATTTCTTCACTCACCCCTAGGAAGGAAATCAGCCCTCTGATTGTTTCTGTGGGTCTCCTCTGGACCCACTCCAACAGGTCCATGTCTTCCCTGAGCTGAGACTCTGCAGGTGGGGCCTCACCTGAGCAGGGCAGAGGGGCAAAACCACCTCCCTCAACCTGCTGGCCACTGGTGAAGCTGTGCTGGCTGTCCTGAATCGCCTCCCTGCTCTCCATGTGCCTTAGCAGAGCTTCTAGGAGGATCTGTTCCAGGATTTTCCCAGGCACAGAGGTGAGGTTGACAGGGTGATAGCTCCCAGGGTCCTCCTTTCAACCCTTTTTAAAGATGGGAGCAATGTTTCTCCTTTTCCAGTCGCCTGGGACTTCCCCTGACTGCCATGGCTTTGTGAATATCATGGAGAGTGGCTTGGCAGCTCCATCAGCCAATTCCCTCAGGACCCTGGGATGCATCTCACTGGATCCCATAGACCTGTGCAAGTTCAGGTTGCTCAGGTGGTCTCAAAGCTCATCTTCTCTGTCAGCAGGAGGGGCTTTGCTCCCCCAGTCCCTGCCTTGCAGTCCCTCCTCTGGAGAGCTGTGGGAAGAGAGGTTGTCATTGAACACTGAGGCAAAGAAGTTGCTGGGTACCTCAGTTTCTTCTCATGTGCTGTTCCCAGTTTGCCAGTCTTGCTTGTGAGGGGGGATTCTGTGTCCTTCCTTTTCTGGCTGCCATACCTGTACAAACCCTGCTTATTATCCTTTGCATCCCCTGCCAAGTTCAGCTCCATCCACATTGGTCAGCTAAACAAAGTTGGTTCTGTACAACTTGCAAGTGATGTTTCTTCAGGGATCAGTGATTATAATTTGTGCTTTGTTTATACCCTGGGGTGCCTGATATCCACTGTTAATGCCTTCAGAGCTTCTGTTAATGTCTTGAACTTTTCTGAGTTCCAGCACAGTCCCCTCTTTTTCTTCAACAGCTGTCAAAATACAGCTCCCTGATAACGTAACTAACGTTTAATTATCACAGCCTAGTCAGGCATGCATCCATGTTCCAGGGTCACTGAGCAGTTTGCCAAAATAGTGGACTGCTGTTAGATAGATGGATTGCTTTGGTAACTACTTGCTATTAATATTTATTAATTACAGCACTGCCAGGGGTATGCTGTCAAAATTGCTTTATGGGACCGACTCACACACACTGCAGTGTTGTAAATCTTGTTTTCATAGGACACCAGCTGCCCTCTTGCTCCTTGGATATTTCAGGATACATTGCTCATAATTCATGATGAGTTTTAGTAGCAGTGGCCTTGGTTGCAAATTGACCAGAAAGGATTAATACACAAAACTTCCTGAGTTCTGTTGATGTACCAGACTAAGAAATTCTTTTGGCCATTTTGCACACTTTGGAATGTAACAGTTGCTCTTGGTTAAAGGTTCTGTTGTCTGACATTTCAGAGACAGTGCTGTAGTTTTTGTTGTGTTCCTCTGCATTCTTTGTTTACTGGTGTTTCACTGTGAATAGACCAGTTATGGAAGAATGGTGTCTGAAATCCCTTACCTATTGTCAAATTAAATAGAAAAGTAACCCAATCCTGCTAACAGAGTTGAAAAAGCACTAAGATGGGTCTCTGGTCTCTGACCCCTACAGAAGGAATTCTTGTAGCTGGGCATTCTACCTTTGTTTTCTGTGAAAGGAAGAAAAACGTGTATAAAACGCAGTTTTACCTGTTACTCAGAAAGTCAGTAAATAAAATTAATCACTTTTAGCTGGACTGTCTAGACTCAGCAGTCATGTCAGTGGTGTGGTTCAGAAAAGCATCTCCATGATCCACCTGAATAGATGGACAACAGGGAACAGATCCCCTACAGCTTTACAAGCTGCTTTCTTGTAGGAGAAAGACTCGCTGCATTCTGTTAGTGCAATGCTATACTGCCCAAGACCAGTTACAATTAAAGTACAAATCTGGTCTTAATGAAATCCTGCTCTTTTTCCTGGCTTACTCCAGCTGTTTGCTGTTTATTTCTTCAGCAGTGGGTGCACGTGTATAGAGAGAAAATTCAGAAGTCACATCAAGGTAGCGAGTAAATCGCTGAAAGGAGGAAGCTGAGTGCCCCGCTCCGCTTCCCAACTCCTGGGGGAATGAACCTCAGGAGGGAAGCCCTTTCCTGCTGTCCTCATTTCCCAGCTGGCCAGCTGGGAGGCAGAGAGGTTCCCCATTTCTAGTTCTGCCATTCAGTTCAATTCCGGCTGGATGGCTCACAAACACTCTCAAGAAAACGAGGGAGGATCATCCGTAATTCCTAGGGGAGTTTTCTGTCACAGCACAAAGCATTCCCACTGGGTTCAGCTCTGGGAATGAATTCACATCCACACCCACTTCTCTAAAGTCCTTGAATTTCAAGCCATTTAGAGATCCAGTGGAACAGAGAACCCCTGGCAGATGTGGATTTTTAATTGTGAGCTTGGATCTTCAGGTAGGAACTGGAGCAGTTGCTGTCAGGCCCATTGGTTCCAGCTGAGAATGGAGTTGATAGTTCTGGGCACTGCTACACTCCAAGTGTCCAACAGCATTGCTTGAATAATTTTACAAATAAAAGCAAAGTAAAACTGAAACCCTGAAAAGAAAACCGAAAAAGAAATATCTAAAACTGAAATTGAAGTTGTTTCCAGAATTTTCTCTCTCAGGGGTAAATTGGAGAAATGCTCTGAGACAATCATCTGTTTTTTCATTAATCAATTTGCTTTCCCCTGTTTTCCATAGAGAGTTCTTGTAATGATCCTGCTGAGAAATTACAGTGACCTGGAAAGTTGGTCTAAAACCAGAGATTGTCCCACTCTTCTTCTAGAAGGTCTTTAGACAAAGTAGGGAGTTTCTTGTGCTTGCAATTAGACACCTTTATCACACCTGAGGCTCATCAATGTGGTATAAAAACTTGACCTGTTGCAGGAAGAGAGAGTTTTGTCATCAAATTCCATATATAAAGAGAAAGGAAAGAAAAGAAGACACACTATGTACTTCTACTAAATTTTCTTTAATTTATATCTGAAATTATTCTCTGATATTAAAAGTAAAGGCTCAAACATAGTACGATACTTTTTTCTTCTGTTCTTTGCAGAAGCTCTATAACTGAACATGAGCCAATGTTGGCTTCTTTCCAGTTATGAAAACAGTTAAGTAGAAGGATTTTTCAAGGTACTTCATTTTTGATCTCCCTTTTATTCCATCCTATAGGCCATAATCATGGCATGCACCAGAATGGTCCTGGGAAATGAAGGAGATTCAGATTGATTTAGCAACACTTCATTGAAACTGTCTAAAAATAGGATCTTTTCATTTAGAGTTGAGCTTTCTGTACACACGAAGCATCCAACACTCTTAGCTTGCCTTCAGAAATCTCAGACGAAGACCTGCTGAATTTATTCAAGTCTGAGGCACTTGGAACATGACCAAAAGCAGAAATCTTTTAAAGCTCTTCCGACTACATCTGATACAGAGCAAGTCTGAAGGGAGTTGGAGTGAGTGGCAAAGCCTCATTCCTGTAGTAAGTATGAGAGAAAATGCTGTTGACCTTTTGAGAGTGAGAAGAGTTTTTCATAGGTTCAATGGGCAGCATATAAGACATGAAATAAAACATTCAACTGTTGTGCTTAAAATGCTCTGTAGCTTTCTAACACCCTGCTGGTACCAATCTCCTCAGATACGTTTTGTAAATGTCTGAGCAGTTTATGTTAAATATGTTCAGGGTTTGGTGCTAGAAATTTTCAAACATCGCACTCGGTAAATCAGCTCATTATTAATTTACAAAAGAAATGTCTTTTTTTACTGCTTTGCATGCAGCTGGATTTTTTAATAGATGTGAGATGTACGTACAGGCGAGCTTAAAAAATCATCTCTTACTTAGAGAAGTGACTGGTTAATAGAAATGAGGGAAAATTGCCCATATTACCCAGTTTGAGGTTCCCCTCGTGCCGTATGGAACGGGCACTGAGGGAGAGGCCACAGTCTGATATTTTCATGGCAGTACAAACTGGCACTGCCGTGCATGACGAGGAACAGGAATCTGCTGCAATGTGTACTCTCAGTGACATTTTGGGTTTTGGCACTTGTTTGTGTATGTGCAAAAACATCCTGTCTAGTGATAAATAGAGTTTTGCTCACGATGGAATGCTTGAGTGAGTACAGCGAGGATAAATAAGTTGGAGATCTTGGGTAACTTGGCTTCAACTCTGCTCTCCTTTAGAAAATATTCTCTTATTTGTGGCTCCATGAATATCACTGGGCTGCCTACAGCAGTACCAACATTAATATATGTCAGAATTTTGAAGGATTCAGAGATTGAAACAGTATCTGGATAAATTACTAAGTGAATGGATAAATAATTACAAATAGTTGAGATACCACAGTTCAGCAAGTTATGTTTCATCAGCTGAACATGATAATTGATTATTTGCTTGGCTTTAGTCCCCTGTGAGTGCTGCAGAAGTCTCTGACTTAAACCACCTTCAATTCAAGCTGAATCGCTCAGAAAGTTTCAGCTTCTCAAATGTGTGCTGTAGACACATAAATTTAGCAGTGTCTTGGGTTTGTGTAAGTTACTCTGCAATTTCCTAAATAAAGATTAACTTCTTGCAAATTTTTTTCTTCATAATACTTCCAGCAGTTAACTATAGTGAAAACAATAAATTACATAAAGAGAAAAATGTGAATAAAAACTATTTTAAAAGAAATCACATATTTGCACACAATATGGAAAACTAAGAAACTAAGACAGAAATATATTAAATAGATTGCATTCTCTGCCTTTGAATGGTTAAATGGTTGGGCAAGCTGAATAGAGCTTTTTCAGTATCATTTCTTCTAAGAAATTTATGGTGGAAAAAAAAGAATAAAAGGAAAATATTAAAAAAATAGGATATTCTGCAGCTTTTGTGTTGCTATTGCTCTTTTGCTGTAGCTTATACTGCTCCCTTATTTTACATTTTTGCTCTAAGCAATTGATTTTTCTTTTGGACCTTTTCACTTAGGTTGCATTCCAAGTGACCATGTTAAATCTTTGAATTTAATTCTGAACCAGAAGACAATGGATTTTGGCAGTCAAAGGAGCACAATACATCTTGATAGTCATAGTTACCTTTAATAGTACGGAGGGCTCAAGTCAAAAATGGAAATAGTCTCGTTTAAAAACACAATGAAAGGTAACTACACCTGATTCTAATCAGTGGAAAATAAGGTAAATTGATATGAAAGATCCATGATTACTTTTTGTAACTTGGAGTGCAATTGTGTTACAGAAATAAACTTTTCCTGTCCTAAGGGAAAGGTCACCACGAAGGGTAATAAAAATTTGCATTAGAAACAAAGTCATTCCCCTCTTCAATCTGCCATCTGGCAGGAAACTGAGGCTGAAATAACAACCAAACACATGCAGGTAAATTTTAGAGCAACTGGTCCTGTGTGTATTTTAAGTAATTGAAACCAGTGGAACTCGTTGCGTGATTAAAAACAGATACCTGTCAAGGTGGAGAATTGCATCTTGGGCTATCAGAAATTCAGATGGAGGAGTTGGGTGCTGCTTTTTCACATCCCCAGTTCTAGGATTGGTCCAGTGGATTTGGTGATTACAGAAAAATACAGCATCACTGGAGCTCGATGTTTATTTTCTTGCTCATTACCTTTCCTTGCTCTTGCAGGACAGGTTTAAGGTGTTTGACAATTATTTTGATGGTTTAAGAGGAGCTTAGCAGACCTGAAATTCTGGACAATAATGTTCGTCTACACAGCAGTTTCACTGTTATTAAGTTCTCCACGCATTTTTGAGATGATTCACAGTTTTGGTATTTAAAACATGTTTATTGATATAAATACTCTTCAGGCAGTTTACATTGATCTCAGTACAATCTTAAGTTCTTTTTAGGCACTCAGTGAGTTCAGTGTGCTCAAGCAACTTAGTAAACAGGAAAAAAAAAATTAAAACAAAAAAATAATTGCTTGGTTGCTTCCACAGCCTCTCATGAAAGCTCCCCTTGAATGCTTTGGTGGAGACAGAGCATTTGAAGTGCAAAGGTAAAGGCTTCAAATCAAAGTTCTGGTAAATTGGCAGCTACACCAATATAGAGCCTTTTTATTTTCCTTTGCAAGCTCTCTGCTCCATCCAGCCCAGGAGTGGCACATTAAGGAAATTCCCAACCTCAAAAGGTTCTTCACAAAATGTGTTGTATTAAATATACCCATGCAAAACAAGTTGTAATGCACCAGTAAAACACCTTTTGTTTCAGCAATACCTTTTTCAACAATCATCAAGGCCAGCTGTAATCTCAGCTTAAATAATAAACCAGAGACATCTTAGAGGATGAGTCAAGCAGGCACCTGAAACAGCCCCTGGAAGGGCCTCCCTTTTTTTTAATCCGTTGTCCAAAGGGATCAGTTTGGCACCTAATCCAAGTGTCTCAGCTAAGTGGGGTGGAATTGTGTCTTCAGTTTTTTTTGTCATAGTTTTACGTAGAAAAATTATCTGAAGTTGCTGAATTTATCATAAGCTAAAGCAGGAGGAATTACCTTGTGGTTTCTATCAAGTAAGAGCACACATGTGGACCTTGCTGTGCCAAGAATGTTAATTGATGGTGACTTGACTGTGTTTGATATCAAAGTCAATCAAGGTGATTAACTAATGTGGTGTCTGGTGCTTGAGTGCACCTAAAGCTTGTGTTGTTTCACAGATCCATGCTCATGCACTGAAACACAGGATTAAGCAAGTGAAGGCTATTTCTTGCCATCTTTTAAAAAATTAGTTTTGGGTAAAGTCATGGATTTGTAGTGCTCAATTCAATTTCATCCAGACTGCATCTACCATTGTGGAATTTGCTTATCTCTGTGTTTATTTGACATTATCAGATCTTGCCGTGGTGCAGGCTGGCACACTCCCTGCTGGATTGTGAAAGAGTATTGCTGTCTGACTGCTGATGATACAGGGCTATATTCATGCAAGGCTTGAAATACAACCACAGAAACTATTAAGTTGAGGGTTATACGTGATGTGTATCATTATTTCTTTTAAACAGAGAACTCTAATGCCCTTCGATATATATTTAATAGAACAATAAGTTACATTTGTACTCTTGTGTTGATAGTAACACCCAAAACAATGTACTGAAGTCTTATTCTACAAAAAAAAAAAAAAAAAAAAAAAAAAAAAAAAAAAAAAAAAAAAAAAAAAAAAAAATTTCTCTGGTTGTGCCTGTGTCCTTCTTGGGAAAATAGGGCACTTTACAACATCCAAATATTATCTCATCAGATTCTATTTAAGGAGTAATTAACAGACACAGAAAAGAGATAAGCTTTATTTTTGCTGATTATATCTGCAAACTTCTCTTCCAGAGGAACTCAAAGACCTGCTTTATAGTTTGATGGTCATTTCATGACACCCAGCCCCCTTAAGTCACATATTTCTATCTGCAAAAAGTAAATGTTACACCTGAAGCCTTAGGACAAATTCTCATCACGTTAATCACAAAATGTAAGGGCAGCCTGAAAAGCCACTTTGTTCCAATGCAGGAAGGTGGCTCTTGCTAAACTTAATACCATTTACTAGTTTTTAAAGTCTGTAATTTCCATTCATGTTAGTGCATCCTATATATTATCCTGCTTAGCTGTAGTTTCTGGTGAAGATTAAAGTGGTTTGTTTGATGTGTGCAAAGTGACTACAGAAAATGGTAAATTAATTGGAAGGTGTCAGCTCAGGAGAATGTTTTTGACATGAGGGCTGTATGGCTGTTAACAAACAGACCAGCTCATTTGTCTCATCATGAAATGAAAATAAAAACCACAACATTGTGAGAAAATCTCGACTAGGAAATGCCTGCAGGACTCTTTGAAGCCTTGGATTCTTTCCTTGCCTGGGCTTTGGCAGTGTGAGATATGCAAACTACGCTGCACAGAACTGGGGAGTGAACTGGGTTCTGTGCAGAACAGATGGATCAGGGCTAAGGCAGGGATGTGCACTGCAGATGAGAACAGATTAATACCACAAGGGGAGACTGGGGGAAAATTGGAAAGATGGGGGCATTTGAACTAATTCATGAGTCATTTCCAACTGATAGCTGTGCCTTCGGGCACAGTGAATAATACCAAGGAAGCGTATTTAAAATTTTATAAGTTTGTTTTAATGAAGGTTAGAATTAAGAGCCACAATTTTGGATGATTAAAAAAATCTCCTGTATTCCCCCATCCTAAAATGTACCTTTGTGATTTAAATACCACCGGGACATGAATTGCTATTTAGAAAACCCAGGGCAGATTCATGGACTTGGCACAAAGCTTTTGGGAATGGGATTTTTGGAAGAGCTGTGTGAGCTGGGAGAACATGCTCTTCCCCTTGAATCCAAGCCACAGAGAGGCAGCTCTGCTGTGTCTGGAGATGTGGTGTGATTTCTAGATCTCATTCAGATGTCTCTCCAAGTCTTTATCTTATCCAAATAGCCTTCAGTCTTATGAGGTTCAGACTTCCCAAAGCTGTGCCAGGGCAAGTAAATGTAGATTTAAAGATCTTTGAACGAGATCTGCAGGCCTATGTTACAGAACAAGGCTTTCAACAGAGATGTTTCCCATCACTAAGTTGCTTTACTGTTGCTAATGGATATTTCACTGTGGGCAGACAAACACGTAAAAATAAAGAAGTCCACCTGAAAATTAAAATTATTCTAACATGCATAAACCCACCAGAAACAATGGAGATATTTGAGAGATGTGTAACTACACAGTATCAGTGAAGTATCAGTATCAGTTTTGTTAATGGCTTGAAAAGTACAATTCCATGTGTTAGGACATCAAAAATTCTTCATTTTGCAAAGCTCAGAGTGTATGGATGAGCCTGATTACCTGTATTAATAATTAATATGGTTCATAAAAGGAAAAAGAAACTGAGAAAAGGAAACATAAAGATAAATGTCTGGATGTTCTGCATTTCCTCTATGACTTCTCAGCAGATGATTTTCAGGCTATAGAGGAGGATGTGAAACACTTGACAGTGAGGGAAGATTCTGAGAAAAATCTAAAGAAGATGGGTAGTTCAGTTTACTAGTAAGGAAATAATCTGTGTGGGTTTCTGTTCACCAGCACACAAGATGTATTACTCCTCTGGGATAAAATTCTTGCATTCCAGACAAAGCTCAGTGAGAACAGAGAAAGGTGTAAAATGGCTCACTTGCCTAAAACTTGATTTTCATCCTGATGATTTCATGATTTCATTGCAGGTTGCAAATCTGGCCTGTTCCATCTCCAATAATGAAGAAGGTGTGAAGTTAGTCCGTATGGCAGCCACACAGATCGATAGTCTGTGCCCACAGGTGAGTTAAGATTCCTGCTAAAAAAGTACTTGAAAACTCTTTCAGCATTTAAAAGCATTAGAAGAAGAATATAGCCTTGTCTTTGTCATGAGATTGTTGCCTGATTTCCACGAACTGTGAAAAATGCATCCACATCTTGAGAGCCATTCACATCAAATGGATTGTAATGCTGTATTTTTAACACAGCCTATAATCGATTTATTCCTTCTCTTGCAAAAAGAATTCACCACTCCTGCTAACAAATGGGTTTGACTGACAGGTAATTAATGCTGCCCTCACGTTGGCTGCCAGACCCCAGAGCAAAGTAGCCCAGGACAACATGGATGTGTTCAAGGACCAGTGGGAGAAGCAGGTGCGAGTCCTCACTGAGGCTGTCGACGACATCACTTCGGTGGATGATTTCCTCTCTGTTTCAGGTACTGGGATCAAGGGGCTTTTCTAAAAACAGACTCCTAAATTAAAGTACTGGGTCAGAGTGGGTAAAAGCT
Organism: Orthonyx spaldingii; assembly: GCA_013397795.1. Classification (NCBI taxonomy): domain Eukaryota; kingdom Metazoa; phylum Chordata; class Aves; order Passeriformes; family Orthonychidae; genus Orthonyx; species Orthonyx spaldingii. The sequence goes on from VZTJ01003857.1 coordinate 400,990, forward strand.
ATAATTACTAAAGCATCATTAGTCCATTTCTATTGGAATGCTGATTTTCTGTACTCAGTAGGACCGACCACGCCCTGTCAATTAATCCGTGGTTGGCATTTCACCTCCCAGAAAATAGCACCCTATTTGTGCTTCTATTCCTAGAAAAGCTTTGTTTCAGCTCAGGCACAAAGTAGGATTTTGGCCACCTCTTAAAAATGTGTTCCAGACCTGTGACAGGCTGACAGTATTTGTAGGAATTGTTAGAATCCTTGTGCAGCTGTGGGCAAGAGGAGGAAAGATGAAGTTTATAGAGCCACAGGATGGTTTGGGCTGGGAGGGTAAAGAAGGGATGGAGAAGAGACGGACACTGACCCTGGGCCAGTCTTTTCTCCACCCTCCTGGTGAAGTGCTACAGCTTGTGGCAGAGTGTGTTGTTATAATATGTTCATACCCAGTGAATGCTGTAATTGACAGAGGTGCATGGCTTGGGTTAATTTCTGCTGCAGAAAACTCATTTTCCTATTGTGCTTAGAAGGGTGAAATGTCACTGTTGTGAGTAAGGACATGGAGTGTGCCAAGAGGGCTTTGCTTACTCGAATTGCTCAGAAGGGCCAAACTTCTTGAGACAGTCTGGCCAAAATGTTATGTTTCATTCTACATTATTTTCCTTGATGTTTCCTAAATTTTCGAATAGAAGTTTATGAGAGAAAAATATTGGAAGAAAAGATATTTACCCTTTAAAAAAAAACCTCTGAATTTTCTTTTTTTGCCCTCTTTGTTTTGTTTGGTTGTATCCTGCTACACTTATTAGCAGGGAAATGGTTTGGTTTAGTTAATTACACTCCTCTGTTCAACAGCCCTGTGAGTGTTTACTGCAAGCCATGGCAAGAAAATGAAAATGAGCTCTCTGAGTAAAAGGGTACTTCAGAACATGGGAGCACATTGATTTTTATTTGAGATTTGAAGCTGACAAACACTTTTCAGCAGAATTAGTTCTATAGAGAAATGGATGACCAGGCTGTAAACTGCAGACCCAGTCCACGTGCCAGAGTTGGAAAACTGGCTCAAATGGACATTTTCTTCTTTCTTTGAGGACTTTGTTTACTCCGAATGCTTGTATCCATAAACCGGAAGTAATTTGAATGGATGATGGTGTTTTTAATTTCTTTTCCTCAAATCTTAATTCCTTCTAACAGAGCTTTGACTTAAATCTAAACTTTCCAAGGCAGATGAGAAGTATTATTTCTGTAAAGTTTACATTTTTTTTCCTAATTCTTTGCATAGACATCTCTGTTAAACATGAGGAAACAGAGAGCCTGTTGCTCTTGCTGTAAGCTTGGAAGCCTCATCTTACACAGGATATTTTTATTTTTGGTTGTTAAACCAGTGAAGCATTCAAAATGCCAATATCTGGTTAAATGTACCTCCTGAAATGACACCTCCTCCTCTTCATATTGACTGCCACATTTGAGGGTGTGTTTTAATAACATGGTGGCTAGCAGAAGAAAGCTGACCATAATTTTAAGAAGTTATTTTATGTTCCAAATACGCTGTCTGTTCAAATCCATGTATCACTTCTTGTTGGGCAAAATTTGTTTGTGCCATGGTAAAAGCAATTGGCAATGGTGAAATGGAAACAGTGAAGAAAAATTTTAACAAAGCAGTGCTTTTTCATTCTGAGTAGGGAGTGTTTTAAACAAAGAATTTTGCCTTGCAAGTTACTCAGATTCACAGCTCAGGGGACTTTCAGTTTGCATCCAGAGTTATTGCAAAGTAAAATTCGACATCATGTAAAACATTTCAGAAACCCTCAAATGATCCAGCCTTGAAATTTTAACAGTGAGGATCAGCGAGTCATTCTTTTCAGTGGCCAAGGATAATTAACAAAAAGCAGTTGCTGAACTGATTAATTCTGTTTTACTACTACTACACAGAACAGCATTTCATGTTCTGTTTAAAGGTGTCTCTAGCAGAAAAAACAAGTTGCTGTTTAGAGTCACTGAGTTTCTCAGGCTGAGTTTGGTCAAAAATGAAATTCAATTGTGGTCTTACTAAAATTATTGTTGACTCTACTGACTGCAGGGAAATAATGCCTGACCTAGTCAAAAATCTTCTTCATCTTTTCACACAATTTGTATGTGAGAATACATAAATTACAATAGTGCAGGTCATGAGAGTGGATGCCCTGATTCAGAGGAACAGAAATAACAATGCCTTTCCCAAGAATCCAAGAAAGGGGCTTGATATCACCTCCTCTGAGCAGTCACTGTTGTCAGCTCTTGCTTCAGAATATGCACAGTCACATATAATTACAGTGTGTGTTATTAGGAATTCCCAGCATATTCTCTGGCATAAATGGAGTGAAGGAGATGAACTGTTCATCCCCAGGTTTTCTGCTACCTACAAAGGCCATTTCCTGTGTTTTTTTCAATATGATTTATTTTCTCTTCTGACTTATTTAGGCAAAACTGAGCCAAACATAATAAGCATTTATGAGAGTGTGTAAATTCACCTTCAGAAAATTGCCCGACTCTTTATTAGAGGATCTACAAAATATTTCCCCTTTGCATTCATTTTAATTACAATTTCATTATGATAAAATTCAGTGTGATGTTTGAAACTAATGTGACTGGTTTTCAAGGGATTTCAGATTGGGACTCACAGTAGAGGTATGATGATGTAGCCCAGTCCCTACTAAAGGTAAATATCACGCTGATTTTTACTATTGTGTGACAGAATCGCAGAAGGGCTTTTGCTTTGCAGAGCTGGATAAAGATAGATATCAATTTTTCAACATACTGACGTTTACCCGAATCAGGAAGCTTTGCTATGAGCAAGAGCGAAATTAAATGAGCTGTATTTTTTCCTTCCACCCCAGAAAACCACATCCTGGAAGATGTGAATAAGTGTGTGATTGCTCTGCAAGAGGGGGACGTGGACACGCTGGACAGAACCGCGGGTGCCATCCGGGGCCGTGCAGCCAGAGTCATCCACATCATCAACGCAGAGATGGAGAACTACGAGACTGGCGTTTACACCGAGAAGGTGCTGGAGGCTACCAAACTGCTCTCTGAAACAGGTGAATTTGTTGAAATGCTGAAAGATTTATTGGAATATTTCTATTTAGTCATTTAAAACTTCCAGTTAATTCTCGGAGACCCGTAACTCAGAGGGAAATCTGTGCTTGAAAACAAGATATAAGCAAATAAATTTCATGGCCATGAGTGGGTTTTTATTCTCTACGCAGCGCTGTTGCAGAAGTCACACTGACAGGAGCCATATAAGAGAAGAGATTCAGTAGCACATCAAGACTGGGCTACTTCATCAAAATTTCTATGATTTGAATAAATAATACACAGCTTTTTGTCCTGAGTCAGTTGATTATGTATTATGTGTCTCCAGAAAATCATTGCAAACATTACTCTTTGGTCTGTGCACGTGAATGTACTTGTTGATGACTGAAGTGTTGCTAAACAAAACAACTTTTTGTTGAAAAATACACATAAGCAACGGAAAATGTACCACCTGATTGAAAAAATATAAAAGTCTGCCAGATTGTATAAAATACGTAGATGATATAAAAGTAGAAAAGCCTGCTAGATTGATAGACTGGGAAGAAATATTCTTTTTTTTTTTTTTTTTAATCAATCCGTTTTTGCCTTGACAGAACAGGGATTGGATTCATCTCAGTGTAGGTGATTAGGTCTGTGCTGGTCATTTTAAATCCCTTTATATCAGTGCTCTCAATAATTCAGTGCAGGCAGTGCTACCAAGTGCTCTCATCTTAAAGCAGTGGGTTTGGGTGGGTTTGGGTGAACCATGCTCTGAATTTCATTGACTTCACAGGCTGGGTCTCCACTCTCTGCCCAGGTGCCCAGGTAGGATGGAGATGCATGAACTGTGGGTGTCTGGAAGTGTCTGAGCTGATCCTGCCCTGCCTGATTGCACTTGTTCATCTGGGCTTTGAAATCGTCAGGATTATTTTAGAAGGAACAAATGAAAATTGCACCGGTTCAGGACACATCAGATGTGACTTTCAGACAGAAAGTTCTGTGAGATGGAAAAGCAAAAGCTGTTGTAGCTCTGCAGTCTCTGTGTTTGCTTTGAGAACAGGAATCGACAAAATGAGCTAAGAAAACCTGATTTGGGGATGATTTAATATTACTTCTGGTATTGTAGCCCCGAGCTTAATGTCAGCCTATTTTTTACTACCCAACAAGATTTCAGTGGAATAAGTACTGTAAATTTAGCTTCTTTTTAAAAGTTTATAAGCTGGTTTTATGAATTCACAGAAGGAAAATAATCTGTTCAGTTTGACATGGTAAAATACTTTGTTGCACTCTTGTGTTAAAGTCATCTCTTGGTCAAGGAGGGACTATGAAGAATTCTTCCTACCTTTAAGATTTCTTTATTAAACAAAACAAAATGTATATTCTGGCTTTTTACTGGGCTAAAATTTGTGACCCAACATTCTATAATTTTTTTTTATTAAATATTTTTCAATGGGCAGGTATAAAGTACCATGAAACAGATCAATAATACACAGAGTAAATACCTGTATTCCATATTTAATTCACTTTTTGATACAATTTGAATTGTAACTAAGTGCTATAAACTCTGGGCTGAGTGCATCTTGTCAACATCAATGTGTTAATGCTGGGATTCAATAGGTAAGAACAAGTCGCTGTTCCTCAAATTCAAAGTTATTACTTATTTTTTATTTTGTAAAGTATAAGCAAACTTGTGAGTATTAAAAAAACCTAAAATTATGTTTACAATGTTAAGAACTTTATATCATGTACAAATTGTGTAGCAGTAGTTCAGGGGACAGAATGGGCCCAAATTCAATGACGCTGATGAAGCTTAAACAATTTCTGCCAGTTGTGAATGTGGATCATTAATATTAGAGCACAATTTCTGTCTGCAGCTTTTCAGGCCATTTACAAAGGCATTGATTATGATTTCTGTATGATTAAAAATGTAGAATTTACTGACTCTTTTCATTGCCTTAGGATAAAGTGGTTAAAATGGAATTTAGACTCCCCCTGTGCATTCTGGAATCACCATCCTTGGAAGTGTCCAAAAACCCTGTGAATGTGGCACTTGGGGACAGGGTTTAGTGGTGACCACAGTGGTGCTGGGGGAATGGTTGGACTTGGTGGTCTGAGGGGTGTTTTCCAACCTCAGTGATCCCATGATCTGGGTGCCTGTGATTCCATACATTTATTTCAATATTCTTTCAATTCCTCACCTCGAGTTCCTGCCCAGTTTTATCAAACACCCAAGAATGGTGCCAGTGATTGATTTGGATTCAGGTTCCACCCACAGATGTGCACATCAGAATCTCTGTGAGAAGCACAGTCATGAACATCTCACTGTTTTCATCTTTATTCCTTCTTCTTTTCTTGTTTTATAATTGACCTTAATTTAGTTTTAAATGTAGTGCTTTTGGAAGCTGGGAAAAATTTAGTTAAATTGTAATGGAAGGGAAATAAGCACATTACCTTTCTCTTATAATTATTATTTACTTTGAACTGTCAGCTCAGAAAAGGAAAGCCTCTGTTAAGCCTCTTTTTCCAGACCTTTCACTGTGTTCTGTGAGTATTAGGTTGGATGCAGAGTGGAGAAATATGGATACAGTGTTTTGGAAGGACAAACACCTTGATAATTTTTTTTTTAGGGGGGAGAAAATTAACCTCTAATGAAAACAATATTGGTAGGTTCTGAGAAATGGAAACTACAAACATTGCTTTCGTAAGCAGTCTGACCTCCAAGTTTTATTTGTTTGTTGTTGTAATTTACCGCCTTTGGAATATATGGGATGGGTTTTTTAGTGTTTCAGTGCTTTGTTGCCTGTGCTTGCCTCACAAACTGCCCGTAAAGCCAAGTATGTGGTAGAGGTCGGGTTCTTATCTCTGACAGCAGCATTAGGGAGTGACAGGCTGGTTAATGTCCTTTTAAAATTGGGAACTTCCATTTTCCTTTAAGCACCGTAACAAAAACTTAGCTCTCGCTTGCTGATTTTCTCATAAATCCAAGATGAAACCTGTAAAACCACAGAGTCCATGGGATTCGCTGGGAACAAACACCAAACTCATAGACTTTAGTGGATGTTACTCATGCAGGAGTAAAGCAGAGCTTCAAGGTTCGATTTTTTTGGTTGATTGGTTGGTTTCGAGGTGTTTTTTTGGTTGTTTCTTTATGGGTTTGGATTTGTTTTGGGGTTTGGTTTTTTTGTTTGTTTGGTTTTGGTTTTCTTTTTTTTTGTTTGTTTTGGTTTTGTTTTTTTTGTTTTTTTTTTTTGTTTGGTTGGGCGTTGTTTCAGGGGTCTCTGTTCAATGTTACATTGGCATTCAGATTTGCAGAAAACTGTGAAATTATCCTGTTACAACTTGGCCATGAGGAAGGGAAAAAAAACCAAACAAACAAATTAGAACCCAAAAAGAAGGGAAGAAGGGTGGCAGGGAAAAGAGAAGAAAGAAAAGATTAAAAGGAAGAATAAAGGGAAGGGAAGGGATTAAGAGAAAACAGAGCAGGATTTCTGTTTGAATATTGAGGTCTCTCATTCTGCTCAGTACCCAGAGTGACCAAGGCCAGGTGAGACTCTGCCATTGCCTTCAGCAAGGAGGAGAGTGACGTGTACTCAGCAATTGCCTCAGAAGCTGTAAAAACTGAAGGCAAGAAGGTTATGCTTCTAAACAAGTAAAAAGAATTGTCCCTAGAAAGAAATCAAGGGAAAGACAACGAGGCCAGATACTATTTGTCAAGATTTTTGATGTTCAGGAAGGATAAAAAGCTGTGACATTCCTCAAAGGTCAAGAGCGTTGGATTTAAACCGGGAAAACTGGAGTAGACTTTGCAGGGTTGTGGTGAAAGGAAGTGAATGGGGAATGAAAGCGAAAAGAGCAGAACACGTGGGAGCAGAACTGCCTGGGATGGGCTGTGAAAACTTCCCAACAATTTTTTTTTTTTTCCTTCAGTTTGCACTGGGCTGTCTGGAAACCATCCTGGAACAGCGAGTACCGTACTACTTGGGTTACTCCTGTGAAGGACATTGGAAATTTGAAATCGTCTGGTTCACACCAGAAATTTGAGTTTCAGCTTTTAGCATGTTTTAAAAATATCCTAGTAACTTTGTAACTCGCTGGTTTTAAGTAGGTCACTCCGACTTCTGTTTTGACACAATTTTTTTTTTTATTTTGTCTTTATCAGAATGGACTGAAGTTGAAAATCAGCACTACTGGCAATTCAGCAATAAGCCTGTGAGAGTTTTATCAGTGTGAGTAGGGCAAACTTTAAAGATATTTATCACTGGGAAAAGGCAGCTCAATGATGTTATCAAAGCTAATACTAAAATGTAGGAAAGACGGATTTTTCAGCAGCGATATGAAGGGAAACAAAATGTAGAAGCAAGAAGATGAATTTAAGCATAGCTGTAATCAAAAAAATTCCCATATTGAATCTGAGGGAGAGGAAAAAGATGTGAAATGGAGCCTATTTAAAAAATAAATGATGTTAAATTCATGTTTTATGGGAGTTCAGATAGTTATAGTAAAACTTATGGGTACCATCATCCTGAGAACATGAGATCATTTATGCAGGAGTTTTGATCAAATTATGGCTTTTATTCTGCAAAGTACTGTAGCATTCTCTTTAAAGTTTTGCTAAACTGAAATCCAAAGGTCAAGGTGTCACCAACAAAAAAATATTTAATGCATTATTAAAGGAAAGGTATTTTACAAAAGGACCAGAGAACACCCAAGATTGTGTTCCACTATTGCTTGGTTTGATCCAAAGAATTTTTAACTGGAGAAACTCTGATCAACCTACAGAGGAATACACTAAGAAATCATATAAAATGCGTTATAAAGCAATTAAATGAGACATAAGAAATTAATAAATCACCACTGTGGCTCAAACCTGAAATACTATTTGTTTTTCTCTCCACTTTTAGAGTTTAAAAATAGAATGCAGTACTAAAGGAGAATATAACGTAATTGATTTAGATTTTCAAAGGCTTTTCCTAACGTCCTGCACACGCAGCTGTTTGGCAAATGTGTAACCATGGGGTGAGTGTTGAGGCCTTTGCTGGATTAAGAGCTGGTGACAAGGCACAAGCAAAGCACAAGTGATCATTTCTCACCACGGAGAAAGGGAGATCTTGTGACGCTTCTGGGTCAGCACCGTGGTTGGTGTACAATGCATTAATTAATTAACAGGTGAATAGGCAGAAGCAAAATTTGCCAAAAGGAAAATGCTGTTTGGGCTATTTGGGACAGAAAGGTGAGACTAAAAGATATTTTTATTTAATTTCTCTAGGTAAATGGAACAATTAAATCTATATTATCTACTCTGACAGGAAGGTTCTGTGCTAATTCAACCTCTCACAAAAACTGTGGCATCGTTATGGGCAGCTGAGAAATTATATTTTTCCATACACAACAGCCTCACATCAGGGCTGAAGATGTTAGGCTGTGCTTATAGGAGGATATGCACTGCATACCCCAAGTACGTATTTCCACTTTGTTCTCCACAACCTAAAGATCTTCCAGAAAAGGAAGAAGGTCAAGATAAGGATTACATAATCAAAGAAAATTCAAGATTTAGATGCGAATTAACACAGGGAGAGTTTAAAAAATACCAGGATTATCTATTTTGGATGTGCCAGACACCTTATATAATGAATAGTTGGTTAATATAATAGAAATGCCCATTCTCATAAACTGTTATTATTTAGTCACTGTTCAAATCTGTTCTCAAAAACATTTCGTGCTCTTAAAAACCGTTTTTGTTTTTTTTTTTTTTAAATACGGAGGATGGTGGCGGTGGATGTAGAAAAAAATTTCCCAGGTCTAGAAAATTTAGGCAGAGAAATGGAGTGAATATCCATGCACCAGCTCCAACAGAATGTTTTGTGAATACAAGTGTGAATTGTACAATAATGTTTTAAAATAAAAGCACTGGCATTCCTTGCCTACACACACCTACATATTGATATACACAAACTTATAACCAAGCCAGGAAGGGTGGTTTGCTTGTTACATAACCCACTTGGTGTCCAACAGCATGAGACTGCTTTCTTGAGGGGATTTTCTGAAGAGTTTGCTTTTATTTGAAATATTAGCCTGAAGGGAGTTCTGTTTAGCAGGAATGGTGTTTTGGGGGTGCTCACTGTGTGTAGTCTGGCACAGGCTGACATTTCTTATCCTCCTCTGTCTCCTTTGGGATGTACCTGTCCTTAACCAATGGCCTCCTGTGCTGACCAGGAGGCAAACCACACTTACCTGGCTTCTGCTGTGACATTTATCTTTCTGTGAATGGCAGTTCAGCCAGGACAAAGTTTGAAGGTGTGTTTTTCCCTCTTGTGTGTGTGCCCCCGTCTCCCAACACTTGGTAATGTAGCTCCAGACATCCCATTAACTTCCGTAACGCCCATCTCACCTGGACTGCACATGAGCAAATCCATTCCTTCCATTCCCATGTCAATCTGCTTGTATAAACTCACAGATAAAGTTGGAGCCTTCTGTGAAATGCCAGAAGACTTAACACAAGTGGGCCAAAGGGTCAGGACTTGGCCATAAATTCAAGGAAGCCTGGGAACATTGGTTTTATGGTCTGTGGGTAAATCAATGTTTGGCAGTGAAGGCTGATTCTTCCTGAAAGTCTTGTGTTCGTTGCAAACTGCTATGGGTGTGGATATTTATTATTTGACAGCTGACTTTTAAGCATTTTGTCAGGGGAAAAGTGAATTAGTAAATAGCAGGAAGGGAAAAGATGGTCTTGTGCACTGGACAGTGATGTTTCGTCCTTCTCCGTGCCATAGCACTCTGCCCTAATTTTGCTTTTCCTGTTTCCTGAGTCACCAGTGTGAGACACACAGGGTTTGATACCCAAAATGGAGCTGGGGAAGGGTCTGGAGCACCAGGAGCAGCTGAGGGAGCTGGGAAAGGGGCTCAGCCTGGAGAAAAGGAGGCTCAGGGGGGCCCTTGTGGCTCTGCACAACTCCCTGACAGGAGGGGGCAGCCGGGGGGGTCGGGCTCTGCTCCCAGGGAACAGGGACAAGGAGAAGAGGGAATGGCCTCAAGTTATGCCAGGGGAAATTTAGATTGGGTATTTGGGAAAGTTTTCTTCACCCAAAGGGTTGTCCAGCCCTGGCACAGCTGCCCAGGGCAGTGGTGGAGTCCTCCTCCCTGGAGGGATTTAAAAGCAATGTGGATGTGACACCTGGGGACAGGGGTAAGTGGTGGCCTTGGCAGTGCTGGGGGAATGCTTGGACTCCATGATCTGAGGGGTCTTTTCCAATCCAAACAATTCTGTGATTCTGTGATACTTTATGTAATATTTCAGTAGACTTCTATAAAGCTTTTTCTTTTCAATTAGCAACATAATAGTCATGACTGAAATGTAAATTATATGATATGAGACCAGGACTTAAAAACATTTTGTGAAATATTTACAATCTTCTGATAAGGAATGTATAGTTCTTCTAGAAACAGCTTTGACAAACACTTTGAGCTAAATAAGGTATCGTGTTTCATTCCTTATTCATCTTTCAAATGAAACCGAGAAATTGCTGTCTTTGACAGAGGATGTCAGATATCCCTTAGGAATTATCTTTTAAATACCTGTCTTAAATACTTGAGCTTCCCAGTAGATTGGATTCTTTCTTCAGTTAAGTAAATTAATGAATTATTAAAGAAAAAAAACCACCACAAAAAACAACAGAAGAAATTTCATCCAAAGCCCTGAAAATTTTAAGCTATAACTTTGTGAATTTTTTATCTAAAATCTCTTAAATCTGGATAATGGCTGAGCTATTTTGTAACAGAGCATCTTTTCTTTTTTTTTTTTTTTGTAATGTAATGGATCATTCATGGACTTTTTTCTCTTTAGTCTCCCCTGATAACCTTAAGTTTACAATCCTGCCAGTCACTCTAGCTAATTTTCTTGATTTATGTGACACAAATGACTGCGATGTTTAGGAGAAGCACAGACATTTTCAGGGATCCTGAATCTTTTAGCAGCGTAGTGGTCCAGACCTTTAGACTGCCATGTCATTCTTGAATAATCTTACCCACATCAGGTCAGACTTTTATAGTCATTTAAGGGCTACTTAGATAAGGTGACTGGCACCTTAAATGATGGGTCTGATCTCTGTGAACGTGGCATAGGGAAAATCAGTTTTCTTCAGGACAGGTACAAATGCTGAAAGGAATACAGAGCTGTGAGGGCCAGCAAGAGGGCACGGCTGGGAGCAGTGGGGTACAGGAGAGAAATCCCTTCTCTGCAGCTCCCGTATCTGGTTTGTCTGAGGACACTCTGGCTCCAGAGAACACCCCTGGTCTTTGAGAAGGGTGCTTCCCTGGCATCCAAATCCCTGGATTCTGAAAAGAGTCAAGTAAGTGCTCGTCTTTTCAAAAGGAAACTCTAAGAAATATGCTCTGCTGGTGCCATTCAAAAATAGTCTTCTGGCCAGAAAAATGCCCCAAAGATGAGACCTCTGGGAACCCTTCAGTTCCAGTGAGATTTGGATGGAAAGGAGCCTCATCGTGCTCAGCCTGATTCAGAGCTGAAAGTGTTCCAGGATCTGGTGCACAAAGGGGGTTGATTTATGCCTTAACTTGGTTGTCTAAAGCAGACATCTGGTCTAAGCCAAACACCTCCCTCTCTGTTCAGTGGGCAGAGGAAAATCAGAATTTGATCCATTTGAACTTGAGTCTTTAAGGTAAGGTGGGTGTGATTAATTGTCTCATGGAAGCATCTACTGCTCTCTGCCTGGTGTAGGGGAACAGATTTAAAACTTTCAGTTGTATGAAGTGGGACAAAACCAAACCAGAATTTCCTGGCTCCCATTGATGCTACTAAGAATTAGAAACTCATGCACCTGGAGGGTCCTTGACCTTTATTGCTTTTTTTGTATATTAATTATCCCTTTCTACATTTCTGAACATTCACATCTACTTAAGATTCTGAGGAATTCAAGTTCCTAAATAATAAGGCCATAAAAGTGCAATAAATCAGCGAGGCATTAATTTAATATTGCATATTAATGAAACTTTTTGTTCTAATGCTACGAACTAGAACGCCCAAACGTTTTAAAATTTTTATCTCAATAATTTTATTATGTAACCGAGCATTTCCCTGTCTATCAGGGATCTTATTGTTCCCATATCAGTAAACAAAATTTGTAGTGATGTTTCTAAGTACAAAAATTGCAGTACAAACTGATTGCCACAGGAGAAAAAGTCAATAGGGAATATATTTTTAGAAAACAGATAATTACTTGATCATTTTAATGTGTAGGAGATATGGGTGGGTGGGAGAAAAACAAGAAGAGCTTTAGAGAAAATCTTTTCTTTGTGGGACAAGGTGGTTCATAAAAACCACAAGTTTGATCAAGGCATGAATTCACACATGGTGATGTGCTGGTTTTCTATCATGCTGATAGCAAAGAGAAGTACAATTTAAAAGAATTAATCAACTGATAAAATGGAAGTAATTTCAACTTTGCTGATTCCAAGTTTTTCTCCAGCAGCCGTTCAACCTAGATTTTATTGGCAGTGGTCTTGCTTTCAGTGCCATTGGAAACTAATCCACAGAAAGGCTTTAAAATCTTCATTTTGTTGGAATGACAAAGCCAGTGAATTAGAAGGGTTGCTATTAACTTGGGACCTGATTCTGTCAACATTTATGCAGGTGCCTAATTAATTCATGTAGTTAGGCTGAGAGATGTTAATGGACCACATTTTTCAGTCTAAGCATATGTGTGACTGTTTTCAAGGCCACGGCTCACACGAAGAAACCAGTGTTTAATTTTTCCCCAGAAGTATTGATTTGCTTCTGAATCTAAAATTTAGAGCCAATTTCTCGGTGCATAATAAACGAATCATTCTCTGTCTGATGCCTTTGCAAGTTTTAACTCCAGATAGAAATTCACGCCTTTGCCTGAATTTTACTTGTGGTTCTTTCACCTTTGGCATAAGGATATCCTTCTTTGTGTGGTAAATAATAGAGAAGAAAGACTGGAGGGTATTTTTTTTTTATCCTGGAGCTCAATTACCTTAACTGGAGAGTAATATAGATCTCAACTCAATTTTCAATTTTCAAAAACTTCACTACATTAAATGACAACATATGCTTAGAGAATCAATAAGTAATAGCACCTTATTAAAGCTGTTTTTTTCTTGCTTGTCTAATCAAAAGTGAGCACTGATGTAAACATATGATTGGCAAGGAAGCAGTTCATAAAGCAGTTTAATACTTATTTGCATTTCCAAACAGCAGATAATTGTAACAGCACAGAACTCCTTTCTCATGGGGACTCTACTGAATGTTTATAAAATATAAGTTTCATGTTTGTAAGAATAGGTTTTGGAAAACAGACGATCAGAGTTCTGTCCAGTCAGTCCCAGGGGGGTGGACTGGTTTCAACCAATCACAACGGTCTTCTTGCATGTATATAAATCTGTTAATTAATTAAATAAACTCACTTAGCATTCTCTCTCTGAAGTTTGCTGCGCTTCTTTGCTCTGCTTTCGGTCCAACAGCGACAGATAATGTTCACATGTAGTAATGGAAATTAGGGACTAAATTATAGCCAGGTCTGCAAAACCAGAACCGGTGGGACAAGCTTCCACACCCAGTGGAGGTAATAAATGTGGTCAGGAATGAACACCTCCTGTTCAGGAATATGAATAAAATGTAACTTTTCGCCTTACAACCACTTAATTTAAATTTCCCTTGTTTTGTTCTAAGCTTGTCACATGGCCATGACAAAGATCTCCCCCAAGTCCAGCTGTGTCATATCTGCCTCCCCCATTGGCACTGCCCTGTCAAGGGAAATATTGCAAAAGCTTGCTGCAACTTATTTCCACAAATCTGTTGCCTGTCCAGCATCTGCTGATTATGTACAGATAATTAAACATTAATAGCTCTACGTCATGTTTCATTTTCTTTCTGGGTGCTGAAATTATGTTGAATGTGTTATAAATCTTCCTTCTTTTCTTCTCTACCTTTACATGAACCTTTATATAAGGATTATATACCTTTGTCTAAAATAGACAAATGCTTTCTTTTTTCTTTTTCCAAATCTCTGCAATTTTCACTGTTTTTCTTGAGTTCTTGAAGATGGTTCAGAAATTGCTTTGGTTTTTTTTTTTCTTAAGAACTACAGGGTAAATTTTACTATGCTCTGTTAACTTGAAGACAAATGTAAAAGTTAAATTTTCTTATGTTTATGTAGATATTCTTCAAACTGCCCATTCCTAATTCAGGCCTGTTGCACCTGCTGTTAATTATATCCAATACCTGACCACCTCTGCTAGTTAGGAAATTTTCCACATAAATTTAAAGTTAAATTTAATTTTACCCTAAATATTAGCGTTCTTTACCTCCTTTTTTTTTTATTGTTGTCATTTTTGCATCTCTAGTTTTACTTGTTTTATCCCAACAACCTGAAGTAATTTCTCTTTTATTCTTTAGGGTTACTTATTTTCATCGTATTTTTAATGATTGCTTTTTGATATTCAGGCTAGAGACTTCTTTATGCAATCATTTTAGTCTCCTACTACACTTTCAAGTGTTCTCTTAATTAAGGTGATTTGATATATGCATTTATTAATGCTCTTTCCAAAACTTCCATCTCTCTCAGACTCCTTTTCTAATTAAAATGTTTCCCCTCTGCCTACCAATGTTTTGTTAATGTTTACTTTTTTAAAAAGTCTATTGTTGCTGTCATTTTTTCCTGTTTCTCCAGTATAGCCCAGGAACTCACTGAACATTATCTGCATGGAAAGTACAATTCTGTTCTTTCATCTGTATATATGAACATATATATATATAATGTATAAACAAGATTTTAATTACTATATCCCTCTAAAGGTTTCCCCATTTTCATCCAATGAGTAATACTTAAATGGCAGAATCAGAAACTTTGAGCTTATGGTTGCTGCCACATGTTCTTCAAAATGTAAACGATTCTTGAGTCATGGTTTTTTGTGGTTCTACTTTAAATCAGATAGTAAGATGCATAAAATGTAGTTTTCATTATGATTAAAATAAATTTAACAACACTCAGTCAAGAAGAAAATGTGGTTTCCTTCCACAGTAGAAGTTTCTAGGAAAGATTGTCACTGCTTTTGGTAAAAATAATACTGGAAATTTCCCTTTGTATTCATCAGTTGGGTTCAGGTTACCAATAAGTGTATTAAAAATAGGGTTTAGGGAAAAGATGGGCAGGAAAGGTAATATTTTAACAAAAAAAAAAGGAAATAACTACTATGGGAATCATCTTTTCCTGTTCTTCCAGTTATATTGCCAAAACTGTAAAGTCAGTGACACATGATTTGGATATCTAGATGCTAGAATGAAAGTGCTGTGAATATAATGAAAAAATGGCTATCTATAAATCTTAAACTTGACCCAAGTGCCTTAAATTCTTAAGAATTAATCCAACTGGATTTTTTATCCAGGTTTCTAATGAAACATTGATTATATTTGTCCTCTGTGAGCACAGTTTTCCAATATTAATGTTACAATTTTGAAGAGCAGTAAACAAGTACAGGAATGTAGGTGCATTATGATCAGTTGGACCTGATGTTTCTGTTTGTAGGATTTGGGTTTAAGTTGTTAGAGGACTGATTTGGGGAAGAATTATTTTTCCTGCAAACACAGTGTGCAGAAAGTGATTATACCTTCAAAATAATCCTGTATGAAATGTGAAGAAAAGCCTCTTGCTACTTCATGCAATGCCCTGAAACCATTTACAAAAGTAAATAATTCCTTTGAGTTGTATATTAAATAAGTTCATACTTATTTATAATATTGTTTATAATATTGTTAGCCAATAGCTATGGCCTTTTTTTGTGTTATATACATGGTGATAGTGAAGAAACAGAAGATTCATTTAGGTATCTTCACAAAAGTAATATCCTAGATTTTGCATTTTGTCCCATATGAAATTATTATTATTTAGTATGAGCTAGACTGTAAATTATTTAAATTAGCAGGCATAATGGCTACAGTTTGCTTTGATCACTTGCTACAAATATTTACTGTGCTCACTGCGGGTTGTGAAACCTTTAAATGAACTTCACTGAGTGCTCAGGTACCTTGCAGCCTTTTACAAGTTAGTAAGTCACAGCTTTTAAAACAAGTTTTCTATTCTTTGTTGCACAATTGGAAGAGAGAATATAGAGATGGTTATTCCTGTGCTGTCAAGTAAAGTGCCGGATAGGTACAAACCCATCCACAAGCCTCGTTGTGCCTGGGAATTGCAAGGACAGCGTGTGCCGTGACTCCTGGAAGTTATCCATGCCCGAGAGCGGTGGAAAAACGATCAGGAGAGAAAGTGTCTAACCCTGCTGCCTCTCCTTGTGTCTCACCCAGTGATGCCACGTTTTGCTGAGCAAGTGGAGGTGGCCATCGAAGCCCTGAGTGCCAACGTGCCCCAGCCCTTCGAGGAGAACGAGTTCATCGACGCCTCCCGCCTGGTCTACGATGGAGTTCGGGACATCAGGAAAGCTGTCCTGATGATCAGGGTATGTGAAGCACCTGGAGAGGGAAAGCTGGGATTTACAGGGAGGTATCATGGATGAGAGGAATCTCAAAGCTCCTTGGAGTCAGCCTTGTGTTGTAATAAGCCGGAAAAGCTTGACATTGAAACAAGCGTGAAACAGAAATATGTGCAGCAACAAGGAATTAGTAAATAAAGGGATGAGGTTATTTAGCAGATGAACCACAATTAATATGTTAATTAGCTGGGAGAAGATTTGGTCACAACTGCCAATAGAGGCAAACTTCATTACTGTTTCCATAGTAATAGCATTAATTTGCTAAGGTCTTCAGAGTTGGTGTAGATATTTTGTTGTTTTGTTTATTTGGGGTTTTTTTTCTAATGTATGTATGCTGCCTGGGATGTGAGGTAGGTCTGGTTAAAATCTAAATGAATAAATAAATTATCTTGCTGCTCCAGTGAGCCCCTTCAGGATTGGTTTTGAATGTTCACCGAGGTAAAAAATGCGTCATTTCAGTGTTGACTAACCAGTTGATTCAATTTGCTTAGACATCTTTTAATAAAATAAACAAACAAATAAAAGACACCACAGCACAACATAATTATTGTGAGAGTAGGTGTGTGTTGCTTTTCCCTTTAGTCAGCAGACAAAGATTTAAAAAAGAAAAACAGCAAACCCAACCTGGTTTGCACATCTCTTCAGCAACTGACACTGTTATTTGAAACCCAAATTACCTTGAATCTGCCCTAATGAAAACCATGTACAAGTGAAGCTATGGAGAAAATCCCAGAGGAAACTTTTGAGGCAAATAACAGGGCTAAAACATCAGCTCATCCCTTTGAGCAAACAGGTAAGATGCACTTGTGGTCGTGAGTGTATCATGGCACTGATGTAAGACTTCAGGCAGTTGGAACACTCCAAAATAGCTCAATTTTAGTCATGTGTCACTGTGTATCAACATTTACAGAAAAAGCTTTTGACAGGCTTAGGTTTATAACTGCCAAACACAAATTCCATTCTCATCCCCAGTGCTCATCCCAGGTGTCCTGAATTACAGTCATGGCTTGTGATGGGGGCAAACCCGTCCTGTTCTCTGGGTGTGCAGCATTAGAGGATTGACAACTCTTCTGCAAGGGGAGGGAAATCTTTACTTGAATTTCTTCCCTGTGAGGGAGGTGAGGCCCTGGTACAGGGTTCCCAGAGAAGCTGTGGCTGCCCCTGGATCCCTGGAAGTGTCCAAGGCCAGGCTGGACAGGACTTGGAATACCCTGGGATAGTGGGAGGTGTCCCGGCCCATGGCAGTGGGGTGGAACTGGATGATGTTTGAGGTCCCTCCCAGCTCAAACCATTCCATGATTCTATGATTCTGTGAAATGAAAGATCTGCATAGTAAAGGATCTCCGTTTTCCCTTTGTTTTCCCTTTGTTTTTCCAGTTTCTTCATCTGTAGCAGCAGTTTCCAGACTTTTCTTAGGAGGAGAAACACTTCTTAACAGATTTTAATCTTTTCTAGTCATTTTAAATTGTGATTGTGTCACGAGACACAATCACCAGGTGGGATCTGCTGCAGATCCAGGCTTTCGCATCCCTTACACAGAGTGCTGGCTTCCAGCACCCCCCTGTACATCAGAGTTATCCCCAAGACTTTGCCACGAGATGTCCATCCTGGTGAGATATTTCTAATTTTAAATTTTGAATTTTGGAGCCCTGTTCACTTATTTCATTGCTGCCTGACTGTTCTGTGTACCTGGAGAGCTGATGAGCATTCAGGCTTCTCAGTCTCCTTAGGAAAATCCCAAGTTACTTTTGTCGGTGTATCCCTACTACTTTCCACCTGTTGTATGATATGAGAATTCTGCTTGCCCAGATTAGGAAGATTTATTTTTGCCTTCAATTAACTTATTTATGGAGCTCAGTGTAATAGTTCTTACCCAGGCAGAGAACTAAAGCACATAAATGGACTCATTATCCACGTGAGTTAACTGGAAAAATCCACATATATAAGCTTACATAGACCAGAGTTTGCTGAATCAGAACCTTATTTGTTGTGGAAAATAAAATTAGTTCCACTTTGAGATACTCTTTAACATTCCCATCTGAACATCTCACACTGAAATGGGATGTATAATTAAAGGGTGAGGCTATAAAAGACAGCCTTTAGAATATTTTCATCTAATAATCTCTCAAATATTGTGCACCCTTTAATTCAGGTGGTAAAATGTCTTCAGAATTGCAAAAAAGCAAAAATAAAAATCTTGCAAACTTCTTAGAGCAATCTGACACAATGATTTTCAGGCAGTGATTGTTCGTGTGCAAGCTGTGAAAGACTGAATTTATCTGAGATGATTCCCTCATTCCAGAGAGTAAATAAAGGCACTTTTAAAATTAATTTTGGTTGGTATTATTGCTTTTAGTAAGCTGAAGGAAAGGGTGGATAGTCTCTGTTCTTTTCTTTTTCCTTCAAAAGGGGAGAATTTATTGTCCCTCTGGAGGAGAAAGGAGACTCATTTTTTCATTGAGGACTATTATTACCTATACAGAAGAAAAAGGTCTCTTCCACAAGCTAAGAAGTAGTGCAAATGAATTTAAGAGTATAATTATAGAACCTAGAAATAAAATAGAAAATAATAACTTCATTCCAACATCTCTGCTATTACTGTATAGGGACTAAATTGCTCTTTGTGTTTTCAGAGCTGCTTATGAAATTCCCTCAGTTATTAGCCAGAAACCCTCTCAGCAGTCAGGAGGACTCACAATGGTACCTTTTCTCATTCTTATGTGTCTCCAAGGCCAATTTACTCTTTTTAAACATGGCCTTTGCCATTAGCAGCCTCTCCTTTAGTGGCTTCTACATCAACCTGAGTGTTACATTTGTTTGGATCAGGAGTGCACTGATGGAGCCCATGTCCAGGTGTTCCCTCTTGCCATGGTTTAGTTCATGTTACAGAGCAGATTTTAAACATTTATAAACTTGATTCTTTGAGGTGATGCCAGGAGATGCTCTCTGGGAGCATCTTAGGACCCGAGGGAATGGCTGGAGCTGTGTCAGGGGAGGTTTAGGTCGGATATCAGGAAGAGGTTCTTCCCCCAGAGGGTGGTGGGGCACTGGAAAAGGATCCCCAGGGAATGGGCACAGCACCAAGTGTTAAGATCTGGTTATTAAAATTGTCAGAGAGATGCCTCTGCCTGAATTAAGGTGCAAATGAGACCACATGCTGAAGCTGATAGTATGGATTTTATTTAATAGGTGTGAGGTAGAGACAGAGACAAATGAATAGGAAAAGAGGGGCGAGGTGGAAGAGAAAGGAAATGACAGACAGATTAAGTAGAAAATATCACCACTGTGGATCCCGACAGCATCTCATTGATTCTCTTCTTCTGGTCTTCTCGGTGGTGAGGGTCTCACGAAATATGGAGTTTAATGGATTAATTATGTTTGGGCCAGGTGGGAATGCCAGGTACCTCCCCTGGGGGGACAAGTTTGACACTGTCTCTTGCAACAGACTCTGGATCTGTGGCATCACTTTGCATCACATGCAGTGCTCTGCTGCAAGGCCTCAGCAATGACTCTGGGGGTATTTTGGGGGCCTTTGATGGTTTTCTGATGGTTTATGACCCCTCCTCTGCTGCCCCTCACCTGAATGTTCCATGGATGTGGCCTTCCTCGGGTGGGTGGGTTTTACAGCTGAGCCAGTCTGAGTGTCGTGGGTTTGCCCAGGAAGGTGGTTTCTTTGGCATCCAGGGGAAACTGAACATATTCAAAAAGTGATTTAACAGATTTAAAGGAGAAGAGAGAAAAGAAAGGTTGGGTTTTTTTGTGGGGTTTTTTTGTGGTGGTTTTTTTTTTTTTTCCTTTTGTTGTTGTTGTTGCTGTTTTTTTGTTTTGTTTTGTTTTTGTTTTTTTACCTTACCCTGGGTAAGGCAGGGTGGGTGTTCACTCCCTCTGTCACACCCCCAAATCTCTCCTCCCCCCCACTGAACTGAGCCAGAACTGATTCTTTTCACCCAACCTTGTTTCCCTCTCCTTACACCTCTCTTTAGACCTGGACGACATCACCACCTTCACCTTCGCTCAAGTTCCCCTCAGGTGGACATTTTAACTCCCAGAGCAGTTCCCCTCAGGAGGGACATTTGAACGGGGCTTCCATGGTCACAGCTTCTTTGTAGAATTTTGCCATAATGGCAAAGACCTTTTCTAAACAATGTTTAAGGCATTAAGCTTTTCAGTCTCTCACACCAAGCCTGAGTTCAGGAAGCATTTGGATAATTCCCTCAGGCGCAAGTTGTGACTCTTGGGGATGTCCTGCTCAGGGCCAGGAGCTGGACTTTGATAAGTCCTTGTGAGCTCCTTCCAGCTCGGGTTAACTCAATTTTGATTCTATTCTGTCATTAAGGGACTTTCAGTTCTTGGCACAAGACCTCAGTGAGTCTGAATAAAAATGAAATGACTGTGGGGTCCTCAGCCCCAACTCTTCAGGTGTATTAATGCTCTTCTCCTCTACCAGATTTGTCAGGTTTAGCCACCATCATCTCTGAGGCAGCCACGGTGGTGAAATCCAAAATGCTGCAACATTTCAGGTCCTCTGGAAAACCAGATTTGGTGCAGAATCCCATCATCTTTTGAAACATCCTATCTCCAAAGGGTGTTATGGGGTCCGGTGTTTCCACTGAGTGCCTGCTGCTTCTCAGATTGAATTTGAAGTGTTAGATTTTACTGTAAATCACCAAACAACTGAAGACCTGCAGTGAGAGAGGTTCTCTGACTGAGGCACTCAGGCTGCAATTGTACCAAAACAAACGTACAGAATAGTGTGGAGTTGGATATAAAAGCATATTGTGAAGTCTGGGATTTTTTCTCCTTATCTTTTAGAATTAGAGGGTGTTTTCATTGTAAAAAATGAGGGAGTATCTTTTCATCTCTACAGTCTTTGCTCTCATTACAAGGTTAGCTTGACTTAGTGTTCACAGTGCTGAAATTCTTGTAATTGCATCTTACAATTTTTAAGTGCATAGCAAAGTGGGGTTTCTGTCTTCAACAAGTACATTTGAGTTGGTGAAATATGAAACAAATAGCAGTTATAAATCTGCATATATATGCTATTATAAATCTTATACTTGTATAATTCACATTTTCATACTGCAGTCACAAAAGATAAAAAAAATTACATAGATGGAAGATATTTTGTTCACAGGAAGCTTTTCAGTCTAAAAGCCAGAGAGATATTAAAAAAAAAAAAATACTCCAATGCCTGGAAGTTGAAAGTCACCACATTCATATTAGAAATAAAACATTCATCTTAAAAGAGAAAGTATATGTTTACTGTGTGATTTATCTGGGATTGTGAAAGATTCTTCTTCACTGGAAGACTTCCTCTGAGTTAGATGAATGTTGCATGTAGTAGGGATACTGTATTTGAAAAAAAAGCAGTCCTGGGAAGTCTTATGGCCTGTGCTACAAAGCAGACAGATTAAAAATTATGAAAATGGTCCATTTATCTGCTAAAATCCATCAGCTCATAAAATCCATTAGTTTTGAATATTACTCTAGCTTCTCCTGCCACTGGTGGTTGTCAGCTTTGTTTGGAAACTGTCTCCAATTTCAGAGCCATGTTTTCTACATTTGTGTGACCATAAGTCCAGGTGTCTGCAAGGCAGAATCAATCTTCCTGTCTTCCAGCTCATATAAATGAAGTCTCAGACTCTGTTGTCTTGGAAACAAGGTTTAAAATATCAAGGTCCTGTTAGTTGTGCACAAAAATTAAGGTTGTTCTCGTATGTTTAGAAGGCCTTGCCAAGAGTAGAAGTCTTCAAGTCAAGGAAATTTAATATAATATATATTTTTACACCTTTGTGTCTAAACAAAAGGGAGACCCTATTCTATATGGGCTGCATCCCCAGGGGATCAGCTAAAACAAAGCAATGGTGCAAGGGAGAAAGGCGTGAACATGTTTGCATGCAGATAAAAGCATCCAGATAAAAGTTAACCCCAGTTCTTCACCCTAATGAAAAATGCAGCTGTTTGGGGACGAAAATGAGAGTGTTAAATTCACCACACTTGAAAACATAAAGAGAAAATCTGAAAGATCACTTTGAATTAGATCTCGCTTGTACAAAGGGGAAATAGGAAAATGTCTTGTGCTTGTAGTATATTGCCAACACTTGCATTCCTTGCCCTTTTGGTTTGCATCACATTTTCTCCAAGTTCAACATTTATACCCATTATACTTCAGTCTTTTAAAGACCACAGAGGTTAAGATTATGAATGTCAGACAGTAACAGCAATACATTTTTTTTCTGGATATTTCTGCAAGAATAAATCCTTGCATAGAATTTTCAGAATATTCTTTTCTTTCTAAGAGGCAACCTCGTGTCCTTACTGGTTACAGTGTTAAGATGTAGTATTTTGAATATTACATCTTTATTGCAAGTCTGACTATGAAAGCCTTGGAAAGGACTGCACATTACCTTTTATAATCTTATTTATAAAAGTGGAGACAGAAGAAACTAAGAGAAGTATTTTTGGGGTGTGAAAGGGTGCTGACTTTGCAATGACCAGTGAAACTGGCTCGTTGAGTGGACTTGGAGGGTGGGGAAGAGCCAGCTGGTTTATTGAAGCTCTCCACCCTGCTGTTGTTCTAAACAGCAAAGCCTAGACAGATGAAAAGCTGAGCCCTGTGATAGGAAATACTCTTTGCTCGGGGAGTTGTAGGATTCTCTTTGTAGCATCTTCGTGTATGACAGATTTTAAGGTCACATCCTGCCCTTGGGCAGCTGAGCAGAGGGAATAAAGGGGTTAAAGGTGATTGGAAAACAAGGCCATTGGTCATTATAAAGATGGGTACCAATCCTTCTATTTTACCTGTGACAGTAGAGCGAAGGTAAATTCATTTTTTATCTAAACTTCTCCTCCTGCCTGTCCTGTTACACACACACCTTGTGCATGCCTCTCTTCAGAGGTGCAGACCGAGTTTCATTACCACTGTCGCACTTGGTTATTTCTTCCTCCAGCGCTCAGCATCAAAACACATATTTAATTCATACTCCTCCAGTCAGACGAAGAGGGCTATGTTTTACTCTCCCCATCCTGTGCACTTCACCGTGCAGCTACAAACAGTGCTGTGCACTTGGTGTTGGAAGCCAGGCTGGAGCAGGAACATCGCCAGAAGACTCCTCTGCATTACGTTCAAGGGTTTGGACTCGTTCCTAGTGACTGAGCATCCTCCAGACAGAGCTGTAATGACAACTGGCAGTGATTAGCACCTCTGCTAGAAAACTTGATGTTGCCTCCGAGCACGAAATGCCAGCCTGGATGATTTCTTCTGTAGTGCTTTGGCCTTCTAGGCTGTCACTGGGGGTGATGGGTGTCCAGGAAGGTGAGGATTTCTCGGCGCAGTTACTGTGTTTTCTTTTCCTATTGCTCATGTGTGGTACCTACAGAAGTTACTCATGGCCAGGCTGTTGTACCAGATGCTATTCAATCATAAAATGAAATATAATCTTCTTTCTAAAGACTCCATTTTTTTGCACCATCTATATTAAATGTGGTACTAAATAATGATTTTATTTAGACGTTCTGTGTATACATAAGGACATTTTTTTCTCGGAATTTTTTTGCTAGAAGGTGAAAAAACCTAAATTAAGAGATCCATCAGTTGTTGTTTTTTTCTCCTCCTTCCAACATTTTAAACAATCTGAAGTCTGAAAATACATAACTCAGTTTAATCAATCTTCCAGGAAATCCTCACATCATTCATAGCACCAGCAGTGGAAGCAACATGGTTTCAGTTGGGGGGATGAGTCAAATTCCAAAGCTCTGTATATGAACAGAACCATGTGAACTAACAAGATTACACAGATTATCAATTTCACGTTTGTTTCAAAACCAGTTGACATCATTTACAATTTCGTTCAATGGGAAATCTCTTAAATAAGAGATTTGATAAATTTTTCTTCCAGGATGTTGGTTGCTTTTTCCCAGGTATTTACTTTCTCTTTTGAAGATTACATGTATCTTCCAGTAACATAATAGTATTAGTGTCCGTTTATATATGAAATAACATTATTTTGAAATACTGCGTTCTGGTTGTTAGTGTTTCCAAAGGATATTTGTTCCTGAAACTGCATTCATCATGTTAACAGAGTTAAGAGAAATTGCAGCACGAAAAGTTGTGGCAAGGTAATGACAAATGCCATTTGTAAAGAAAACTAGGGTTGAAACAATTTAATTTTTAAGACAATTCAATTTCAGTTCCTTGTCTGCTGGGGCAGACAAGTTCATTTCAAAGGAAAGCAGAACAGCATCTCCTGGGCAGGTAGTCAATGCACTAAGAGCTCAGTGTGCATAGGACTTTGTCTGTGCCCTTTTTAAGCTCCTCATCTCCTCTCTGTGGCTTTCCCTCCCCGTGTCTCTCTCTCCAGACCCCCGAAGAACTCGAGGACGACTCAGACTTCGAGCAGGAGGATTATGACGTGCGCAGCCGGACGAGCGTCCAGACCGAGGATGACCAGCTCATTGCTGGCCAGAGTGCAAGGGTGAGTGCAAACCCCACACGCCTCCAGTCAGTGTCCAGTAGTGACCACTAAAAGCTCTGCCTCGGAAAGCAAAGGCAGCGATTTCCAGTCCTCAGGGTGGTGTAAGAAAGGATGGGACCAGGCTGACCGAAGTGTTGAAGGTTTTTTCATGTCAACCCTATTTAAGTAGCATTTATTGAATGATCTTGAGGCTTTTGTGGTGCCTAGTATCAGCTGCTTGCTCCAGCTAGTGCTGTAAGAGAAGGCTTTGCAGGTTTGGAATGTGCTGAAATCGTGGGAGTAGTCAGCAAATTGAAAAAAAAAAAAATCCCATCAGGGCACCATGTGCTGTATCCAGAGAAATCTTACATTAGTCATGTTTCCCAGTGTGCAAACCTGTCAAGAAGATCTGTTTAAGCTACTGAGTAGTCCCTGTAATTTAATTGTAATTGAAGACATTTGCTACTGAGTCAATGTAATTTTACCAGGGTAATTACATCATGATAAACTCCAGTCATTGTGATTTGTGACCTCAGCTTGTGCATGGGGATTGCAAATTAAGCTGATGAGTGCTTCAGGGGTCACAGGTGCTGGGGAAGTGAAGTCTGTTAACACTCAGGAATATTCCTGTTAACACTCAGGATTATGCCACCCTCTGATGAATGTTTACCTTTTACTGAATAGGCTTCTCAGCTCAGATTATTAAAAAAAAAAAATCAGAATAGAATTTTAGGAGAAAATGCATCATGAAAATATATTTGATTGGAAAGCAAGTTTTTTTTTAAAGAAAAGCCTTTTAACATTTTCCAGCAGAGAACCAGTGGGGAACTGGGAATTATCTGAATGATTTTCGTGGCTGTTTCACACAAGTCTGGTTTCTTCTGATGTGTTAGGAGTGAAGCAATGGACTAAATGAGAAGCATCCTCCCCACACACTCAAACACCAACAAAAGCTGGTAACTGGAATGGGGTTTTCTTACCTTGGAGTTTGGAAGAGGATTTGTAGGGCTGAGAACCTAAAGACCAACAGGCAGAGCTGCTGTGAAAGCTCAGAGGACCAGGACAGAGGAGTTTTCAGCTGCTGTAGGTTGGGGCTTGACACAAAGGTTTTACACCCTGAAAAGAAAAAGTAGAGCTACAAAAAACTGGAAGAAGCTGACTCAGTGGTGTGGGAGAACTGCAAGACATGGATGCAGTGGAATGGGCAGAGATTTCTTTTTGTCTGAAATGAATTTCCCTGAATATTGAATATAGATGGTAAATAAACCATACCATGTATCAGAAAACCTGGAGATTTATCATTACATCCCTAAGGCAAAAGATGGTGTCTTTGCATATCGAGGACATAACTTACAAATTCTTTATCCTCTACGTGAAGAGAGGTGGGTTGTAGGTCCCATCCCAGAGAGCTGGGTGACCAGGAACTGACATGGAAAACTGTGCAGCTCCGAGAATTGCAGAATGGTACCTGCATGTCTTACTCTGAGAATGGTGACAGAACTGTTCGAGATGTAGCTGACTATCTTTTGTGATTTTTGTGTTTTAAAGGGCATGAAGTCCTGTCTGAGATATTCAAAGTATTGCCTACTAAAGTAATTCTCAGGTATAGCAGAAATGAGATACAGTACAGATTATTTTGTCAAATTTCACCGCCTTTTTCATTTTTTTGGTTACATTTAGGACTGGGTAGCATGTTATCCCTTGTTGATCTGAAACCCAAGTAAAGACTGCAGTAATTTTTTTTTTTTTACTGAGAATTGAGTTCACCTGGGGATTTAGGAGTCTTAAATTCTATTACATTTATTGTGGTTATTATTACTGCTGCACTTAAAACCTTCTGCTTTGATCAGCTCCACACTGTATAAACATAATATATCATAAAGACAGTTCCTGAATAACACAGATTGCAATATAGCACAGGAAACAACAAATGATGAAAAACTAAAAGGAAAACATGCTAAGCAGAGGCTGCCCAGTCCCCAGTCTGGGGTGCTAAGCAGAACAGTATCTTATGTGAACCTTCTCAGTGGAAAAGATGCAAAATATTTTTGTTTGTGGAAGGTAATGGATGTGTTTAATATGCTTGCTCCATAAAGCTGTTAGTGTTTCAGTAGAAAGACTTGTGTTGGTCTTCAGTAGAAATAAAACTGGAATTTATGGGCTGCATTTGCTATAGGATGTGGCTGCTTTGAAGGCACATCAGCAGCTGGAACAGAAATATTAAAACACTGTTTGCCAGTTTAAAGAGGGTTCAGGTGAAGCTGCTACTCAAAGAAACCGCAGGCAAGTCATACAAACTTCCTGAATTCCACTACTCCTATCACATTCTCTTCAGTTAGTTCATCAGTTCTAGTGTTTTATATGTGTTTTATATATTTATTTATTAGCCTGACTTACACTGCATTTTTCTGTGCACAGACTATTATGCTAACATTTGAAACTGCTGAGTTACACTGATAAGGCCTAATTAAAACTCGTGTTGAATTTTAATTTGATTAACTTGCAAATTTCTCATTTTCTGATCTACTGTTTATAACCCTTTTTAATTTCAGTTTGGGAAAAGGTCAATTACGAATTTTTAAAAGCCAAGAGCATTTTAAGAATATGTAGAAAAAGACTTCAGCTGATTGAAAGTGACATAAACAAGAAAAAAATGTAATGACACTTAAATATGTGTCACACCCCATTAAATACATAATGTGGTCTTCAGAACCCCTAGAGCCAAATAGTTGCTCAGCTTGGAAATCATTATTCAAAGTGTCCATTTGATCTTCAAAAGTAATTATTATAATTTTTTAGGGTTTTTTTTGGAGGGAACTTTGTGCTCATTGATACTGAGGCAGATCAGCATCAACCTGTGTAGTGCCCTTTTGCATCTCTTCCAAGAGACAATTAGAACACTAAATATCATTAAAAGAGATGTTTGTTACAATTCACTTCAAATGTATTGTCTTGTGTGTCATAGCTCATTTTAGTGTTGTGTTAATCTGAAATCCTCTGGTTCTGACAGAGAATGAGACTAGGGGAGACACAGCAATTCAGTCTGCCTTTTCTCATAAATGTCACTCATTTTATTCTCCCTCATAATTAAGATTTAATAGGAATTTAATCCTC
This sequence comes from Orthonyx spaldingii, assembly GCA_013397795.1. NCBI lineage: Eukaryota > Metazoa > Chordata > Aves > Passeriformes > Orthonychidae > Orthonyx > Orthonyx spaldingii. The sequence goes on from VZTJ01003857.1 coordinate 429,110, forward strand.
CTGTGTCAACTGGTGAATAATCATGACATCATAAATATAAATTTTATCATCTTCAAAGTGCAAGAAGAGGTAGAAACATGCTGTGAAGTTGGTTTTGCCTGTCCTGACAGAAACCAGATGCCTACGGGATGTTGCTTGGCATCTTCAACTCCCATAAAAAGAAACTCAAGTTGTTGGAACCACTGGAAAGATCCAGTTTGTAGCTTCGCTTTTTCATGCCCAACTCCTGCTTTTTCCTCCAGGCTATCATGGCTCAGCTTCCCCAGGAGGAGAAGGCAAAGATTGCAGAGCAGGTGGAGATATTCCACCAAGAAAAGAGCAAGCTGGATGCGGAGGTGGCCAAGTGGGATGACAGTGGCAATGACATCATTGTGCTGGCCAAGCAGATGTGCATGATTATGATGGAAATGACAGATTTCACCAGGTAAGGATGAAATAACCCCGGCTGAGGAGCTCAGATGTGCCACATCTTCCCTTTTCTGCTCCATCTGTAGCCTGTTGAGATGATTTGCTGTGGTTTTGGGGATGCGAAGCCCCACTCATCAGCTACACTGCCCTGGGTATTTGTCCAAATGGGATTAATCACATGAAGTTTTTGTGCTATTTGCAAGTCTCTTTTATTTGAGGATGATTTTGAATTTCAGCAGCAAAGTTACTCTGTGACCTTACAGACACTCCAGTGACATTTCATTTAGTACCCATCGAAATGCACGTGCCTCTCCGAACTTCCAACATTTCAGCACAATTTGTGTCAATCAAAAATAACGGCAAAACTATTTATATCATTTGAACGCTGAACTTCCTTCCAAAAAAAATCCCAAATGAAATGAAACTGGTTTGATCTAATGCTTCGTGGGAGTCTGTCAGTAATGATTTTTTTTTTTTTGCTTTCATTTCTCTATTGATGTCTTGTTCTTCTCTAATTGCAAAGTGTCAAAAGGCCTTTCATTAATGATACAATGTAAACAGAATTATTGTCTTGAACTATAGTCATATTGTTAATCACACTAGGGAGAACAGTTCACAAGATTCTTTGAATTCCAGATCACCGTAGTAAATTAAACTTTGTTCAGTGATTATTTTTAAAGTGAGTTCAAAAGTTTAAATGGTATTTATCAAAATGTGGTTATACAAAACAGGATTAAAATCTTCCTGATTTTCTTCAGGATTAAAATCAGACATCCATTTATTCATCTCTTTGTGTTGCCCCATCCCTGGAGGTGTCCAAGGCCATGTTGGATGGGGACAGTGGAAGGTGTCCCAGCCCATGGCAGGGGTGGGACTGGATGGAGAGGATATTTTACAGAATTCTGCATTACTTTTGTATTTGTATTGTCTTGGTGTCTCTGATCCTTCTGCCACCAAAAAATAGAGTGAAAACTGCCCACACAGTATCATTGTACCATGGAAGGAAGAAATTAAGTCCTAAAGCAACAGCCCAGAATATGCACAGTTTCTGCAACCTCCTGGACAACCCTTGATACATTGAACATGAAATTGGTAGTTTTATAATTATATTTTCTAGCATCAAAAGAACAGAACTAATGTGACAATGAGAGAAAGCTACTGTCACATCTGAAGTAAAAAAAAAAAAAATCAAAGTGCACCTCTGTCTGCATCAGATTCAATAACAAGTTGTTTAATATATTCCATTAAAGCAGAAACAAGCCTTTCACACCTGTTTGGTTGGCTGTAACCTCAGCAGTGTTAAAATAGAATAATTTTTCAAATGCATGGAGTTTGTGACAATCAGATCTGCTCATGTAATTAATGTGGAAACACATGAGGTTACCAAGAAGTATTGTTGCTGCAGTTTAAGTTCACCAGAAGTGGGATACTTGTATTTTATTATCTGTTTAAGGTGGTAATGAAAGTCTGGAAAGAAGATTAAAATGGAAATACGTTTCAGCATGTTATTCTTGGCATTATAGATTAAAAAAACCCTAAAAATAATGCACTGGTGTGCTTAGAAAAAATGCCTTCTGTTTCATTAAAAAAAATTTGTTTGATCATATTATGATTTTCCACATTAAAAAAAATGGAAAATGGACTCAATTCCAGCTGAGCCTTTCTCAGGAGCAGCAGCAATTTTATTGGTATAAGCAGGGTTAAAGTTTTGAGTCTGAAGCAAACTCAGGAAAGTCTGTGGAGACTTTTTGTCTTAATACATTTTGGTAGCTTTAATGACTAAAATCAGAATTTTGTACATCATCTTAAAAATATAGTGAAAGATCAATCTTAAAGCTAATTATACATGTTTAAAATGTAAGATTTAAGTGTGTAACATAAGGATTATGCTTCACCTCTCTTTAATTTCCAACAAAAAATCTACTGAAAAAAGGTTTTCTAAAATGTGACATTCTTGCCCTAGACATGATGGGCTGAACATTTAGCACTGGCTTGGGAATCACATAATTTTGAAATAGTTGTGTATTCCAGGAAGAACATGGGCTTAATGAGCACTTAAAAATGCATATTCTAGTAAGTACAGCTCATGTGCTTGAAGGCACCATCGGACTAAATTGCCAGTGAGGCATTTTGTAAGGGAGAGGAAATCCAGCAGACAGATTTCTTAATCAAGCTGTACTATAAAGTACTTAAAAGGCGAAATTGTAATAAATTAAGAAGACATTCGTGTTACTATTTTAAAATCGAGCACTAAACAGGGTCACTAAAACTGTTGCCTGTCATGATTTATTGAGATTGTGGGTGATTGTCTTGTGTTTCACAGAGGGAAAGGCCCCCTGAAGAACACATCCGATGTCATTAATGCAGCCAAGAAGATTGCAGAGGCAGGATCCAGGATGGACAAATTGGCACGGGCAGTAGCTGATCAGGTAGCCCCAAAAATGAGCAGAAATCTAATGTAACCTCTGTGGATGAGTTGCCTTTTGCAGGAAAAGTCTGTCTTGGCAGAAAATTGCCTGTTGGATGTCTGGATCCTGATCTTCCCATTGGGTAGAATCTGATTCTTCTGCATCCATCAGCATTTTGCAGAACAGGAAAGTCATAAAAGGGTCTCTCCAAAGCTCAGAAATGCCTGACTGAGGCAGCCTCATTTCTGGGCCTGTTAGAATTAGATAGAGACTCTTTCAGGTTGGAAAAGACCTCTGAGACCAACTCCAAAATGCATTTGCTATTAAAAAAGCAGCAAGGACTTGGATGCTCCATTCCCCTTGCCAAGTGCCCAGGAATCCTTAGATTCTTTTCAGCTCATTCTTCAAGAATTTCCCCTTGATACGGCACTTTCCTCCTTCGAGGATCTCTGACTGCCCTGTTGTCTGGTTTGCCTCAGGGTATTGTGCTGTTTCTGGGGTCTGTGTCCTCACTCCCATTACCAAATTCATGTCACAGCTGGACAGATGAACTTGCTGTATATATATTTTCAGATTGGATTATCTATCCATCTGGAGAGTAAGAGGAAGCATTGTATTACAAGTCAAGAGCCAAATTTCAAATCCAGGTCCTACCCAGCTAATTTTAGATTCAAACAAATTAAATTTCATTATTTTTTCCCTTGTCAATTTCCTATAGTTTCTTTCCTTTCATTGTCATCAGGAGAAAATTTGCTGGAAGTGGGAACTGGTAACTTCCTTGCCTCTAGTCTTTGTCTTCAAAATAAGTATGTTTTTTTCTTCTTCAAGTCAGAGTGTGATAGTGTGTAACCCACCCTGCCATGGAATATGGACCAGAGTGGCAAAAACCCCAAAGCTGCCCATTTTCCTGTAACCTTAGAAATGTTTGGTTTAGGTTCTCTTCAGCAGGAGCAAGCATTTTTCCTGTAGTTAACCCATTCCAGTCCTTCAAATGTAGCATCTGTTCATTTTAACACAAGAAAGAAGGAATCCATCTGTCAGCTGATGAAATTCCTAGTCTGCAGTATTTGCAGAGGTGGAATATTTTAAAGAAAGAAACACAAGGAGACTTGGTATGCTTAAAGGGCCTTGACTTGAGTCACATTTTAAATTTAAGAGGACTGTGACACTAATAATAAACAGTGACATCATTTTGAGAATGAAATATTTGTTTTAATGCTTGCACTTTAATGATATTTCACTGAACTTTGGAGACCCTCATGCAATATGAACTTTTTGTGGACAGTTTCATTTTTAATTATTGTTCCAATGAGAGACGTCTTACATTTTTTTCCCTCCAGAGTGCTTACATTTAAAGCCTTGACAACTCTCTAGAAGTACTGCTTTAAAGTTCATTTCTTTCAGTTCATAGGCTTCAAGAATTGAGTAAATATTTTTATATTAAATTGGCACCAGCAGGGAGAAGAGGTCTTTTAGGGATTAATGCCTGAAAGGTGTGACAACTGTGTGAGGAAGAGAGGCTCTATAGCAGCCACAGTGAACCTCCAGCTTTGTTTATTGTTAGTTTTAAAGGGAAAGAAAAAAGTGAAGTGACTCCTTTTGGGGTTATAGACAACAATATATCCAACTCCTTCACCATGAACACATTCCTTGCCAGCATTAGCGGCTGGGGCCAGAGCAGTGGTCGCAAGGCAGGAGCTCTGATGTTGTTGACTCATGTGCATTTAATTCTGTCAGTTTTTCTTGAAATGCTCTAATTTTTATTTTTTTTTAATTGAGCATAAACGCTGTAAGGTGCTAAAAAGGCGTCTTTGGACTCTTTGTTCCCCAGGCTATGCAGGAACATTGTCAGTCAGACTTTGCTGGGTAGCCCCAAAGAGTGTTTATTGGAGACACGCTGTCAGCAATGGACCCTTTTAGCTCTGTTTCATCAGAGGGAATTACTGAGGTCTGTTCTCCTGAGGCAGGACTTTGAATATTAACTACGAGCTGTTGTTTGTTGTGCTGGTGATATCGTGGGGGACAATGCAGTTTCTATTAAGAGTCCCAGAGACTATGAATAAATTGCACTGGGGTCTTTTCTACTTCTATCGATTATAAAACCCTCACAGCACCCAGCACATTTGACCTAAACCAATCCTCTGAACGTCTGCACAAATGCCAGGGAAGCTTCCAGGCAGACAAGAGTTGGCATTGGAGTGGGGGTAACCACTCAGAACTGGGTTTATCTGGACTTTAACTGGTCCATACTGGATTTTAACTTGGACACCCAGCAGACCACCTGAAGTTTTATATCAGACCTGATATAGGTATAGGTATTTTGGCTGCTCAGTACAATGCCATAAATTAATGCAGAGCATAATTTAAAACCATTATTTTCATAATGCTGATAAAGAGGTTTCTCGTTTCACAGAAAGGTAGAGTGCATCTTTAGGTTACAACTCATAAATCTTGAGTTAAATGAAAGGTAGAATTTGAGTTTTCACATTTTATCAAGCACCTCATGTAAAGACAAAGTGGAATAGATCCTCCTAATACACACAGATTGCCACTATCTGATTACCTGTCTCTAATCTGGTGCACTCAGCTCCATCTGATCAATATTTCTGCTGTCTGCAGTGCCCGGACTCAGCCTGCAAGCAGGACCTGCTGGCCTACCTGCAGCGCATTGCCCTGTACTGCCACCAGCTCAATATCTGCAGCAAAGTGAAGGCAGAAGTTCAGAACCTGGGAGGAGAACTCATTGTATCAGGGGTAAGCTGGGATTTGTATTTAGCCGTTTGTTTCCCATGTAGCACTTGAAAGGGAGCATTTTTGATTGCAATAATGTCCAAAACAAAAATCCACTGACTCATAAGCAAGTTGGTTTTTTTTAAATTCTATCACCATTCTTCCAGGCCTTACAATAACTTGTGTAGAGGAATTTGATTTTCCAATTACCCTTTGTTTATACTAACCTTGTAGAATCTTCATTCTTCCAAAAGAAAAGTAATTTCATAGCCTAGGAAGTCATTGCCAAGCTGTGAATATTATAATTATTTGGAGCTTTTGTATATTTGCTCATTATAAATCTTCTTTCCTTTGTTAGTACTGGTAATTTCCTTCCTCTGTGCAGAAGCCAGCTCTGTATGAAGTGCATATTGTTAAGATGGTGATGACTAATGGGATTCATTCACTCAGGTTCCAATGCACACTAGGTTTAGCAAAAGACTCTGGAAGGCCAGCAAAATATTTTAAATTTTGATGCATGTGCTGTTTTCAAATACCATTGCAAGCACAGTGATTATATGCTCTAATACCACCCAGTTATTTCAGTTCTTTTCAATGAACACTACAGACTTCTTATACAAAACCTTTTGTAGAAATAAAGACAGGCACAGTAACATTATAAGCAATGAGTTTTTTACCTTTTTAAAATATTTTTTCTTTCCTTCTCCTGTGTTGGCCTTTGAGCCTCTGGGAGAATAGTAGAACAAAGCAGAAGCAATGACTGCTCTTCATGATTTTGTTTTTTCTTTCACGCTAGTTTAGCCCCACGACACCTTTGTTATCCTCTAACTCAAGTACAGACCATATGTATGCAAATTTATAACATATTCCACTCTCCTGAGTGTGTTTTCCAAACGATGGTGATTTGTGAGACCCCAGATGCTTGAAACAAAATTGTTTCCAAATGTGGTTTTGAAAAAGCACCCTTTCATTGTTTAAGCCCAATCAAGTACGAAGATTATTAGGACAACAAACTTGTGCCCTTCATTCCATCCATGAGATTCCCCAGTGACATCACTGGCCTTCCTCAAACATATCAGAAGTCACAGGAAGTGTTCTCAGTCACATAACTTTGTTTTTGTTTTTTTTTTGCAAAGCACTATAGAAGGTCTTAAACATTTGCCAGGCTTTCTTGGATCAGGCATTCTGAAGTCATATGCACAATCCTAAAAGGAGCTGCTTAAAGGTTCCTGTATCTGTCCTGCAATTGGTCTTCACTTCTTGACGTATGTACGTATGTAATTTTAATGCCTTGATCTTCCCACAGCAATGAAAAGATCCTCTTCCATTTTCCTGACACCAGCGGCGTGATCTGTCCTTGTATCACTGACAGCTATGCTGCATGGTGATTGCTATGATCTTTTCTTACCTCCTGCCATCTGGGTCCAGCCTTCCATACCCATTGAGTTGTCATGTTCATCTCTCTCAAACAATTCCCCGAATCAGTGCTTCTCCTGGCTTGGCTTTTGTGGTTGTGTGTGTTTCTTTTTTCGAGTCTCTTTATTCAGTGTTTGTGGATGCTGAATAAGCCATTGTGAACCTTGAGCATCTTCTCGTCCCTGGAACATCCCCATCCGTTGTGGAATTATAAGTGGCCAAACCGCTTGAGTTCATCATTCCAGTCTGGCATTGTTGGCACCCGCTGCTTCCCAGGCTCCATCACCATTGTGTTTCTGTTTGGTGGGGTTGTCACAGTCAGTCTCAAAGGCAAAACGAGCTTCAACCACAGAAATTATTTGGGTCTGTTGCAAAGGCTCGGTAAAACTGACCTACAGAAAATTTGAAGGTTGCCCAGCTTGCTTCTTCTGCTGGTGCTCTGAACAGGAGGAGGTATAGTGAGTTGAACTGCTGTGCATCCCTTTGTGAGAGCATTATCTTGTGATCTGACACGACACAGTCAGTGCAGTGCTTTCCTGACGGTGTTTTCTGAGCTGTTTATCTTCAAGGTGCTGGGTACTGTATGCTCCTTTGCTATCCAGAGGTCTGGTATCCAAGTGCACATCCACATCTGCTTGTCTACTTGCTGCTTCTGCTTCCATCTTCTTCTTCATTCTCTCTTGGATAGCCAATTACAAATAAGCAGTATTTTATTTATACCAAAATGAAATACCATTATTTGGCAACTTGCATACAGTACAATGTTAGAAGTGCTATGGAAATCCAGAACTCAGGCTTCCCAACCTGTGGCTGCAGAAGTAAGTTTCTGTGACTGTGCTATATTTAAGTGTTTGGATGTAAATATCAAGCACTGTAACAGTTATTACAATATTGTAATTTACTACTGTGTTTACAAAGAACCACAATACAATTCAGATCGATCCAAAAGATGACTTACGATTCAGAACTATTATGGGGAGTAGAATCTCTGCTTGAATTTTTTCATTATTAAGAATATTAATCAATATTTATAAATGAAATGAATGTATGCATATGTATGTTTGAATCTATGTGTGGGTGTATGCATATTTATATATAAAGGAAAGAGACATAAAACCAATTACAAACTAAAAGACAGATGAAAGCCACCCCACAGTTCTTACAGTTTTGTTAGAGAAAAATATGTTGCAACAACTTCAAAAATACTGTGTACATAACATTTAATGTGCCGTATCCCTTTTGATGAAACTTCTATTTCTTTTTTCCCCCCAAGATTCAGCACTTCAGTATGGTTTATCTCTGAAAATAAGCATAAAGCTGAACTTGTTTGCCTTTTCCTCTATAGATTGATATGATTCTAGCATAGTATATGAAGGGTCCTTTTTGGCATCAGTGACTTTGCTGCAAATAGGAAAACAGATCAAAAAGTAAGAAAATGTCACAGTCCTGAATTGTAAATTATTTCAGTAAAGAACCCACTGTTGTTTTCCCTTTTCTTTCTCCAATTCCTTTTCCCCTCTGCTCTTTTTTCTCCTTTGATCTTTCCCATCAGACTCCCTCCATGCTGATAGCAAAATTATTTTTACCAGTTAAGTAAGACCTGGCAACTGGGAGTTAGCACACATCAGCTAATTCCTCATTAATATTAACAGAGCAAGGACAATTTAAATCATCTGTTGACTTGGCCCTTTATGGTGCAAAGTGAGAGTCTTAATTCCTGATTCCTATGGAGTTTTGAAAAGTAAAATAAAGAAAAACCCTGATACTTTTTATTCACTGAGGAGCCCTTTAAACCTGAGAGAGATTGCAGGGAAGAAAGTAAGCAAAAATAGGGAGGAGGATGTTAGATAAAAGCAAAAAGAAATTAATATCAAAAATTGCAAAAGATTTAAAAAATATTTCTAATCTGTGGAGATGATACCCTTGTTCCTAATAAAACTTTCTTTGACCTTGGTCCATAAACAGATACATGTTTCTGTAAATTTCAATATTCAATTTCTAGTTCTCTTCTGAGAATAAACAACCTCCTTTAATGAAATTACAGAGTAAAAGCACTTCAAAATCATTTACTTTGTCTCTTGCTTTGGTTTATTTAAGGTAATGCATATTTGCTTCATAATCACTTGCAGTATTGTGTTGGAATGAATCCTCTGAGGTGCTGAGAGTACACTGCTCTCAGTGAAGTAAATGCCATTTACATATACTTAGCTCTTGCTGATGGCCTTGCCTTTTTGTGGGAGCTACTTTTGTTCAATAGAGTTGCTTTTAATGATGATGTTTCTTATTTGGATTAAAAAATCAGACTTCCAACTCTAGGGTTGCTTTGTTTTTCTAGCATTTCTGTCTGCCTCTTGTTAGCAAGAGAATTACCATAAAACAAACCTATATATTCATTTCCTATTCTAGAATAAATATCCACTTGTTCTGTTTACTGCTGCTCAGAAGCTGATCAGCTCATTTACCTACTATCCACTTAGGCTATGAGCTTGCATTTTTTTAAAGTTCTTGTTTGCATTAGTAGATTTGCCTCAGTTTTTCCTGTAGGATTAGATTGAGCAGAATTTAAGAAAATCCCTTATCCAAGGCAGCTCCTTATCACGTTCAGGTTTGATTTAGAGCTCTACCGATAAAATCAGCTGCATTATCAGAAAATTTGCCCAAAGAGTCTTAAACTTCTGAGCCAGACAGATATACAGTGTCGTACAGAGTGCCAGCCACGTGCCTTTGAACACTGTCCAAAAATATGGAATCAATAGCTAAAGCACACTCCAAACAGACACTTTAGCTGGATCCATTTCCCAGTTATTTTCCAAGTCCCATTTATCTTAACTTAATAGGCTCAACTGTGATACCCAGAGAATGATTCCTACATTCTGTTGAAGGTACAAGACAGTTTAGTTAAGATTGTGAGTTTATCAAGGAGTTCTTGCTTGATGAATTTAAGTGAGGAGTTTGGCAGGAACAGGAAGGTAAAAGGGCTGGAGCCACCCTGTTAATTTTGGGTAGGGCATAATGAAAATTTACATAACACCTGGACTGGGAGGGTGAATACATAAAATTATGAACAGATACACGATATACTGAAAAATAATTGTATTTTTATTTGTGATCAGTGACAAAAGTAAGGTAACCAGAAAGATCCAGTCATCATCAAATATGAATGAGCCTCATTATTTATCACAGAATAACAGTGAGCATCCAGCAGTTATTTCAGGTGAGCTCACCAGCAGCTTCCCTATCTGTTCTGCCTATGGATCTTACATCTAATAAAAATGGCTTAAATGCCCTACTTTTCTTTCAGTTAAGGCTGAATCACTCTAAACTACCTTGTACTGTAAAAGCAAGTTGGTATTGTGTAGGCAGTATAGAACCATGTTCCTTCTTATTAATTCTATAAACTCAAAGAAAAATCAGGTAATTTGAAGTTCACCTGTTATTAAAAATGAGCAAGGCCATCTTTCATTGAATTTGGATTAAGAGCAGGCACCGAAAACAGTTACTTAAGAGTAAAAAAACTCTGCCTTTCTGGGGTGTTTTCCTTTAAAACCAAGTTGGCAATCAGAGAGAACCTTTGCATTTAAAATGCTTAACAGAATGGGCAAAGTGTTGATTTGGAGTTTGGTAAATAGTGATTTCATTCTCCTGAACCAGGCAAGAATTAAGCATTACGTGAAAGAAAGCTTCCTGAAAGGAGAGTTGGTAAATTGACAAAACTCTTGGGTTCCTTTTCTTCAAGATTCTCAGGAGTGCAAAAAGGTTACTCAGCTAGCGATGAGTTTTACTATAAATTTATAATAAAAATGGAACAACTGGTCCACATATCCTTGTCTCTAAACTGTAGAGAAGTGGATGAGGATTTGGCTGGATGGTCACACTCAAAGAGTTGTAGTGAGGGGCTCAATGTCCAAGTGGACACCAGGGATGGGTGTGTTCCTCACGGGTCGGTGTTGAACTGTTTAACATCAATGTCAGTGACGTGGACTGTGGGATCAGGTGCACCCTCAGCAAGTTTTGTGGCAACACTGAGCTGTGTGGTGCCACAGACACGCTGGAGGGAAGGGATGGAATGTCATCCAGAGGGGCCTGGGCAGGCTGGAGAGGTGGGTCTGTAAGAACCTCGTGGAGTTCAGCAAGGCCAAGTGCAGGGTCCTGCACCTGGGTCAGGGCAATCCCAGGCACAAACACAGGCTGGGAGGAGAATGGACTGAGAGCAGCCCTGAGAAGAAGAGCTTGGGGGTGTTGGTTGATGAAAAGCTCCACATGACCCAGCAATGTGCACTGGCAGCTCAGAAACCACAGGGGTGCTGGGCTGTAACCGAGGCAGGGTGGGCAGCAGGGAAGGAGGGAATTGTCCCCATCTCCCAGGCAACCAGCCACAGTACAAGAGAGCACTGTCTTAAGCTGTGCCAGAGGAGGTTTAGGTTGGACATTAAGAGGGATTTTGTCACAGAAAGGGTGATTGGACATTGGAAGGGCTGTCCAAGGAGGTGGTGGAGTCACTGTCCGTGGAGGTGGTTAAGGAAAGATTGGATGTGGCACTCAGTGACATGGTTGTGTTGGGTCATAGGATGGACTCGATAATGTCAGAGGTCTTTTCCAACCTAATTGATTCTGGGATTCTGTGGAAGCAGTGAGTAAAGAACAGCACTTTGGAAATAATAAGGAAATAAGGCAAAGAAATATGAGATATGAAATGGTCAGGGGAAGAAAGCCAAACCAAAAGCAAGATAGGAGCATGAAATCAAAGAATTGCAATGTTGGGAAAGGACTGAGATAAAGTCAGGACCATAAAGTTGGTTGAACTCCACAATAATCTCTACTTTCCTAATAGAACAAGGAGGGAGAGAAAATAAAAACTCAAGGTCTTTATTTTGGCCATGTGCAAAGACAGCTTGCATGACAAGAAGGCTGGGGCTGTGTGGGGAAAGTGAGAGACCTTGATCTATACTGTGTATTCAGCCAGCTCATGTCATCTGCTTTGGGAGACATCAAAGACCTGAAAATGCGGAGGACAGTTTGGGTTGGAGTTATATTTAAGTAACCTCTGCATAAGTGTTTGAATGTATGCAAATATATTGATACATGTGAGGGTGAAATAAAGCCATAGTGAGTGTACTCTGTTCCAAAATGTATGGCTGTGTGAAGCATATATACTTATACAGGTCTGGATAAAGCTTTATCTGGAACAAATTTGTTTGAACTGACTAATATAGGAGTGTTCAACTCCTGCTGGCACAGAATGTCCCTCAGTACACTGTCCAAGAAGGGACTACCTGATGATGTGGTAGCATAAAAAATTAATCATCCTGACACTGAGTCAATTTACTCCTCCTAAAGGACAAAGGCACCAGTGAGTTATGCAGGTTAATCAAAATGAGTGCTGATAAAATCCCTCGTGGTCATATATTCACTATACATGATGTGTTTTATGGAAGCTCTATCTTAGGGCTTTCTCAAAGTTAAAACGGTGAAGAATTCCTAATTATCCTATGAAACATCTTAGAGATGAATAAAAAATAAAGGCATAAATAGATGTATCTGTAGTGGCTCTAAAGCCATTTGCAGTACCTCTCCCAAATATTTGACAATAATAAGAATTTAGTTCATTATGTGTAGCTTACCTGTTGCATCCCAGTAAAGGCAGCATGGACCACGAGCTCAGAGAGTTTATGCAGTTGGCTTCCTTGGAGGGATTCAAGCCTGCAGTAGACAGTGTAGCAGCTGAGAAGATCTAATGTCAGTAATCAACTCATTTCAAGTCAAAAGTTGTACAAGAGTCCTCCAGAGGTCTCTTTAAAGTCACATTTGTACAGTGTTTTGATTCAGCCAAGTGAAAGATCCCACAGGATCTTGTTCCCGTGTCAGGGAGTTCGCAGGGTTTTGCCTTTGTAAAAGGTGCTGGATTGGATGGTAGTGCACATCCTGAGCTTTGGGAATCAGGGGGATCAGAACTGTGATCCACATAAAAAACTGTGCAGGAGGAAAGGTTAATTTATTTTTATTAGTGTATGGCCGTTCCTTCAAAGAAAATGGGTGGTGGCAGGCAGAGTTTATGTAAGGAAAAGCAGATGAATGAAGCTCAAGACACAACTGAAAAATCCAACAAGAAAATATTTCTTTGTGCAATGATCTCGGTTCTTTTGAAGCTCCAGTTTTTTGATACAAGGCCTATTTTTAGGTCTAAGAAAACACCTCATTTTATATGAATGCATGTGTAAACACACATAAATATGAAACGATAGATCCTGCATAAATGGAAAGATGTTATCTAGAATTTAATTTGCAAAGCTAAATTACACCACACTTGTCTTCATTAGAATATATTCATGGAGACAAGAAGCACGCACACCATCTATATGTCTGCATTCAGTAGGTTTAAATTTAGACAGGTCAGACTTTTATCCTTATTAAGAAGCATTTTGGCTCCAGGAAACATGCTCTTGTGCTTTATCAGGTGACTAATATTCATGCATTTGTGAAGATTATATTTATTGAAATTGCCCATTAGAAGAATTTTCTGCAAAGAAAAGCATTTCTGATACCAAACAATATTAAGCCATTTAATGCCATGAGAACAATGCAAAATGTTACAAATTCAAGATTGAGGCTTGAAACAAATATAACCATAGAAAAAGATTAGAGAATTGAAGGAAATACTGTTGTATGTGCTTCATTACATACTGCATTTGCCTTAAAAATAGTAGCCACTCAAAAATTCAAAGCTCGCCTGCTACAGTAGTTACAGCTTCACTTCAGCTTGTTTTCCTATTCCAGGCCATGCTGAATGAGTTGGGAAGACAATGGGAATGTAATGGCTTTGTGATACACAAAGTACACCAGCCCTGCAATAATTAGCAAGGCTCAAAGGCCATTCTAACACACCCTAAGATATGGTCCTAAAGAATTATTCCTGTCAGAGTTACTGTTAAGGAAGAGAGGACTTTGGTGCTATCTCATGTTCACTTCTTTCCTTGTCATACAACCTTTAAAAGAGATGGTTTGGGACCAAGTGTCACCACTTTGTATTAAATAAGAATTCCTTTCCTCTGGGGCGTTCTCAGTTGGCCTCCCTAATGCACAGCATAGATTTGCTAAGAGGTTCATGCCAAGGCCGTAAATGAAAATGAGGTTTGTTTCTTGCCCATGGAGTTATGGGGACCGAATTTCCATGATGACAGTTTTAACCCACAGTAGGAGATTTTGGATTGTGTTTAATATACAGAAGTACATCTTGTAGCTCTTGCAATTATTTAACTCCTTGAGTTGGAAAGTGGTGATGCAAAATCCCACTTCTAAAAGTACTATCAGATGGTACTTTTGCAGATATTAAAAGAATAACAACTAAAGTTCAGACTCATCAGTTCGTTTGATTTTAAGTGTATTTCTTGCCAAGCACAGTTGCAGACGAGTCACACACACACAGAACCACTCCCAGACAAGAAAATGTGCCCTCAAGGGAAAACATCAACAGGTTTTGCCAGCCTGAGCAAAATGAACTTCCAATACTGAACAGAACAGCTTGCAACAAAGTATTTAATAAAACTCACAAAAGATGTGTTTGCATTAAATGAGGGAGGTCCTAATGGCCCCTTAGGAAGAGAGCAAACTAGGTGAGGAAGGTTAAAAGTTGCCTTCTGTCTTTAACCTCTGAAATACTTTCTTCCACACTTGGGACATATTATTATTAAAATTATTATTTATGTACATCATAGAAGCAGAGGAAGAATAGTTCTGTTATCACATCTAATCTTACATGACTGATAAGCAGCTGCATCGACAAGAGGGTTTGTTTTGTGTAATGTATTTAAGACATTGATATGAAGTCAAAGTAAAAACTATCCTGTATCAGAAAAATCAATCCTAACCTCTTACTTGTAGATATTCTCAAATGCATTCTTTTAACATCAGTTCTTTCTGATTCTGACTAATAAATCATCAAAACCTTGTGAACTGGGTTATCAGGTAGGTAAAAGTATGTCTAGAAACTGAGATGAAATATGTAAGTAATGTGTCTTAAATCTCATCAAAGACCAAATTAGAAAACTGGATTACAGCATCCATATCTGAGCCAAAAGACTGCAGAAACATTTTCATCCCCTTTTTATACCTGCAACTGGATTCAGCATTTCCATTGTCAGAAACTTAGAGAAGTTACAGCTTTTCTCAGTGTCAGGTAGGATGTTCCATATTCATCATTCCTTAACTGTGACAGATCATGTACAAAAAGGATTTTCCCACTTATCCATCTTGCTGTTGCCCTACAGCAGCCCTTTGGGTCAGAGGTGTGTCTGTGTTAAGCTCTCAGACTTTTATGATATCTGTCACTTTGGCATTTTTACATGGCCTTTTCAAGCTCTTGTTTCAATTCCTTGCAGTCCTTCCATTTTTACTTTCTGTGTCTATACCAGTCTGGGTGATGCTTCTGCAGGGTTGGTGCTCTGTGCTCAAACTTTACAGAGAGCAGCCCGAGGTACCTGTGTGGGGCCTGCCTTTCCCACCACTTGTTCGTCCTTTTAAGCAGGAAAAAAAGCACATTGGGATTTTTTTCCCAGCAGATCTTTGAGGTCAGACTGAACATGGACCCTTATTTTAAACTGATTTCTAGTGCCTGGGTACAAGTGATTGAATCAATTACTTGACCAGCATTCACATGGTTTTCTTATGCTGTTAGGCTTAACTTACATCCCTCAAGAAAATATTTGATATTAAAGTCTTCATTTACTGTCTCTTTGTGTTTCCGTGCATTCATTTAATTAATCTTAGTTGTGTCTCTTGGAGCATTTGGAAGATTTCTGCACTTTCTTGAGTGTATACACATTTTAAAAATGTTTTCATGGGGCGTATTCTTTCTCTGCTTTTATTCAGTAATGTGTTCTAGTGTATGTTCACAACCCAGTCTTAACTTTGCTCTTCTCTTAATATTCTCTTTATCAACTGCATATCTCATACTAAGCAGGTGAAAGCAAGATTTCAGATTTAAGCAGTACTAGCCCCAAAATACCATCTGGGGTATAACCTGCTACCCAATCTATTGAACTGTTTATGTCACATCATCATGGTGGAATTTTCTATATTTCTCTGTATTTCTTATCTTGTTACTGGAGAATATCCTTGGCCATGCTCAGCCTTCCAGGATTTAATTGTGCTACTTCCATATGTTTCATCTCACTAATAGACAATTTAACTCTTTCTCTCTCTAAACACTCTCTTTAGGAGAACTGCTATTACATGTGCAATTTTTCTCATATTTAAAGTTATATCCTCTGAACATCCTTCTCTTTATCAGATGGAGCAACCTCGCTTAGGCTTCATGAGGTCTGGTGGTCACAGGAGTTCGAAATATGTTCCTACTTTATTTGGCAAAAACAACTGTGGTGCAGTAGTCAAGCCATAGGTTACCTAAGTTATGAATTCACTGGTACTTTTTACCATAAAAGCCTTTAAAATTTGAATTTTTCTTTTCTCTTTAGCAGGCCAGTAGACATAAATATTAATAAGGAGTTGATGCAATACAGGGGACTAGAGGAGGTTTTCCTCCTCGCTGTCTTCAAATGTGCAAATAGTTTGTAATCAAGAGGTGATGTAAAGAGAGAACAGTTAAATTATGAACAGCACTATCATCACTTAGCATTCCTCAGCTGCAGCCTAGTTTTGCATTGTGTTCCTGCAGTTACATTTCATCTCTAACAGCCACAATAACTCTTCATTTCGCCCACTGGGCACCCATTTGTTGAGTTTTTTAATTCCACAAACTCACCGGTTTAAAGCAACATCTGCAGGTACTGCAGGATCACCATGATTATAAAAGTTTTGAAGGTTAAGAAGGAAAATGCTTGACTTCTGTTGTTAGGTGGAGTGACTGGTACTAAACATGAGTCACTCACTTCCTTTTTTCAGTAGAAGAAAAGGAAAGAAAAACAAAGAACACACTGACAGAGCAGGGAATGCACATTAATCATTAGTAAGACAGAAAAACTAATCATGATTAGATTACAATTCACATGATCCTTGTAGCACCAAAAAGCCTGAGGGAAAGCATCGATATTAACTCCGTGTGCTTATAATACATACCCTTAAAAGAGATTTAAGGAGCATTTATTTTTCCTCTTCCAAAAGGCAGGATCTTATGCTAGCAGTCTTTACTGGCACTGAACAGTCCCCCATTCTCTAAGCAGTTTTGTTTAATTGAGTAAGGTTTAGCAGCATATACTATTTTTTTCAATTTTAGTCTACAGCTAGGTTATTAAGAAAATCCCAGTGGATAATACAAGCAATTATGTTTACTCCCAAACCTGCTTTTCCAGAATTTGGATGATGAAAATACCATTTACAATAAATTAGACGGAATATCCCATTTTAAGCCCTTCAGTTTCAGTCCTTGGGATGTTGTTTGGAAAAAAATGTGCCTCAGCCTGTAAGGCTGTCATTGTCTAAAAATGTACATCTTTAAAAACATCACCTCTTTGCAATTTTATTGATATTTTCTGGAACTTGAAAGTGTGCTCTGTAAATAAATGTATGCCCAGAATTTTTATACTTCCCTCACTTGTTCTTTCAGCACAGTTTGTCAGTTCTCATTTCCGATGCAAGAAAACCATAATTCTTTTCCTGACCTCCTTCGTGTAGGAGGCCCAACCCTCTGGATTACTCTACTCAAGGGTCAATCCAGAGGGGTGGATTGAATGTTTATCCCACATGGGAGGATACAAATGTAATTCCCGTTGCAGTCACTGGAATTTTAATTGCTTGCAGTGGTGTGGATGTTTGTGTGCAGTTTGGCTGTACAAAACCACACATAAAATAGAGTCACTTGGGAATCCATTGACCAAATTCATGCCCCATCTGATGTCAGTCAGCACTTAATTGGGATAGAGCTTTCTGTCCTGCCTGGTTGTCATCAAAAAGTGCCAAAAATTCTCCCCTTTTGAATCAGCAAGCCCTGTAGGGCTGGCAGGCTGACCCTGTGCTGTGGGAAGGAGTGAGAGGAACCCCCAGCCAGTGGGGTTACTCATCGTGGAGGAGGCCCTGTGTCCTTGGCCAAGCATAGCTCCTTCAGCACACGTTCCCCTCTCTCCTCACCTCGACGCTACGGCACGGTATTTCTCTTGCTCTCTCTCTCACTATCTCTTTTCTGTATCTCTCGGAAATCAGACTGGAGTTCAGAGCACTTTCACTACCTTTTATGAGGTAGAGTGTGATGTCATAGATGGGGGCAGGGCTAGTCAACTTTCCACCCACCCACCCACCTGTGCTGAGGGAGCTACGCTTGAGACGGGAAGCGGTGACTCCTCAACGGTGAGTAACCTCCTGTCTCATCTATGTCTTTAGAGGTCTGGGGGTGGAGGGGAGAGACATGAGAATGGGGGATTTTTTTGATAGCTTCTCTTTTCTTTAATTAACCACAGGACTCACAGAGTTAATTGCATGTGTTGTCTTAGTTACCTGCGAAGAAGCGTTTCCTCGCTGTCCTGAAGCCCCAGAGTTAACTTCACCTGCAAGGCAATGGCCACGTTTCTCTGCAGAGGTGGTCCATTTGCTGATGGTTAAACTGATCCTTCACTGTTTATATTGCCTGTGAAAAAGCAGGCTCTGATCCACTGGAGCTCAGTTGCTAAACTTCCATTAATTTAATTACAGTATTTAATTACAGTGCTGGGCCATAATTTTCCTGAAGTTCTTTATGATTAAAGATAGATGGTGTTATTTATATATTTATCATTACTAACTGTGGATAATGGCTGTTTATATGGGACAGAATTTCATTTTTTTTATATACTCTATTACTGTTTTTATTCACTTTATCCAGAATATTTATGAAGCTGTGTATTGACAATAAGCCAATTATAAGACCTATTTTCTAGATGAAATAAAATTCAAAGGCAAATTGTGGAAGACATAAAATTAAGCAGGAAACCCCGAGGAGATGTAACTCAGATTTAACCTTTTAACCTTTGAAATTATAACCAAAAGCATTTGATTTTTTTTTCTTTGATAAGAACTTGAGATGAGCAGGGATGCTGCTGACTGAATTTCTTGGTGTGTTTTTTTGTGTCACTACCTAAACATTATTATTTTACTTTAAAGCATTGTCTTGTTACCTATTTCTCTTGGCCCCAGGTATTACTGCTTCACTGTTTTAATATCCCTCAGCATATTAAAAAAGACAAGATGGACTACGAAGGCTTTCCTTTCTTGTTCTGCCTCCTGGGTATCTATTAAAGCTGTCAAGATGTCAGAGCTCTCATACTAAAGGGCAGAAGAAGAACCATATGAAGATTTTTGGGCCCTAGAGATACTGCAAATCTTGCTGTCCTTGTTCATTTAAAGCTCTTTACCAGCTTCATGTAGGGTCTTGTCATAGCCCAGTGAGCGGCACTAAAAGGCAGCAACAAGTCCTTGATAAATCAGAGAAAGAGAGTGCAATCGCAGCCTTTTCAGCAGAGGTGGCCCATGGTCTGATTGATGAAGTACTTCTGTTTTCAGGTGGCCAGGTGGCTTTGAGCAATGGGGTAAGGCTGCAGATCGTTCCATCTTCCGTCAGTCGCGTGTGTTGGGAATTGCTCCATAGTGATGGATAGATTTTCCTCCCTGATGACTCAGGGATGCTCTTTGTATCAATGCACAGGAAATCTAAATGAAATTCGGAGAGGATGAGAGTCTGGTTTACAAAGATATCTACCAAAACTTTCCCTAATGGTTGTTTCCCTCCCTTCCAAAGAGAAAAATAACGACACAGAATATAAAAATATCTCCCGGACAGGTGGTGGCTTTTCCAGCTTTGAATAATGTGCACAAGGAGTTTTATTACTACTGTTCATTCCTTTAGTAAACCAAATACTGAAATCTCCAAATCTTCCTTTGCAAAGCCATGAACTTGCCTCACAAATTTAGCTTTCCCAGCAAACTTTAATCTTTTCAGTAGGAAAGGAAAAACAGGTTAGTCAATCTCTGATGTTTCATTGGGAAAACTTTATGGGAATTGCTGCTCTTAAAGATGATTTGAAGTTTGTTCTTTTCAGAGGCAAATGCTTGGAGAGAAAATTTAATTTAGATCCTAAGCACATCCTTTGCTGATGAGTTTATCAAATTGTCTTAGCACATAATTATTCTTGCATAATGCAGGAGACTTTAGTTTTTGCACGGAATTGATAAAACACAAGGAGCAACTGTACAGTGCCCCTAATCTCCCTACAGTGAAACAAAAGCATTTTGGTGGCATAGAAACTTTTAAAGTGGTATAAGGATTGGGAAGAGGCAATCAGAATTGCTGTCATTCAATAATGATGGTGAATTAGAGACAGTGATCAGCTCTGAGGGGATATCGTGGAACAGAGATGTCAGCGGATTGCTTTGAATCCAGAGAAATTTGCATTCTAAATTTATCTTGTAATATGAACAAATTAGCAGTTGGCTGACTTCTGTATAGTGGGGATTTTGTAGAGGGAATCATATTCAGAATTACATGAACTGTTGCAATAATTAACCTGAAGTCTATCTGTGCCAATTCTAATAACAGATTTTTGTCCAGGTAACCCCAGGCTGTGAGTTTGGCTGAATAACTTAACATTGGGAAAATAAATAGACTAATGTTACATTTACTGAGCTAATTCCCCTGTTAAATTATTTTACTGGCAGCTATGATTTAAAAAAATATTAAAATGTCTGAAGGGCACAGATTCCTATATTTTACAGCTTAGGCTTAAATGTGTATTCAGTCAATTATGAAGTTTGTTTAATATTATTTACATGTACATTACATTAAATTAAAATATTATAAGGCCTAGATTTCAGCTGATTTTATTTAGTGTTTAATATGAAAACTTTTAAAGCAAATATCGGCGCAACTTCTTCCAATACGTGCTAATTCAAATGAGTAAAATCTTCATAAATTATTAGCAAACTGAAAGTTAATTTTTCATGTGGTATTCTTAAAAAATTTATTGGTTTCTATTTGCAAGCACGTTGTATATAACTGTCTCAAAACAAAACCAGTGTATTAACTAGGATATTTACACCTATATATTTAAGGAGATCAAAGTTTAAATGACAGGTTTATTCCTCAGTCATAATGGCAAAGGGTGAGCAATAGTTTAGTGATGTAAGATCATCTACAGGCATCAAGCATTTTTTCAGTATGATTAAGGCAGCTTTGTGAAATTCCCAGATTTTCTCTACTTGCCAGGCTGATTTCTCTTACAAGTTGAATTAAAACTTTGTGGGTTGGTTCCTACCTTCTTTTTCTATGTGAGAAGTGAGGGAGAGCTGTGAAATGCACCATCTGTTCCCAAACTGTGTCAGCTGGCAGAGAGATGCTTCTCCCCCTGCCCTCTCCCACTGCAGTTTTGGGCTGGTTTAACACCATTGCCTCAACACAAATTGCTGTGGATTTAATCTTGTTTAAGCAGAAGAAGTCACAATGACAGTGCACAGCATTCTAGAGGACTCTTCGTGTTGATTTAAATTGCAATCCTTTTAAACCTCTACCTCAGCTTGCTTGAATTTGCAACAAAAATGCTCAACAGGACTTGAACTGAGTGTAGTGGATGGAGGAAACCAGAACTGCCTTAACACCCCGGACTGTCTGATCCTGGGACAGTTGCACTCCAAGACGTTAAACATGATTCTCTTAAATCATAATCCTTTGGATTTTATCAGTCCCATCTGAGTGTCTCAAAGCAAACACATGCTGTGCCCTGGTAAAACTGAAAACACAAGTAAATATTGTCATTATTTCCTTTCTACAAATAATGCTGAGCCACACTCAAGGCAGAAAAGATCTATAGAGTCGTGATGGGTTTCGAACACCACCTACTCCTTCAAGACTCAGCTAATTTTCAAGACCAGCATTTCTCTGTCTTCCATTCAATATTCCAGTTTCCAGTCTGGATGGCCAAATTTAAAAAAAAACAAAACCAAAACCAACCAAACGAAACCAACAAAACAACCCCCAAAAACCAAGTGAACCACATACTGCCTACTCCTTCCCCCCCCAAAAACAACGGGAGAAAGACTTCACCCAAGTTAAGTATGGTTTGAAAAAGACTTAGAAAGAAATCCTGCAGTAACAGTGGGAGGCTACCCCACTCATGCTGTGCAAAAAGATGAGAGCAAGTCTCTGGTGTAATGCAAACTGATTATTTTATTATTCAGAAAGATTTTAATTGAATTACGAAGAGGTTTTTGCTGTCATCTCTATTGCTGTGCGAAGAGTGATTCATCCAGCCAAGTGTAAACATCTGCATCTGAGATGTTCACTCCAGGCTTCCTGTATGTGGAACTCAAGAGCCATTTTAGATATTCTCGTTTCAGGTAGACACTGACAACTGCTTAGGTTAGTGATACTTCAAAACATACAGTGGCATGAGCAGGAAATTAAACCATGTGTACAGAGTCAGAAAGTTCAGCCTTGGTGTTGTTTTGAGGGTTTGTATTGATATGTAAGTGATGTCAGCTTTCTGTGGACTGAGCTGCTGCCTAATTTTTTCTGAACAGAAATATTTAAATTGCTTGTTAAGGAGCATTTATCTATGTAAATTTGTTGTCGTGATGCTCTGATCTCATTAGTTTCTGGATGTCGGAGAGATTTATAAGTTTTGTAGTTTGTGGTTTTCACCCATTTGACATTTTTGGGGACCAAAAGAGAAGAATTAAGGAAAACAGTCTCAAAAACATTCATGAGGTTCTTTGAATTCTTGGACTCCTAGGTCAAATCCAAGGATGGTTTTTTTGCAGATGTTGAGCACCTGCCCAGATTCACTGTACTATCTTTAGGATTCTGATGCAATTTACCATCTCTACACTGAGTTTAAAAGGTGAAGTGCTCTGGCCCATCTCCATAGAGAATGAACTCCATGGTTCCTGGTCTTCTTCACCAAGCACAAAAAGAGTCTGAAATCTTTTGGTCCAGAACCTGGAATTAGGTAGGTTGAGTGCAGGATGGGATTCATTTTGTAGAAATGGAAACTCTGAAAACTTTGACTAGGTCACCAAACACATTGAATCAGTAGGTTTTAGGAACAGCCCTATTTTTCCTGCCTTCATTCCTAGAGAAATTGCTCAGTCAGAGGCATCTGAAAAAATTCTGGGGGTTTGACACCAGCCGTGGTGGATCATGACTAATAGTTAGACACTCAGTTTGAATTTTTCTGATGCCAACTAAGTGCAGCCAAGTCTGTAGGTAATCATGACTAATGTACACTGTTTAAATAAGAACTTCATAAGAAAAGAGCCACTGCAAATGCTTTTGCATTTCACCATTTTTCTAAAGTTTACACCTTCATCTCCTTTATGTAAATTCTGGATTAGTGGTAAGATTTGGAGGTGTGGTTGAATTAATTTGTTTTGTGTAGGGATGATTGTCGTGAGGTGAAAAGCACAGGAGCCATTTGGATTGTTTGAATCATTGAGGCTACCAGTACTTCTGCATTTGTTGCTCAGGGAAGATGCTGCCTAAAGTACTGAACTGCAAAATAAAAGAGATTCCAAGTAAATTAGGAATCCCTAATACAAGTATTTTCTGAAGAGAATAGTACTAGACTTAAACAATGTCAATGAGCTATTAAAAGTCTGTCAAAAATTGATATTTTTTTCCTCATTTTCTACAATTACTCTTTTTTTTCCCATTTGGATAGGACACATGCTCTCGTAGCAGTGAAAATGAGATTGCCAGCATCATCCACACAGGTCATAGATACATTTCCATGTACACAGAGAAGGCTCAGAGGAGATATTGTTGTCTACAACCACCTCTGAGGAGGATCTTGAAGAACCAGATCCAGACCTGTCAGAGGTGCATGGTCATAGGGGCAGGAAAAGGGGTAACAACAAGTTTTAACATGGGAAATACCAATTAGATATAAGGTAAAAAAGTTTTAACTAGAGGGTAGTGAAATTCAGGTGCAGGGTGGAGGTCTCTCACCCAGAGGTGTGGGAGATTATCCATCCTTGGACATACCCAAATTTGAGCAAAATCCAGAACAACCTCATGTGATTCAAATTTTCAACAGGTCATTGCTCTAGGTGACCTCAAAAGGTCCTTTTCATCCTAAAAGAATATTTGCATAATAAAACATGAGTAATAAAAACGAGCCCTTAGAATTCAGAGTAAGATTCTATTTGTTCCAATTTATTCTCAATTTGCTGTCATCTTTGCTTGTTCTTTCCCTGTGAGTTGCAACAGCCTTTACAAATGTTTCTGTTTTGTTCTGGTTTCATTTGCTTGCAGTAAGTAAGAAAAAGGTAACTTTTACCTGTTTTGATGGTTTTTAAATGGCATTTAGTGTTAGTTAAAGTTAAGTATGTAATGAACAGATGCATTTACAAATTGTATATTCAGTAATTGACCAGGGAAAAAATTCCTCCTAGTAGGAAACTCTTGTTACTTACTGAATGTTGTTCAACCATTGATTGAGTTGGTCAAATAAATAGAACAGTTAATTATGAATAATTTATTTGGTATAAACTTACAGAATTTCCATTAGAAATTATTTGTTATATATGATTCAGCCAGCTCTGTCCCTCTGAAATGGAGCTTTCCCTTGAAGACTATTGTGGAGTTTTGACTTTTTTTCCTTTTTTAAATTTCATTGCACACTGTTGTAAAGTCCTGGAAAGTACTCAGGGAATCAAAGAAAGAAAGGAATGTTTTTACTGATAGAGTTGAGCAACACTGGAAGGACCCTCAGTTCCAAGTAAGAAAAAGCCTTTTAGCACCTCAGAAATGATCAATATCTTGGATGATCAAACCCTTTATCTGCTTCTACAAGACGTAAAATATACACGAACAACAGCAGGCAAATGTTAGGAAGCCAGCCTGGTATCATCTTCCATTCTACAACAGGATTTCATTTTATTTTATTTTATTTATTCTGATTGTTTGATGCATTGTTTCCAAGCCCTTTCCTGAGAAAAGGCCAGAGGAGCACCTATCTTCAAAGTGTTCCTGTGCTGACCTGGCAAGCATGACTTTAGAGATAGGAAAGCAGCTGAAGGAGCAGATTTGCCTCAAAAAGTGGCAGATCCTCACAGCTGAAGACGTGGAGATAAGTCACATACAGATACCACTCTGACACTTGCACAAATTAAAAAAGAATTTGGGGAAATAGCACATTTCTCAGCATTGCAATCTTAAATCCTGCTTTATGCTGCTTTTCATTTTGTTTTCTTTGTGACAAAATCAGGAGGAGTAGCAGGAGATAACACATTCTTGTGTAAAGCATAGAATTTTTCTGTGCTTTATTGATTTTTTTTCATATCCAAAGACTCCTGCATTTTATCACTGAGTACAATTTCCAGCCAACCAGACATGATTTGGACTTCTTTCAGGTAAGAATGTTAGAAAGACGTGTTTTTTCTTGTTATTGTACCTGTTCTTTAGATAAAGAACAAAAGATTTTCTTCAAAAACTCAGCTTGAAGGGGCACTAGATTATTTTGGGCTTTTAAAATGTGTTTCTATCTTCAAATTACAAACAAGTCAGAACTCAAGTTGGGAGCAGGGAGATCAGTAGCACAGACTAGTTAGATATCCTGTATTTCTCTTTTATTTTCAGATTTAGCTGCAATTGGATATGATAATGGAACTTTGTACTGATGCTTTTGACAGAGACCTGTCCATGCTTTTCTGTGACCTCAGGTTCAGACAATGTTGTCTTGGGTAGACTTCTGGCATGTGAATCCCTGTGTAAATTAGTGTAAATTGCTTTTTTATTGGGCTTGATACTGAGTTTTGACAGACTTCCTACTCTAATTTTCTGCAGTAAGCCTCCTGGCAATATAAAAAAGTTATCGTTGGAGTTTGCCTCTCCTGTCAGGTAGAGTTTGGACTTCATCTTGTTGCAGATGTTTTATCTGGTTGAATATTAGGTTTAAATCGGTCATACAAAATTCTGTTTCCTGTTAATCCTCCAAGATCTCAGAGCAAACCATTCCATGGGGCAGAATGGTTTTGAAGCTGTAAATGTGGTTGTGCTAAGTGTGCTTCAGTTGCTGTTGGAGTTGTGATGGCCATTAGACAATCCTGCTTTTTGTCTGGGACGTTCCACCATTGGCATCATCCTCCAGGCATGAGTTCTGTGCAGAATGATGAAGATTTGGAAGAGAAAACCCTCGAGCCATCGTGGCAGAAGACTCATTCCTGTGGTTCTTGGTTGTAGGTTGATGGAGAAAGTGTTTTTCCCTCTACATTCAACCTTAGCAGAGAAAACATGTGGTATAAACAACCAAATTTGTGGAGTGAAATCCTGTTCCCATCTACAAAACTCCTTTAGCTTTACTCACTGAGGATTTCTTCCTTGTCCTGCAGAATTTTTCCAGATATTTTGGCATTCAGATTGTTGTGAAACACCTTAATTCAGCAACAGACTCGGGAAGTTCTGAGACAGTGCTGTAGCACGAAAAAGACTGCTAAAGCAACTGACTTTTAAAAATTCAGTGCTCTATAGGATTGCTTGTCCTTACAGAATTTCTGGTGTGTGGTAAGAATTGTACTGGTTTGGCATCTTTTTCCTCCTGTGGAATGGCAGATAATGAGCAGGAAAACAAAATTAAACGTTTCTGAGAGATTTTTTTGTTATGGTCAAAATCATTTCCCCCATTAAATTCTGAAAGGAATGCAGCAAGATATTAATTAAATGTTAAATACTGAGGAAAAAACCTACGTTCTATTCGGTAACTACAAGAAAAAATTTAATTTTTGTTTTATAGCAAGAGTATTGAGGAAATAATTTATTGATTGTAAATGCATTTGTTGAATAGAAAAAAACAATATCTATCAAAAGTTCAAAAATGTAATTTCCAGCTTTAGGACCTGCAGGCTGGAGAGATACCAGTAATAATTATTTTTTAGAAAAATAATTACGTAGCATTAACTTTCAGGTGTTTCCAATTGTCTTTTTTGTCATTTCAATGGTTTAAATATGAGCTTTCACATTAAGTGTTCTTCTCAAAGCAACTTAACTAGGATATCATTTTGTCTTTTATCCTTTTTCTTCTAAAATACTAAAATATTTACCTGGAATAAGTAAAGCAAATAGAGAAATGCATTTGTATTATGCCTGTTTATATTTTATTGTGAATGTCAGTTCTGGGGGTATTTTTATTTGCTTCTGCTTTTGCAAATTAGCATAAAGCAGTTGGTAATGTGTTTTAAAATTACAATAGTCCATAGAAGACAGAAGACACCCATAGTTATTGCTGCATTCCTGTGCTTTCTGTTGCCCTTAGACAGGGCAGCCTTTGTTAAATACAACCAAATGGGCTTGGGAATCCCTTGGGTTTCTTACCTGTAATTGAAAAAATGCAGATGAGGGTGGTTATTCAGTGGATTGGGCACCTATAAAAGACAACTACCCCCAGAATGAATTAAATATTCATCATGTATAAAGGAGTAAGTTAATTGCAGTCAAATGTGAAAACAAATAGCAAGGAAAGGACAGGTACAGTACAATTTTCTCTATGTGGCTACAGATCCATTTTTAACCTCATTGTGACCACATTACATTCCAGATAAAGACTTTTTTTTTTTTTTTTGAGAGAGAGATTTTCACGTACATAGGATAGTTTTCTCACAGTGGACTGTAGCTAGCAAGAACCCTATGAGCACGTTGAAGTGACTAAAACAGATCCTCAGCCGTCGCACAGCAGTGCTGATAAATAGCAGATGTCTCCTTCCATAGGGATGAGAGCATCTGAATAGCAAAGAGGCCATTCTTGCACTGGCTCTCTCTAACAGGGTCATGTTTTATGCATGAAATGTGCCACAGAAATGTAAGGCATAATTTTATGAATAAGATCTTTCTCATGCATGCGTTGTGTTTACGTAGGAATGGATTTACCGTTAAGCACAGCTGAGAGGAAAACGTTCTGTTGCATAAGAATACAGTCGGAGAAATCCATGCGCCTGATTTGCCATCCAGGTTCATAATTGCTTCATGCAGCCTTATTTGCTCTGGAGACTGTTGATTGGCTTTTGGGGCGTGATAAGAGCAACTGTACGTGTCCAGGAACGTGTGAACTTCCTCTGGAAAAGAGGACAAGCAAGGAATGCACTCAGAATTCACAGAAAGCCTTAAGGGCTTGGCAGTGCCTAAGTCACTTGCTAAAGGTCGACAAATCAAGCCTTAACCAAGAGTATTTGAGGGGCTACAGGTTCTTTTTCAACGTGTAAAATAAATGACATTTGCTCCTCCCAACCTGTACAAAGTGAACCACACCAAACTCTGTTTATCAATAGCTCCTAATACTAATTTTTTGTATTCATCCCTTTCAAGGTCAGTAGGGGCTGTTGTTATCATCTAAGCTGTCTTCCTGCATAACAGATGCACAGGCTCCCCAAATTGATGTGCACTAAAAATGTCCAATAGTTAATACATATTAAGCAAAACCACCCAACATTGACTTCACAATTTCAAGAAATAGAATCAATCTTTCATGAGTTCTTGTGATTAATTAATATAACTGCTAAATAAATAATTTCAGGTAATTAATAACTAAAATGACCTGCTTCACCTCTCAGCCATTAAGTTTTATCTTTGTCTAACCTGAGGAACTTGAAATACAATCAGCTTTGTTACCATGCACTTGCTGATTTCAGTCAAATCATTTTTTAGTCATTTGCTTGGAAGTGGGAAAAAGAGAGCTGGCTGAGTCTTTCCCATAAAAGATGAGTTTTTTGTTATTGAGTTTCTTTAAATTCTTTCCCAGTTCCTCAGCATTGTTCTTGCATTGAGGACTCAGTATCCCATAACTGTGGATAGACGATAAACTGAATATAATAATTAAACCTATTTCATCAGTCTCCTCCTTCTTGTGTACTCAAGGACTGCTTGCCTGGTATCCTGCAGAGAATAAAGTTCCTTATTGGATAATTAGGTATCATTGCTATAAAGCTGTCCAAAGTTAAATCTACGTTTGTGACTTTCAGCAGCTAATTAGATATCAGTTACTTGCCTTCTGCATGACTTGCCACTTTCCCAATTGTTATCTGCAAATTTCATCAAACGAGTGACTTCTTTTCCAAGTTTTTGAAATACTGATATTGTGAGGCCTCCAAATGGTTTCTCCAAGACCCCACTGCAGAATTCACTGTTGAGCACTGGTTTTTTTGTGTGTGTGTGTATGTACTTCTGGAAGCAGCTGCTACGGAATCTGGAATCCTTCTGTGTATGTGCCTTGTTAGTTTTGTGTCAACTGAGTTTTTAATCAAACTGTCATGTATTACTAAGCAAAAGACCTTTCAAAGATCCAGTTATACCCACAGCATTATTTTAAGCAATTCAAAGTTTAACCACACCAAAATACGATGTAGGTTACTTTGAAAATATTTTAACCCACACAGCCCTTTGGTTACCATTAACTGCATTTCTTTCCTCTATTTATGGAGTCTGTCACAGACATTGCATCATTTAATTTGGGAATGTTGTCAGCTGAGCTGGCCTATAATTTCACAGGTCATTTTACTTGCATTGCTCAAATATTTCGAGACTAGAAACTATCTACAATTCTTTTGATGTCTTCACCCACTTTACAAGGTTTATTAAAATCAGTAGTAATGATATAGAACATTCTTAAGCAACCAGCTCTTTTAATACTACCCATTCTATATCCTTGCTCACTGGAAATGTAGACTTTTTTCTCTATTTCCCTTACTTTTTATGGCTGTTTATTTTTCTAAATATGAAGACATCTCTGGAAGTTAGATTTTCTCCTTTCTAAAATATAAATTATAATTCTTCCCCATTACAGTGGTGTGAGAATGCAGGGAGAATATCTCTTTTCATTACTTTATTGTTAAGGACAATAAATTCCAGCTTTATTCTCTCCCATTTCTTCAGTTATTTTGCTAATGGAATTGCTGGTTATTTTACTTAGATTATGTGTATATATAGAGGAAGCAAGAAATCTTGATTGTCTCAAGATTCTGGAAAATTCTGAAAATAGTGCAGGAAAATTGCAGCACAACTTAGGAGCAGCTCAAAAACTCCTCAAAATCTGAAGGATTTTCTCTAGGGGGAAGAAAACCGTGGAATTAAGTTGTTGGCAGATCTTCTCCAACCTTAATTATTGTAAGTGACCAGGGCCAGTGCAGTTATTCTTAGGTTCTTTATGAATTTTGAATTTTCCTCAGTGTTCACTGTTCTTAGAGTTTTGTGGGACAGAAACCTAAGTTTCTCTTTTATGTTTTACGGGGGCTTTTTCCCAAAAGGAGGCAAACATGTTTTTGAAGAGGTCTAAGCAGAATTACTTTGCGCAGCAAGTCAAAGTCTCTGTTGGGTGTCAGGACCAAAATCCATCATTACATCTGTAATTCTGTGGGTATTGCAGGGAGTAAAGGTTACCTCCTGTACTGTGCACTAATTTTCCTAGTGGTGCTTTTATTTGAAATGTTAATTTTCCTTCTTATGATTTTTTATGATTTTTTTTTGGAAAAGTGCATATGTTTCTGTGCCCAGATTTTGTAAGGAATTAACACACTCAGGGCTTGATTCAGTGCTGCCTCATTCCAGCTTTGTGCCAGTGTGGCAAAGCACATCTTAAAACTGGAGCAACACGGTGGTGTAGGAAGATCTAAATGTTAATTGGAATGATGTTCATTCAGTTTAATTCTTCTTTACTGAGCCATAATACAAGCAAGGAGCTGGAGGCCGTAAGAAAATCACTGGAAGTGCTTAGGTGGCCAAATTGGATGCACAGATTTTGGAGAACACTCACAGCCTGTGATGGGGTTTTATGTCTCTTTTCTGATTCCAAGACTTGGAAACGTTTCACAAGATAAATGGATATTAGGGTCAAAGACTGAGTATCTGCATCTTAAAATGTGATTAATAGTGGTGAAAACAGGGAGCTCTTATCTACTCTAACAGCATATTGAAACTGAAGAGAGTTAAAATGGCATTGAGGTCTGTAACGTGGTTTCCTAACAGGTGCATCTGATCTTGAAGAAGTGCAAGATTCTGCATGCCCTTATCACCACAGTCCAGAAAATTACTGATCATTGTGTTCAGAGGTGTAGATTGAACTCTGTGTATGGGTTTAAGCATCTAATTTTGGTGCCCCTTCATTTTAAAACACTTCCTTTAATCTTTTGGTTCCTTAATATATGTAAAACAGCTACCAGAATGCTTTTCATAATGGAAAATGTGACGCTGTTGGAAACCTTCAGCAACCAGAATTCATTCAGGAATGTGCAATGGAGATCTAATCCAGTCAGTTTATCCACACTGATTACGAAGTAAACGCTATTTGACGGTATCACTTTATATTCAATATCAATCCACCAGTGTTTCAAAAAGAATCATTTAACAATGAATAATGCTTGATTGTAGATCTCTGTAGTAAATTAGAATATCCTAATTTAATAGAGTGTGATCTGTTATTTGCCAACAAACATACAGATTGCCTTATAAATCATGCAGTAGTGTGGTTATAGAATAACACTAGACTGGATTATATTTCATTACTCCCTATTGAACAGCCATGTTTCTGCCATGTAATGTAATTTTCCATCTTTTAACTTCGTTTCTTTTACTAACAGAAATACAAATTAGTCCCCAGGAAAAATATTTACTGGGGGCAGGCAATTAACTGTGCATTTCAGGGAATGGCACTGAGTACGTGAATATCATTAAAATGCCTCTTTTTTTGGGTTTCACCTCACTGTATGTGGCTGTTTATGTATTTAATGAACCATAATGAGTTTGAGGCCAGAGCAGAGGAAATAAAAAACCCCAGGTAAGTATAGAATAATGTGGTTTCAAATACAGGCTTTCTGTAATGTCTGGTTTTGTTCACATCAGTCACTGACTCTTCAGAAGGAGATTTCTCCTGAACTCTTCTGTTAATGATTCAAAATGCTGGAGGTGAAGTATGGTGTGGCTTTTGTTATTGCCTTGTGACTGTTTGTCCTGCTTGCTCTGTTTACCATTTATATTACAGAGCCATATGCTCCCAAAACAGGGAGCAGGAAAGGTTTGGAATGACACAGGCCATTTATACTAATTAAAAATAGCTAAAAACTTGCTGAACATGTGGGGTGAAATTGAAGAATTAAAGTAATACTACATCCCAAGTCATTCCTACAGTCTGGGAAAGACAAAAATAATTGAAGCCACTTCCATGGTATATCTGAAAGGCTTTACCAAAATAAAAGTGTATCCCACACTTTCTTTCAGTATTTTAGGAAAGGGATAATTGAACATCATAAGGAGTGACCTGGCTTGCTACAGTCCTTAGGAGCATATTTTCAGGACCTGCTACTTTGGGAATATCCACTTGGATCTGGCCAGTGCCTGATTCACATGGTGGAACGTTGAGACATTGCCTTGGGAGTCCCATTATGTGTTCGAAATCCTTTTGAAAGTTTTGGCCAGGGGTATGTACCTC
Organism: Orthonyx spaldingii; assembly: GCA_013397795.1. Lineage (NCBI taxonomy): Eukaryota > Metazoa > Chordata > Aves > Passeriformes > Orthonychidae > Orthonyx > Orthonyx spaldingii. The sequence continues at coordinate 461,451 of VZTJ01003857.1, forward strand.
ACTTCAGTGTGTGATGGGAGCTTGCTGAGTGGAAGTCCCAGTGTTTTGAAGCTCAGCAAGTCCTTAAGGGCTCTTACATCCTGAGGATCTGGGAACCTCAGGCAGGCTCATTCATGGAAGAAGCACAAAGGTACAAAAAGCCTGGAAACCACAAAGTAACATTCCTTGAGACCACAAGTAACTCACACATTGCAGGAGCTGCCAAAACCTGCAGTTAACTGTCTCATCTTTTTGTTTCTGTAGGGATTTCAGAACCTCCTTTCATCTTTTCAGATGGGATTCTCTAACAAGCTCAACGCTGGCCTCACACTGTTCCCGTAGACATCACTGGGGGTGTTATCCTGGGCTTATCAGGAATAATTAGAACAAACTGGAACACTTGGGAAAAATCCCTGTTGACCTGTTTTGCAGTTTCTGGCATGTAGCAGTAAAGTTTTAAAGGTTTAAGTGAGAAGTAAAGGGGGTTTTGTGAAAAAAGAGACAATTTCTTAAACCGTAGAAAAAGAATCAACAACCAAAAAAACCCCAAAACAAACAAACAAAAAAAACAAACAACACACAGGCAACACAAGTTTTTCCTTTAACTTATTAGAAAACGTAATGTGAGGTACCACAATCATACCTTTACTGTTCAGTGCATGATATTGCCAGTGCTGGATAGTCCAAGGTACCCCGAGGAGGAGGATTTGTTCCATCTGTAATGAGATCTGGGAGGATCCAGGCTTCAGTCAGGAAATGGCCCAGTGATCCAGCCATGGAATGACCTTGCTGTAATTTGTTTTGGAGTAACCTGGCTGTATTTCATTTTGTTTTCTGTTTGTAGCTGGACAGTGCCACTTCTCTCATCCAGGCAGCTAAAAACCTGATGAACGCTGTGGTCCTTACAGTGAAAGCATCATATGTGGCTTCTACTAAATACCAGAAGGTCTATGGTACTGCTGCAGTGAACTCTCCGGTTGTATCTTGGAAGATGAAGGCCCCCGAGAAGAAACCTCTAGTAAAGAGAGAAAAACCAGAAGAATATCAGACAAGAGTGAGGAGAGGGTCCCAGAAGAAACATATTTCCCCTGTACAGGCCTTAAGTGAATTTAAAGCTATGGATTCATTCTAAACCACTGAGCTTTACCAGGAGGGTTTTATATTCTTTTTTGTATGCGTACCTGCCGACTTGTGTGCGTCTGGCATGGGGTGGGGGGACAAAAGTGACAATTTGCATGCGACCTGAGACTCTGTTCCAGTCAATAACTTTCTGCAGCACCCAAAATTCGGGGCATTGCCTTCTGATGTTAAGTGGACTTAACTCCAAGCTTCCTTTTTAAACTAAACTATAGCATTAAATTGGCCAAAGAATTTGCATCACGGGGGTGTACGTGTGGAATAAATGATAAATTCAAGTCTAAACCCCGAAGTTTTTATGCATGCAAGAAACATTAGGTTGGCAGGTATATTAAGTGAAAAAATAAAAAATGGAATTGTAATGGTAGACCATAAAGCTTGTATTGCTTCTGTTGCAGTGCAAAAATGTACTAGCCAATATGCTTCAATGTGTGGCCCAATAATTAAATGATATAACTTTTAAGTCATCTTCATTATAGTATGTGAAATTTTAAAACAGATTCAAACTAATTCATCTGAAAAATGCTTCTTTTAAACCGGATTTTGTTCTTTATATTCTAGTAGTGTTATGATTGCTCACATTTCAATTAATCCCATTAATATGACCAGAGGTTTACTTTTGCCAATTGAATTCCTTATGGTGGAGTAAGAAGCACAATATGGTGATTGACATTGCCTTTTATATTATGATTATTATTCTGATTATTATTATAATATTAGTAATAGAAGACCTGGTGGTGGAATGTTTAGAGACACGGAAACTGAAAGTGTGAGAATTTAGAGGCAAATATGTAGGTGTAGCTTGGATTACAGGTATCTGACATACCATTGTAACCACTAACTCAATAAACTCATTTAACCTTGGAATCCTCAATCTGCCTCGTCTCCTTTAATGCACAGATATCTCCTGTGTCATAGTTGATGTGTAGAGTTACTAATTCTGCCTCGTGCTTACTTTTTTTGTCTTCTTCTTTTGAATTTTTTTGTGAATTTCCTCTTTTTTTTTTTAATAACCAGGACAAGCCAAACATGGCCAGTGGGTCAAAACCAGAGTTTAAATCTGAGACAGATGTAACCCTCAATACATATGAGACATATGTGTCATGTGGGATTAAATTATTTGTTGAAATGCACTAAATCTGAGACAGATGTAACAGATAATTCAGGTTATTAATTTGTAAGGCTGGCACTTCAGAACCTTGAAATCATCTATTGTGCCACACTTTACAGACTTGTATAAATTCCACTGCACCAATATCTACTTGTATTCCCTTTTAACCCCAACAGCTGGCTCAACTACAGAGCCTGTATTATCGTTATCAAAAAGTCTTGTTGTACATAAAAGAAAAACAATGAGCGTCTATTAATTTTCCTTATAATTAAATATTATCAAGTTAAGGGAATATTCATGGCCTCACAGGGGATTTGAAACACTGTGATGAACACTGAGTTACACCAACAGTGACACGTGTAAGCCATGCAGAGTTTTTGAGAGATATTTGGATGTTGTCTCAGATACGCTGATTATTCCTCAGAATAGCAAAGCACCAAATTTTGTTCTATTGCCCTCCTACACAGTCTATGTAAAGAAATGTATTCTCAGAGGTCTTTTAGGAAATTACTATTTTTGCTTTGTTTAGTTGCACTGTGTAATAAAAGCACTTCCCCAACCAGAACTGGAGAGTGTAGACATGACCAAAATATGTGAGATGAGGGGAAGTCCTTGGAGAGCTTTCCCTATAAAGCCCTGGAGCCTGACGTAGACTGACATTGCTTGTGGTAACAATAAACTCCCTAAAAGTAATTGGGATCTTTACAAATGAGGTTACAGAGACAAAAGACAGAGACAGAGTTTAAAGACAAAAATAGCAAATACCAGACAAGTAAAAATGTCCCAGCGTGCTGCATGAAAAAGGAAAATAGGCAATTTGCCATGAATAAAAGTAATAACTCTTCTTCAGAAGTGCTTTCCTCTTAAACGCTGATGGATTAACTCAGTGGCTGCTTTAAAATTATATTGTTGCTCTAAAAGGCATCTCAGACTTGGAAAAGTTTAGATGGAAGCAAGTAGACTAATGTCATCCATGAACACGTGGAGTCTCCAGTGCTGGAGTCTCCATGGATAAAGATCATAGTGAAAGGAATCTGGTATCAGTCACTCCCTCAAAATAGTGACTTGTGTCTGAAATGCTCCAGGAAAATCAGTCAGTGAGGGAAAAATCCAGAATTACTTTGGGCAACTTAGTCCATGGCCATTAGAGTCCTACTTTTGGACAGATTATTTGCCTTTTGTCCATCTATGCTCTAAATATCTTCGTGGCCATGCAATAAAATTTAGTGTTGATAAATGGTACAGTAATGAACCAAGAACTGGCCAGGATGTGCCAGTTGAGTGCCCAGCTCGTGTAGGAAAGCCAACAGGATGAGGACAGGTGTGATAGAAGAAAATATTGGGTGTTTGAATTGTTCATGTAGTTTTTATCAACTCATCTGAAACAAGGGATGGAAAAGTACATGGAAGCATGAGAAGCATTACGAAATCTGGAATTGCTGTCACGCAAGGAAAGACTAAATCAGGTAAGGCATCTACAGTTTTGAACTAGATGGCATTTAAGGTCCCTTCCAACCCAAACCATTCTGTGACTCTATGAAATTACTAAATAAGCAAAAAATAATCACTGGCCCTTAGAACTTAAAAATCCAGTATTACAAAATGAACTATCAATCAGAAAGTTCAATATTTAAAAAAAAACCAAAACATTTCTTAAAAGAAGCTGTGGAATTCATTTTCACAATGCCACGATTGCTACAATGGTAATTCCATTAACTGCCCCAATCAAGAATTCATCCCACGGATTTTCCATCTTGAAATGTTGTGGATCTCACAGATCTAAGAAGATTTTTAAATGTAATATAAAGTGTAGGCATAAACAAAGTGTGGATTTTGGAAATGTTCTCTAGAGCCAATCTTCCACTGAAGAGAGGAAACTCGTGTCACCAGCTGGAGCGCCACACCTTTGCTCAGAAATCTGCATCTCTTTCTCATCACTATCGCCTTGGTTCTCAACCAAAATGTGTGGGTGTAACATCTTCCTGCATGCCTACAACCTGGAAAAATTTAAAATTTTACTTCCAGTGCAAGACAAGCAATTACATTTATAAATTTCTTGATGGCAGAATTTATTTATTTTTAAATAATTATTTGCTTGCAGTAGATGAATATACAGAGAAGGACTGTTTTGAAGATCAACGTGAAGGTCAGAGAGGTTTCCCTGAGCTGGGGACAGTTTCTAATGTGGTTTTAAATTTTGTGGTCACTCTTCCTGTTATTCATATGCCAGGCGTTGTATTTCCTCTCTGAGAATTAGACACCCAGGTTACCAAAATCAGTCAGGAATTCCTGTAACTTTTCACCTGTGGCCATGAGAAGAAGGCTGGAGAAAAGAGTTTGACTTTCCATTTTAATAAACTTCCCATTTTGGCTCTCCCATTTTAATAAACTATGGAAAAATGGCCGTGAAAATAGTTCAGTTTAAAATAACATCTTCAGCATGGAGGCAGTTCCCGAATTAAGAAGTCAGAGAAAACAAAGTCTGTAGATAACATTCAGAATAATTTTCCTAAGATTTTTTTTCCCCTTACTTGTTTATTTATTAAATTAAGAACCCAAAAGTGAAGAGTTAACATAGCTAAATATGTATTTTAGGTCAAGAAGCCAGTAGTCAAGGAGCTACTGAGCAGGACATGGCTACAAAGGAATAAAGGTTTGGAGTGTAGCAAAATAACTTGGAACATTACTCAGACTTTTTAATCCTTAATTCCCAGTGATCTCAATCTCATTATTAAACTTGCACACGCGTTTAAGTGCTTGGCTCCATATGAATGATAGTCTTCACGTGTTTAAAGTTGAACAAATGCTTTGACAATAAGGGAGCAGGGGATGAAGCATCTCAGTGGAGATTCACCTTGATCCAGTGTTTTCGTGCTGCAGTGCCCTCTGAAGTGTGAAATGCTGATCAATAGTTCAGTTCTTTTACACCTTAAAAAGAGGTGAGCCGAGGTGTAGAAATGCAGAGGGAAACAGTCCCACAAACACAGAAATACTGTGTGGACATTTTTATATCTGGTGCTTTGTTCTGTATCTCAATGAAACTGGCCAAAGCAAGGTTCCTGTGTCTCTCTGAAACTCAAGTTTAAGACACAGGATGAATATCTATAGGCTTAAAATTACATGTCTTCATGTAAAAATGCAGATTTCAGTCGGATTTTCAAGCAAAAACTGAGCAGTAGGTTTCAGGCTTTTTTAAATGAACCCTCTAGTATGAATCTGAATTAAAGGCTTATAATGGAAATAAGGCAATGCATATTTCCTTTCACTCTTTCCATAAATACCCTGTCAAACAACCTCTCAGACCAGACTGGGCTGTTCAGTTAATTTGTAAGATGGTGAATATGTGTTTGGAGAAGGAAGGAAGCTGGAAGAGACACAAAAGATAAATACTTTTGGTTGAAACTTCATCAGGAATTTGCCCAAGAGTGAAAGATCAGGTCTGAAGCTGTATTTATGGACAGGCACCTTATCCTGTGTCATCTCAGCAGGGAATTCAAGCACCTGTTTGGAAGCTGAGCACACCCGGATCTTGCTGCTGAGTTGCACCTGCAGAGATAACCAGGAATAATCAGGATTTTTCCCGGTCTCTCACTGAATGACCAAGTGCATCCTCAAGCAAGGGTTCACACATTTCTCCTGCTTTAGATATTTTTCCCTTTATGACTCAGTTAACACCGAGTTATGGAGAACTTGACAGCTTGATAAAAGCTGTGGGAGGTAGAAATGTATTTTCGTGCTCCAGTTATACCTTTAAAGGAATAAATATTTAATTACTTGAGGAATGTTTCTTTCTTTTGATAACGTTAGGTGAGGTGTCATAGGTGAGTAGCTGTTACCCAATTTTATCCTCTCCCTTTGGGCAGAATTTCAAAGTTTCAGTGGTGTTTGGTAACTCCTGCATAAAAAATGGGCTTGAAAAGAGTGGAATCACTGCAGAATGTGAAATGTTTGTACTCACCTGCTTTATCCCAGCGGACGAAAAATTAAACACAAGGAAGAAAGAGAGATAAAGTAATGTTTCTAAAGCCTCCTAGAATATTCAGAGGTAATGACTCTGCTAGAAGGATGTGTTTGGTCTATTATTTTCTTTTCCTGAAATATTTCATGCAGGAATTATTAAGAAAAAAAAGGTTCTTTGGCCTGCATTTCCAGGAGGTAATATTAAATTGTCTTTATGGCTCTGTCTCCTCACTGAACCATAGATTTGGATACTAACAAGAGGATAAATGAAAACCAAAATCCATTTTAAAGTCTTAATTTCTCATAAGCTATTTGATTATTTGTCTATAACTCTGGCTATTTTTGATTATGTGTACTCTGGGTGTGCCTGCACAAAAATTTCCAGGAGACACAGAGATGACCGAAAATCTGACAAGCAGCAATCTACTCCCCAGGAAGAAGGGGTTGCCTTTATTGAGCTGGAATATTGCAAGAATGTCACACAAGACCTTGTGGATGGGATGCAATGAGTTTTTAAAGATCTCTGAAGATCCCAATGCATGAATTTTAATATATATATGTGTACATATATTTATGTATATATATACATATATATTGGGCCCCTCACTCCCAGACAGACATTGAGGGGCTGGAGCGTGTCCAGGGAAGGGCACGGAGCTGGGGAAGGGTCTGGAGAACCAGGAGCAGCTGAGGGAGCTGGGAAAGGGGCTCAGCCTGGAGAAAAGGGGGATCAGGGGGGCCCTTGTGGCTCTGCACAACTCCCTGACAGGAGGGGGCAGCCGGGGGGGTCGGGCTCTGCTCCCAGGGAACAGGGACAGGAGGAGAGGGAACGGCCTCAGGCTGGGCCAGGGATGGTTTAGGTTGGATATCAGTGAAAAAATCACAGAAAGGGTTGTCAGGAATTGGAACAGGCAGTCCAGGGAAGTGGTGAGCTCACCATCTCTGGAACTATTAAAAAATGTGTGGATGTGGCACCTGGGGACAGGGGTCAGGGGTGGCCTTGGCTGTGCTGGGGGAATGGTTGGACTGAAGGATCTTAGAGAGCTTTTCCAACCTAAATAAATCTATGATTTTATATATATATATAAATACATATATGAACCCAGATACATGTTTTTTAGTGGTTTTATATTTGATTTTGGTTGGTTTTTTGGCTGTGTGGAAGCCCAGCCTGGCTCAGTTAAACCACAGGCCCCTGGTTTTCAGCAGCAAGCTGAGGTTCCCTGTGCCTGGGACCTGCAGGAGCTCCCAGACACCCTCTGCTCATTGTCATACACAATTTTCATTATTAATTAGGCCCTGGTCTACACCTGAGGCCATAAGGAAGATCCGTTATTTGGTCCATAATTGTGGAATAAATTAAGATCACCGGACTCTGTCACAGAGGTATGTGAAGCCTACGTGCCTCTGAGGGTCATTTGTTCCTTCAGATGTGGCTGCAGATCTGCAGAGTGCACAGCTGAGGGCTCACACAGCTCTGGGGTGTCCCAGTGAGGCTTTTATTTGTCCTGGGAAGAAAAGCTCCACCAGATTTTCCTCGTGCCCTGATCTAAACTGATTCAGGTGCTCACACAGTTTTCTATATTTGGGGAGCAAAGGGGGACATTTATGATCTCCCTTCACTGGCAGGGATGTCTCAAAAATCCCACACACACTGTGGGAGGTCACTGGGAGCAGTTCAAACCTCAGATTTGTGTTTGTGTGGTTTTGTGGAAACATTCACAGGGTGTGCTCCAGGTATCTCCCACGTTTATTGTGCACTGAACGTGAGTCACCAGTCCACAGGAAGAGATTTTAGCTTTTCTCAGCATGTGATTCTTCAAATGCTTCTACTGCTCATAGAAATAATCTTTATTTTTCCTTTACCTATAACAATGACTGTGTCAAATGATTAAGTGGGAAAAAAAACCAGTTTACATCTCAGCTCCTATTTTGCAGGGACACATGAAAGAAGTATCTGTGGGAAGGAGTGATGTAAGTTCATAAATTGTAGGTATTTTCTGGAGTTGCAAAAACTGTATTGGATAAGACATTGCAGGTTACCATTGCTCTTTCTTGATTACTTTGTAATTTCATTCCTGCTTTGAATTATCCATTTCTACCTATTATTTCTCTTTTATGTGTAAACTTCCATCACATCAGCATGAAGAAGCTGGAAGCATCTCGCATGATGGAAGGGGACCTGGATCACTTTTTCACCCATTAAAATTCTAGGGCTGGTGTTTGATTTTTACACAAATCAATCCTTTAAAAATTTTCTTTGCTTTTAAAAGAATCATGAAAAGGGGGGTTACAGTCCATATCTCTGTGACAGCATTTGTGTGAAAGCCATTACACTTTGTACCTTGAAAATTTTCAAATTAGGGTCTTTGGGAGGAGGAGGAGGAGAAAAAGCATTTTGCACTGGTGTCTCTGAAAAGACACTCTGGAAAGAAGGCTCAAAAAACAAATCCTGAAATAAATTAGGACATGGTCAGGTATAGTCATCTTGAATTTCTACGCCTAATTCCTTGGAAATAAGTCAAGAAACAGGTTAAAATAACTTCAGATATGTATTTATATGAATGCAGCTTATTTGATATTAAAAGAGATGGAAAGGTGTATGGAGCCTTTATCATTTAAATTTTAATAGAGCTTAAGGAAGAATGGAGGAAACACAGGGGTTTGATCAACCTTCAATGTCTCTCTCCACCCCTTTTCATCATCCTAAGGATTTTTCATGGTGAAATTGCAGTTAGATGAGCATATTGCACCTATCCAGGCTGATGCAGTGTTTCCCATCCCACTTTGTGTAAATATATTCTGTATATTAAAAAAGAAAAAAAGGGAAAAAAAAGTCTGTAAAGGTTTTATATAAATTCTCAGACTAAAAGAGACCTAAACCACTGTCCCCTGAATAAGACACAGACATTGGAGACTCTCACTGAACCCCCATCACCAGATTGATGGTAAGAAAAATAAAACTGAGTTGCTCTAAATCTACACCCACACAGATACTCACATGTAAACCAGTAATCTCTGTTAATTTTCAAAATTTATTTCATCAGTAAAAATATTTTTTGTACTATTGGGAGTTGCATTTTGAGACATATTTTGTTACTGCTTCCTACTTTATCACCATCAATTTCCTCAGCTAATTTTTATTGTTTCTAAGAATCTTATGAAAAAATAAATGATCTGTGGTGGGGGTTTTTTCCTGTAAAGCACGAGTCAATAAAAACCACTCAAAAAGTTTAACAAAAAAAAAAGAAAAAACAAAAAAGAGCACCTTGATACATATTTAGTTGTCTCTTGATTCTTCCAGATATCAAATTTACCAATATTCTACCATAACCCCAACACACAACACCTGAAAGGGCTGCACTCCGTGGTCACCATCCGTCACAGTGAAACTGTTGCATCTTTCAGAGTCAAATTTTGTGGCTGATGGGAAATTTTCAACTCTGAGTCTGAAAGCAGATGGTACGTGTGAACTGATTTAATGGATAAAGGTTTTCACACTGGGAGTTGTGTTGGCCAGGCTGAATCTGGGTGAATTTATAAATTAGCTTGACTCATATCCCCAGATGATCTAATTGTGCATAGCCAGGGACAAGGATCTTTTAGTTCTTTCCCTCACTACAGAAAGATAGAGCAGAAAACTGCTTTCAGACTCAAAAATAACTGTAAAACACTGGCATTTGTCTCTGTTCCATAAAATACTGCCTTGGTTTAATGAAAATGGAAAGAAATCACTCCTGAAATTACTCCTTTTTTTTATTTTTTCTTAATTTCCTTCTCAAATGCCTTTGAAACTTGGGGGGGGAAAAAAAAAAAAAGAGAGAGAGGGAGAGAAAATTACCAGGGCAGCTCCAAAGCCTGTTAATTTATACTGGTTTTACTCCCAAAAAAAGTCTGACTGAGAATATGGTTTGTTAATTGACCTCGTAATTGACCTGTAGAGCATCATGTGTTGGGCATACCAAGTCGTCTCCTGATAGTGCCCTCCTCATCAAGGCTTAGTGCTCTAGTGCAGCTCATCAGGGAATGAGGGCATAAATTAAACTGGAAAACAGAAATGGAAAGGCTGCAGCTGGTGTGGGAACGTCGGAGTCCCCTGCGTGCTGCCGAGGGCACGCTGACCTTTGCTTCCCGGGCTGTGGTTCACAGATGCAGTTATTTGGGAGCCACGCCTCCTGTTAAATTTAATTTCTTCCCTGGAGCTTCCCTGGCTGAAGGGAGGCTGGTTCCTGGCTGAGGGGATGTGGGCAAGGCAAGGCTCTTGCCAAGGGAGGGATCCCCATTCATCTGTTGGGTTTGGGGGCTCAGAGGTGATGGCAGGAGCTGCAGAGGCTGCTCCTCAGACTGCTGGAGCTGAGCAGCAGAATCTCTCTCTTGTGTGTGACAAAGGCTGCTTGTGGGAGGTAACCTGCATTTACAGCACTTCTACAGGAAAAAATGAGCTAACAGGGCTCATTCCGAGCGAATTGTATTTATTATTGATGAAGTATTTTAGATTGCAGTGACATTTTATTTTTCCTTTCAGGTTTGGTGTTTATTACTGTGGAGGCCTTTTCTCTACATTATTAATTCAATCATACAGAGCACCTTGCTCTTTTATTTTCTGCTTTCACATTCCTCTCACTCCTTCCAAAGCCATGGGATTTTAGGTTTGTAGTCAAGCTGTTGAAAGCTCTGTTCTTGCTTGAAGAACTACCTGAGGACTGATTATTTTATGACTCTTTTTTTTCCCTCCCTCCTCAGCATTTTGTGTTCAGGAGGAAGCATTGTTATTTACATTAATGTCATTGGGTGGGCATCTTATAACTCCCCACTGTGATGTCATCAGGAAGCTTTGTCATTAGCCTGAGATGGAGGAAACATCAAACAGCTTCATCCTTTGTCAAACATTTCTGCAAGAGAAAGCTTGGGCCAAGTGCATCCATAGCATAAAGGTTTCGAAATCCTCGTGGCTCTTCATTCACACTGTTCAGATGGGTCCAGGCCTCCGCATTGCCTGTGTTGTTTTCTGAGATGGTATCTGTCTTGTGCCACAGAACATGACCTGGACATACCCAAACTGGCTGTGCCTGAGCTGTATCTGAAACCAGAAGCAGCAAAACGGCACCACAGCCTTTTTCTGAGCAAGTAAAACCCTGATAAGCAGCGTTTTACAATGGCTGAAAAAGTTGCCCAGGGTTTTAACACAGAAAAGGCATGACTGTTCTCTACAGTAGTCTTTTAAAAGGAGATTAAAATAACTGTAAAAGTCAAGATTCATTAGAACATGTGACATAATATTTCTGAACTAAAATGCAAAAATGTCTTGAGGAAACAGGATAGTCATAAAAAAACCCCAATATGAACAACCACCTTTGTCCACTGCACTGTTGCAGCTGATTCCCTGAATTCAGGCTTGTTTTCCATCAATCACTGGCTGGAAACTGTTCTCAAAGAAACTCCCTTACCATTTGCTTCAACGCTGCACATTCTCAGATACCCTTCTCTGCACTATGTGCTCCCTCCCTTGTCTTTCCTTTTTCTTCTGACTCTCTTTTTGAGCCTGATTTCCTTTTCTTCAGGGAGCATCTCCTTCTCCCCACCACTTTTCCCAGGCACTCTCTGTCTATTCAAAGCTGGCTGGGGAGCCTCTGCATATTGCATGGTGAGGATGTGCAGCTCTGTGCCTCAGGTGTGTGAATTAGGATTGTCCAAAAGCAGGGCCATCCCAGACCATGTCCAAAGCATTATTTGTCAGAAGCAAAACATTCCTTTTGGATTGCACCCTCTGTGGTGATTACCCTGAGAGCAGGGCTGACAGCTGGCTCTGCATTATCCTGTCAGGATGCACTCAGCAGTGACCCGAGACCCTCGTGGCCAAACCACTGAGCTCAGTTTGCTGCCTGACTGCAGAAAGTGCCTTGGTTGGGATATCCCAGGAAAACACCTCAGGGGCCTGACACTGTGTGCCAGCAATGTACAGCAGGAGGAGAGGAGTCTGCTGTTCCCCTGCAGCAATTTCATGCACATTTGGGGCACCTTTCTTTTCCCAGCTACTTCAAATTTGAAGCTGGACTGTTTCCCTGCCTTGCTTTGCCTCTACTGGGTTTTGAGGGGGGTTAGATTTTTATTTACTTCCTGTCAAAGTGTGATTTCTCAGAGCAGGCTTTTATGAGGGAGATTAATTTTCAGGTTTTATATTATGGGGGTTTGTGTGTTTTCTGAACTGAAATTGTGCCTTGCATGGCACGAGTGTTACTGTGGGAACCAACCACTCAGCATTGGCCCTCTTAGCAAGAACTTCCTTTGCCTGGAAATCTTTTTTCCTAGGCTTTCAGTCTCTCATAGATAGCCCCTGTTTGTTACAGTAACTTGAATTTCTCCTTTTTTAGGTTAATGCCTTTGTAAGACTCACAAAACTTGCTTGCAGACCACGGTGCAGAAGTGTGTGTGCTGGGCAACATCAAACTCTTGTGTTGTTCACTGCAATTAGGGCATAAAAGGCAGTATTGGGGCACTTAGCATAATTATTTGGGTTAGGTTGCATTTGGAGGTACAACTGATTTTCCCCCAAAATGTCAGATTGCTTAAAAAATAAACAGGAGTCTGGCAGACGGTGGTGGAGATGGCCAAGTAAACCAGACCATGGACGGAAAGGAGGTGTGGGAGCTGACTTTATCTGATCTCTTCAGAATACTCAGAACTTCTACACTGAATGGGGGTGCTTTGGGGTTGATTTCTGTGATCAAGGGTGCAAGTTTTTCCTGCTGCCTGCTGTGTGTGTTGGGATGACATGTGTGCCTGCAGTGTTGGGGCTGGGGAGGGGGGCAGGACCCAGGAGCAGGCCGGGTGTGAGGGCACAAAGCTCGGCGAGGGTTTTTTCTCCTGTTTTTTCTGCCCTTGTCCTCACTTCTGGCACAAAGCTCGGCGAGGGTTTGTTCCCCTGTTTGCTCTGCCCTTATTCTCATTTCTGGCTGCCTGTCTCATCAACCTGCCTGATCTGACACCCTGCTGCAGGAGGCTGCTGCAGCACAGAGGTTCTCTCCCCGTGGAAGCTTCAGAAGCCAATTTAAACTTGACAATAAGTGGTGGAGGAATTGCAGGGGCCTCACTCCTGAAGTCATAAATGAGTATCGATGAATAGGAACTTCATAAATATGCTATGTAAAGTCTTCTATCCACAATTAATTCTATATTAAAATCCATATATTGGCAGGTTGGACACTACTAAAATATGGATAATACTGAAGCAATGAGTCATATCACCAATGCTGAGGCCCCTTGTGAAGAATTTTATTAGGAGATTTTATTAATCTTATTTGAAATTGTCACAAACATCTTTTTTTCCAATTATCTTTGCCTGAGGTTCTCTTAAGAAACCATGTATGATTTTGTAATACAAATGCTTCATAATTGTGGATCCTTGTTCTGTGCAGTAACATTAAACTGACTTTATATCCCTTATGTACACAAATTAAACAGGAGAAAATTCAAAATACCCTCTCTTTAGTATAAATTGATTATAATTATTTTGCCAAAATGATCCTTCATTCATAAGTTAGCTTAGCTTACAATGCACTGATATTGAATAAAGAGTTTGTTCTTATACATCTATTTTCTCCAACATTAGTGGTTTGACCTCAATTGAAATTTGTACTAGTAAGGACATGTTTTCCACAGCGGTTTTCTGTTTGGTTTTATTTTAAATAAAGGATTTTTTTTTATTTTTACTTCAACCAATTTAATATCAATCAATGGCTGCTCTTTGAAATCTTGTTGCAGTTTTAATGGAATTTTTTTTTTTTTTTGGGTGTAAAATCTAAACTGCTAGCCCAGATTTTCCTGTGGCATCCTTCACAGGCGACTCCGGGAATGCCTGGCCACTGGAATGCCTGGCTGTGGTACCAGCTGGAGCACCCTGGTGACAAACACAGATTATGCAGGGAGCCAGGGAAGCACTGGAATGAGGGGGTGGGAAGCTGCTGGGTGGGAGTAGCTGAAGGGCTGTTTTGCACCGTGGCAGGGATCCCTGGCACGCAGAGCACGTTCCAAGTGCTTGCTCTGCCTTTTTCACTGGCAACATATTCAGTGCGTGTCTTCAAAGGATCACCAGCTCCGTGAGCCTTGTGCCTTTTGGATTCTGCAAGTGTGAAACTGCTGGAGAAGTGACTTAGGCCTCTTGTTGTGCTCCTCTTGAAAGGATATACGGAACGGGGAGATAACTGAAAGGGTCAGAGGAAAGGGGAAATTACTGATATTTAACTGGACTACTGCAGCATCTGGCCCAGATTAATCCACAGTTTTGTTTATTTCTTTGTTTTTTTTTTACAACTTGTAGGCTTCTACCTCTATACCAATTTGTGAGACTATCTTTGTAAGCAAGTAGGGGCAGTATGGAGAAGAGAAAGCTCCAGAAAGAGCTTCTAACACCTTCCAGTACCTAAAGGGGCTCTGAGAGAGCTGGAGAGGGGCTTTGGGCAAGGGCCTGGAGTGACAGGGGAAGAGGAAATGGCTTTAGGCTGAAGCAGGGTATTTTAAATTGGATATTATGAAGAAGCTCTTGACTGTGAGAGTGGTGAGATGGAGGTTGTCCAGAGAAGCTGTGGCTGCCCCTGGATCCCTGGAAGTGTCCAAGGCCGGGTTGGACGGGGCTTGGAGCACCCTGGGATAGTGGAAGGTGTCCCTGCCCGTGACAGGGGTGGAACAAGGTGATCTTTAAGGTCTCTTCCAACCCAAATCATTCTGTGATTTGTTGATTCTATGAATATGATCCTGTATCCACAGCTTTGGTTTTAATTAAATTACCCTTGCTGCAGATTGAGTCAGTGAATTCAGATAAGATAAAGAAATACCCAGACATTAAACAACCTAAAGTTTCTGGTAAGCTTCTAAGGTATTCAGACTGCAGGAAGCTGTATTTATTTGACAAAGCTTTAAATTCTAACTAATAAGATCCCAAAAAAAGAAAAAATTATGCAAGCACATTTCATCAATAATTGATGGCTGGGTGTTTAGTGTTGGCTGCAGCTGTTCTCATGCATGTGTCTTTTTATTATTGCACTGTGACTTCACCAAGATTTCTGATTCTGAGGCCTTGCTGCAGGCATTTAAACTTACTCTCACAAGCATGCCACAAGTACAAGGCACAGAGGCAATGGCTCTGAGCATAAAAATAAGAAGGAAATCAGAGGTCTGTGTTACCAGTGAGCTTCTACCTGTGTTGAAGTTGGAATATTTAAGGATAAGTCCTGAAACACAGAGCACCTTAACATCAACACCGTTAAATGTCAAACGGGGGGGAAATGCAGATAGGTAGAGAAAATGAAGTCTGTAGTCTGGCAACCATCAGGTTTCTGTATTTTAAAACATTTCAGAGGAAATTGAGGAGGCTCTTGCCACTCTCTGTGTTCCCAGCACAGTTAGAGATGACTTGGGATGCTCCATGCCCAAACCAGCCACTGTCAGTTCTGGTGTCTGTCTAACAACCTCTGACCCCTATTGGGCAGAGCCTGAATAATAACTTTTCTGAAAAAGAACAAGATATTATTCAAGTGATGCACCATGTGAACACCTATGTCATAGAAATGAAGAATAAATTTGCCACAACATTTTAAGAACTAGGGGTGAAGGGTTTAGTTCATAGAATATATCCAAGGCTGGAAAGATTTCTGTGCTCCATATCTTCCTACTATGTCTTTCTATAACTGAGAGCAAAAGTCTTTTGTTTTGATGCTGTGTCCTTAAGCAAAAATCCTCCCTCTCTCCTGTCGGTTCCACCTTAAAACAAATACGAGACAAATGTTTTAAAAATGTCACCTGCTTTCAATTGCAATATTTTCAAGCAGATTTGGCTGGGAAATTGTCAGTATTTACTTTGAGAGCAAAAATATTTATTGTATTATTTCATAAATGTTTTCTTAGCATTTAATTTAGGGGGGAAAAGTCCAATAACTACAGTTTCACAAAATGGCAAATTTATTTCCACTCACAGTAAGAAAAATCTATACTGAGGCTTTGAAGGATTGTAGTGAGCAACTGATCTTCTTGTTGTCAAACTTTCAATCAAACAAAGCTTTCTTTGAAAAAAAAAGGAACTTCTTTCTGGGAGGACAAAAATTAACAAAATACAGCTCCAAGTAGGTATGTTTTGAAAAGAATCAGAGACTTCTCCACAAAGGAGACCATCATCTGATTTAAGCCAGAATAGTCACACAGTCATCAGAATTTAATCTCTTTAAGATCTCTTAAGTTATTGCCTGGTAGGATTTTAAAACCAGGATGGTTTCTGCATTCTTCACTTGCAGTATTTTAGGCAGGACTCACCAGGCTCTGCATACTGGAACACTTACCCAAACATACATGTTTAAAGAGACACTTTTTTGGATGCTGGCCTTTTTGCCAAAGAATATCCCATTAAAAGTAACATTTTCTATGCTGTGTGTTTATGAACCAGCTGGGAAAAAAATAGCCTGGGCTAATTCTGTCCCATTTGAATCACAGAATCATAGAATTATTGAGGTTGGAAAAGCCCTCTGAGATCATCAAATCCATCCATTCTCCAGTACAGCCAAGGCCACCACTGCCCCATGTCCCCAAGTGTCACATCCACAGGGCTTTTAAATCCCTCCAGGGATGGGGGCTCCACCGCTGCCCTGGGCAGATGCACCAATGCCAACCCTTTCTGTGAAGAATTTTTCCTGAATATCCAACCTAAAACTCCTCTGGAAGAACCTGATGCTGTTTCCTCTTGTTCTATTGCTTGTTATATATCCTTCCTATGAGTTAGAGATTATTCTGATTTTTTTAAGCCCAAATAGCATGCAATGGCATAAAAAACACCTTGTAGCAATCTCAGTATGCAAAACTGGCATCATACACTTTAATAATGTGCAGTGTCATGAAAGGAGGTGTTAAATGAGCTTGATAGGATCATTTTCAAAAGAAAATCTGATTTATAGCATCTTGTTTTATGTCTTTGTTTGCTGTATCTTGTAACAACCATTGTTTTCCACAGAACCAGTGTCAGGCTGATGTGCCTGTAGTTGCCTGGTTTCTCTAAATACCAACACTCTCTTCATTTGAGGCATGTGGATGCAGGGCACACGGGATTGCTGTGTTTTCAGATTTATTTTTTCCAGGCTTGGAAATCACCCACATTCATCTGGGCTAATGGGGACACGTAAATCTTGCAGTCAAAGATGACACTGCTGGGTGCAGCTGAGCTCCAGTTCATTACGTCCTCACACATAATCATGAAATATGTGAGATTAACTGAGCCCTGGGAAATGTCTCTTGCTCACTATTGGTGGTGCAGGCAGTTTAGGATGATTTGCTCATAGGTGTCCACACTGTCAACTCCTCAAATTAAATATTGTTCAAAGAAAGCAAATAGGACAATGGAAGGATACCAGAGCCTGTCAGCTGAACAATACTTCTGAGGAAAATGGGGAGTGATGAGTGGAGCCAAGGAGGCAATCACAGGGAGGCAGGCAGAGAGAACATTACTAACAGCATGTCTTTAACATGGCAAAATTAGGCAAAACTCATAGTTAAGATATCTGGCTGTCTGCTACCTGCACAGCCAAACTTCTGTGCCCAGGTTAGTCTAAACTATGGGACAATTTTTGGTTACTTAAGCACAGAGAAGTTGTTTTGTTTGTTTTTATTTTTTCAGCAATATTCTGCCTTAATCCACAAGTATGATGGAATTCTGGGAATACATCATGGCTGCATCCAGAGGAGGTTGTCTGTCAGGCTTCATCCTCTCTTTCTGTCAGATTTCATCCTCTCTTTCTGTCAGCAGCTGGGCTGAGCAAGCCCAGGACTGCAGGAAGGGGACACATCCTCGTGGTGAGGCACGAGGAAGGAATCGTTTGGGTTGGAAGGGACCTTAAAGACCATCCAGTTCCCATCCCTTCCCATGGGCAGGGACAGCTTCCGCATTCTTGTGATGTGACAAGGAACAAGGCTGAGTCAGGTAGGAAGCATAAAATTCATCCCATGATAAACTACTGGAACTTATGTTGACAGATTTTTGTGAAGGAAGATGTACTTCAAATCCCTGACATTTCATGTATTCAATGTGCTTGTGAAAATAATCCTGTTCTGGAATTAATTAGATTTTGATTTCAACCTCTGCCTTCAATTATGTGATGCCCAGCAAGTCACTTAAACCAAACTTTGCACAAATGGTCATTAATTCAGCATTCCTCACTTCCAGGTCTCTCACGTTTAGATCCCAGCTGGTGACTGGCAGGAGTCTAAGTTCCTGCAGTAGCAGCCAAAGTCGCTGAGTCTGTGCTTGGAAAAAAAAAAAACAGGACATAGGGATAAGTACCCTGAAAAAATATTTCAGGTGTTTCAGGCTGGACAATCTTTATTATTGTATTTACTTGATCTCTTTGTGCTTCAGCTGCCCATTGGTAGAATGGACACATTGTTGCCTCCCAGCAAGGGTAATTTAATTAACATTTATGAAGTAGTTGGTTTCTGAAGTGACAAGCACACTGGAAGGTGCAGGAAGAAATTAATAATTATGTTTTGGAAGCTGGCGTTGACTGGGGCAGAGTGAATACAGGAAAGGCCAATAAACTGAAAGAGGATGTCAAGTGGCAGCTGATTGAGCATTGTCCTTCCTGCTCTGTGAATGAGGTGTGAAACACAAGCAATTAACTTTGTTTGTCCTGAACCCCAAGAATCCAGATAGCTGTAAAACTGGACCACTTTTTCAATGGAATTTTATGGTGAGAGCTTGCTTTAAAATGCTGTGTTACCTTGGAAAATAAATTACTTTTTCTTACTAAAATAATTTGAGTTTTATTCAGAATTTCTTCTTTCAACTGGAAAAAAAAAAAGGGAAAAATATTGAGAAAGTGTTTTACTCAAGAAAGCACATTTGCAACTATTTGAACACTGGAAGGAGACACTGACCAAACTCCAAATCTTTGCCTCTTTTGGTGTGCAAGCTTCCATGAAATCCCAGAGCAAAACATCAGTGCAGACAAAGAGTTTATGTATTAACATCTGTTGCACCTGAATTTGTGTCCCCAAGAAACACAAGTTTCTGTGTCAGGTCATTCTTCACAAAATCATCACAGAATCATGGAATGGTTTGGGTTGGAACGGATCTTAAAGATCATCCAGTTCCCATCCCCTGCCTTTTTAAAAAAGGTGAAAATAAACATAACTATTACCTTTGTTTTACAAATATAGAAATCGAGGTCAGTTACATTGCAAACATTACAGACAACAGAAATCGAAATATCATAAAATGCCATTTCTACAGTATCATGCATCATAAAGGTAGAATAAAGAAAATAATGTTCACTGCTCAATTAAATAAATTAGGACTTATTAAAACAAACAATAGATTAGACATTCTCTTTGCACCAATTAAGTCATCATTGTTGTGTGCGATATCTACCTGCAAAAAAAGCTTGAATCGCCTGCTGCTATCAGACTTAATAGTGCTGTTTGAAAATGTTCTACTGAAGAGTTCCTTTTTTAAAAAAAACTTTTTCTTTCAGCAATCTGACAAAAAGAGGGTTTGGGATTGGGTTTTTTGGCAGTTAGAGCTAGCAAGGGTTTTGTTTCAGCTTTCAGAAGGAAATCCATGTATTGGTAACAGCCACATCTAAATTAGTTAAAGTAGAAAGGTACTAATTTCTTATCTCCCTTTCCCTGAAAACATATTCCTTTTTAAGTGTTATAAACAAAGGTGTTTGTTTCATCTATCAAAATCTAGCTTGGCAGATAATTTGCCTATTATCTATGAAGAGTATCAAGCACAAGAGCCATCTTTTTAGTCGTTGACCCCAAGATTAAGCAAATTACTTGTATTTGGTGAAAAGTCAAAGGCAGATTCTATCAGCTTTGCCCTGGGAAGGACAAGGCCATATTTTAGGGGGTAAAATCATTGCTCAGGGTGAGCAAAGGCTGAAGGATCTGCTCACTAGCTGAGATAGCCATGAAGTGTCGTGACTAACTGGACAAGCGGCTCTGAAATTAGCATTTGCTGAATGGTTTAATAAAAATCAGCGTGGTACGAAAAAAATAACAGCAATTCCTGAGTTGTGTAACTCCCAGGAAACATCTATCAGACATCACAGACTAGCTGAAGATGTATAATTTAGCATTCCCCTTCCTCAGAACTGCCTGTTCTTGCTCAAGATGGTCTCTCTCCACCATATCCCCCATCTGCTCCACCCCCGCTTCCTATCCTGTCTAGTTGCTTGTACACTTTTTTTTTTTAATATATTTTGTTTTTTATTACTGGTATTCATTTTAAGGAATCAATATCAGTCCTGCAGTTGAATCTTCAGACTGCTGAGGGTCTCTGCCAGTTAAACAGTGATTCCAAGTCCCATTAGCTTCAAATCACTGGTTTCCATTCAATCTAAGTTTATCTAGTCAGTCCATGGTGTTGCTGTCTACCAGTGCTGTTGGTGCTCAGGTTGCAATTGTGTGTTGGCAGGGAAATTTCACAGAGGAATCCCTTCTCAGTGGAGCTGCTTTTAATATCCTGTGCACAGTTTCTTAATTTATTTGTGATCAAATGTCACAGTCCAGAGATGCTGAAGGAGGGTGATGGGGAGATAACAGTGAAATCCACCCCATGTATATTATTCATTACTCATTGCTGTTGTTGTTGTTGTTTTTATTGTTATATTTCTTGGGCTGTGACAGTTTAATCTGGGGGTATTTATGACCAGGATCTTGAGGAGAATTTATGAAGGCTTGCCCAAGGCTTCCACACTTTGGGCCATAACTCACCACTGGTGTTGGGGTCTGCTGAGGGCCTGGAGGGCCTCTCTGAGGTGCAGTTCATGCAGGTGATGTTTTTGTGGGGATGAACAGCGTAAAATCCCCAATCTAGCACTGCTGCAGTGACACAGGTGGTGTGAAAAGCAGGATGGAGCCATCAAATCTCTCCCTCCCAGCAATGTGCCCCTTCAATACCCCCAAAGCCTCTTGATGCCCCTTAGCCTTTCATACTCTTGCAAAAGATCTTCTACATCTCACAGCTCCTGCCTCTGACTTTTGCAAATCATTTGCCCATGCAAACTATTGGATATTTAATTTCTAGGAATCGTGCCTATGAAAATGCTTAAATCACCCAAGATAGGACTTTAGTTTGGGTTGAAAAATTTAATAATACTTTTGCTGGCGCAAAGAGAGAATGGATCTTTTAGATGAGATCCTGATGGAGTTATCTGGTGAATTTAGATACTTTTAGATGTAATAAAATATTTTTCTAATGGCAACTGACAATCTGTGAGCTCATAAACTCCTTGCATATCTTCAGAGGTCTCAGTTACCAACATTTCCAATTTGAAAGCACATCCCTCCTAGACCACACAACCTCCTCTTTAAATGTCAGCAACTGATCAGTTTCCAGCCGTTACAGGGAAAAACACCTTTTACAGTGCATGGTTACAGCACATGATAAAATAGACAGAAGCTTATAGCTACCTGGTTTTGTTTTATTGACATTTCTGGCGTGTGTAAAATTACTGTAATATAAAGAAGGTTAACCACCGTGTTTAGCTGAGAGACTGCTCAAACAGTGACTGAAAACAAGTGCTTCTCTAATAATCACAGGCAATTAAAAGAAAAAAAAGTTAAAGAAGAGGAATCTTGTTTATCTAATAAATAGGTCACTAGAGAGAAGCTGATAAGAGGGAAAAAAAATCAATGGCTGACATGAGTGGAAAAATAAAAACCACTAAATTTTCAGTCCTACTTTGACAACACCATTTGTCTTGATGGTGTCATAATTGTTTGGGCAATTTTGTGTGACAACAAAATTCTAGTTATGCTGAAAGAAGTTTTATGGCCTACTATTACAGCTTTAAGTTTCCATGAAACAGTCGCTTCTTGCATTCCCCTGCAATTTGTAGCTCATACTTTTAACCACAGAAAGGACTCTTCTGGTTGGTTTGTGCTCCACATAATAATGAAAATCCTACACTTGTCAGTAGCAATGGAACAGGATTAAGCCTTGAGGACAACAGACTGTTCTGCTCAGCTTTTTGTTGGATACAAGGAGTACACAGGGAATAAAAAAATTGAAATAAAACCCCCACATGCTTACAGCCAGGCTTTTAAACATGAGCCACATTGAGCCATAGACTCATTTATGCTGGAAAAGCCCTCTAAAGTGATTAAGGCCAACCATTAACCTGGCACTGCCAAGTCCACCACTAAACCATGTCCCCAAGTGCCACCTGAGGGTTTGTTTCTATGGAAAGAAGTGGAAATGGATGATATCTCTATGTAAAGCAATTTGAGGCAACTCCATCCTCCAAGCTGATGTAAATTGAGGAGTAATAAATAACACTGAGAAAAATGAGAGGCTCTGAAGAGAAAGCCCTCTCTGTGCTGTGCTTGAGGGCTGATTTGTCCTCTTGTGGAAAGTTTTGGCTATTCCTGTGCTCTGCGGGAAGGAGGTGGCTGCTGCTGTCTCGTGTTCCTGGGGGAGGTGAACAATTGTTGTCATCACTGGGATTGATTCTGCAGAGCTTTTGTCCTCCTCGAAAGCAAACCCTGTGGTATTTTGGGAAAAGGAGGCTATTGATAGATTCAGATATTCTCCAAACTTTTGTTGAATTACCTGAGCATTGTCCAAGTCTGATGTCAGGGCTGAGGTTTGCCTGACCAAACAGACACCACAGTGCAGATATTTAAATTATTACGGTGAGTCACTGAAGGTTCCTCTTTTAGTAAAAGAAGCAAGTGACTGTAGGGTGCTGCTAGTTGCATCCTAAAGCAGACAGCTACTTTTGGGCAAGAAAATCACATTCTGAAATAGTTATTTTTGCCTTTGACAGAAAAAAAAAAAAAAGAAAGGGACCCTGAAGGTTCTTGCTCAGGTGTGAAGGTATAGAAAGTTAGGAGATATGAATCCTAATCTAGATGCCATAAAAGAGAGAATATTAGAGAATGGAAAGGTAGGTGAGGGACTAACATTTAATGAAAATAAGAAGTTAAAGCATGATGCCAAAAAAATCAAAATGTTTCATCTTAAATAAGAAGCAGGAGAATTTTTTTTTTTTAAATACTTATTGTGATTTTTTTTCTGCCTGTCAAGGTTGTTTTGAGATGAAAATGAACTTTGTATCAACTCTTCCACTGAAGGATAAATTAAGCTTGATGAGCAAATAGATGAGTAAAGCATGTTCCATCTTGTGAGAAGAGTTTTGCTTTTTCAAGCCTTTCCGCAGCTAAGGAGGCCAGGATTAGCACTACTGCAATGTTTTTTTAAGTAAGTCCAGCGTTTCCTAGTGCAATATTTTCTAAAAGATGAGAGGAGTGTGAAAATTAAAAAGAAGAGAGCTTTATGCCAGCATTTAAAGAGCTGCTTACTTTACCGCTTGGAAACAACATTTGGTTCCCTGTGTGTTTTCTGGTGTTTTTTATAGGACAAATATCTCTCAGTCTGCAGCCTAAGTTGATATAGCTTTCTTCTTCCTGATTGTATCCATTTGTCTTCAATCTTTAAAGATTAGAAATATCAATATTTCATCTTATATGCAACAAATACATATAAAAATATATTCCCGTTCACCTCATTTTTTGGTACTATAACAGCCTCTCAAAGGGAAATCAGATAATGCTGAGATGCCTTTTGAAAATTGGTTGTTTGTTAAGGGTGTTGTTGCTGGAAAATTATTCTGGTTATATGAAGGAGAAGAAGATCACACATAAAATTATGCTGTAACAGGATATTAGTAGACAGATATTCTAAATTAGGGATATCAGGAAGGATAAGATTATGCTTTATAGTATGTTTGGGGCTGAATTTAGCTGTATTTCACCAAAAAAAAAAAAACCCAGTAGAGATGTGAGGAAATGTCTGAAGATTTAAGTTAGAATACATTTTTCCTTGTTCTCTTTGTTCTTACCTCCATACTGTATAAAACACAGTAAGATTCCCTGGAGCAGAAAACACAAATCAGAATTTTCCCAGATGAAGTCATGAACCAACTAGACTAGAGATTTAAACTCTCTCTCTCCCCCTCCAGTCTAATCTTTAATTGCATTATATGAAATGAAACAAACCCAAAAGGAAGAGGTCAGGGATATCCTTTCCACTTTTCACCCAGGAATAGTTATAATCTGGTGCAGTGCATTCTCCTGGAGAAAGATCAGGTTTTGAATCCTCTCAGGGAAAATCAAGCATTTATTCTGCATCCTGGCTGAGTTCATTAAGTTCTGAGCTGAAGAGAATGGAGATAATTTTCTTTTCTGAGTAAGAGCAAGAGCTGAAGAACAAACTCAGGATCCAAGACTCCAAGTCACA
The DNA here is from genome assembly GCA_013397795.1 of Orthonyx spaldingii. NCBI lineage: Eukaryota > Metazoa > Chordata > Aves > Passeriformes > Orthonychidae > Orthonyx > Orthonyx spaldingii. Next base: position 485,918 of record VZTJ01003857.1, read on the forward strand.
CAGCCTGGGAGGGACCACTGGAGGTCACCAAGATTTGCCTTCTGCTTAGGCCATGGAAGTTACACCTAACTTATAGGCTAAACTCATTATTCAGAAGAGAGATTAATAAATATTCATGCATGGTATTCAGGATCCTCTTTTTTTTTTTTTTTTAAATGGCATCGTTGAGATTGCTCAAAAAATCCATCTTTCTGGTGACTGAAACATCACTGTCTTTTTCAGATCATTCATTACCATCATATCTAACATGTCCCCTTTTGAACACATGTCCAGTGTTTTAAGTTAACCAAAAGTACTTCTAAAAAATCTGAAGGAACATTGACATTTTGTACACAACACCTAAAGCATTTAGTATTCTTCCATGACAAAGAAAATCTGTGAAGAATGACTTCACAATCAATATATTGAATTGATTTGGGTAGTTTTACAGAATTAGTTGAAAGGAGTAAATATTTTCTTATGACAAAATGTAGTCACCTTAGTAACTGTGCTCTATGTATAACTAATGATTTTTATTCCTATAGTGGCTCCAAGTGTGAAAAAAAAGTTTCATCTCTGTCAGTGATCTCAAAGCCTATACATTTCCAAATCTGTGTGTGGCCAATAACACAGTCAGAAAACATGAACAGAGCATGACCAGAAAATTCTGAGATGCATTCGTAGATCATGAGAAATGATATTTTGCCTTTCTACTTCATTTTCTGTGCCTTTGTTTTTGTATTGGAGAGCTGTGGGGATGCTGTTCACAACCTGTGCACCGCCCGTCATCACTGCTCCTCTGGTCTTGATTGAAGACTCCAGGTGTAACTTCAAGAAAATTAATAACAGACAAACAACATCAGAAAAGGGGCAAAAGAAGCAGTGGGAAGGCAGGACAAAACCAGAAATGGATTTTATACTGCTCAAAATGGCCAGGTTTCAAAGTACAAGTGAAGAGAGGGGGAAAAAGAATAAAAAAGGAAAAAAAATGCAGCACAAATGCTACTTGGAAGGAAATACAATAATCTTGTTTAATCCCGAATCATTGTTGCAATCAATTCAATTTTGTAGGTAAGCTCCCATGACACATCTGTTCCAAGAGCTAACAAGAGACAGAGCTGAAATATCAACAACCCCAACAGGAGACCAAATTTTCTCTTATGATGAAAATCTCAGCTTGGAGAGCTTTCAGATCTGCGTGATCAGTGTGAAATTGAAATTGCTCCAAGTGATTTTGATGAGCCACTGTCTTCACAGATGAACTGTTTGATGTTAATGCAAGAAAGGAAACAGAGTGATATGAGAGCAAATGAAAGCTTTTGGGTGCGGGAGTAAGATTTTTTTTTTTTTTAATAATCACTATAAATACATGTGATAGAATTTTAAAAAAAAAAAAAAACAACAAAAAAACCAAAAACAAACAAAAAAGCAAACCAGAAAAAGAGAAGATTAGAAAGATGAACAGGGTTGGGCAGATATACAGGATTTATTCTTTGCACAACAAAAGAAGAAATGAACAACAGCAGAAGATAATGTTCAACAGCACATCAAAAGCTGAACTATGCGCATATCAACTGAATCCATCATTTTGAATTAGCTGAGTATTATATTAAAATGAAAGGGATCTCATGCACTTTCTGCAACTTATAATAAAGTTCCTGCCTTTAGTGGGGATGAGATCTTTTAATCTTACGAGGCATTCATGCTGACAAACAAGCCAACCCATTTACATCAGCCAAATCATTCATCTCCTTATTAATTTGCGTCACCAGCAGCTCTGACTGAAATTGAGCCATTCTGGGATCAGGAGCTGGTGTTGGGCAAGGTGACGTATGGTCCTACTTTCCTCCTGCTGGGGATCATCATATTTATTGAGCTGCACTTAACTCTTCCCTCTCTTCCATGACTTTTCACTGGGGTTCTCGACATTTTAGTGCAAAACTTGGTGTGTTTGGTGTAAAGGGAAACGTCTCACCCTCTGAACGTAGATTCAAGTATATGAAAGGGTTTTATTTTTCAGATCAGACTTGAGCTTTCCCAAGACTGAAGTCTTTCAGTTTCCAGAGCTATTATTTACCAGCCTAGCACACAGAGCTGTCTCTAGTCTTTACAGTATAAGGTCACAGAGTATTGGGAATGTGCAATAAATCTGGCGGGTTTGTATCGCTTTCATCTCGATTTGACAATATGATACATATTTTTTAAGGTAGTGCTGTCTAGTGGTTTGTAAAAGTACAAAAGACCTTTAAATACCACTAATCAAACCATGGGGCCAGTTAATGGAAGTGGTTTTAAACATTTCTGAGGGGCTAGGCACAGTATTTCTGCCCAGCAAGCAGAGCTGCAGCCAAATTGGGAACTTGAAGAGTTCAAAAACTTGGTCCTTGCTTAATTCTTGCTCTGGAGGGTAGGAAACTGTGCCAGCTACTACTTGGCCTGGCTTAGTTCTTACATGCTCACTCAGGTTGGATGAGCTCCACCAGGTGATACATTGGCAAGATGGAATCAACATTTGATGTGGCAGGGTTTTTTTTAAAAGCGATTTTTATATGGTCCAGCCTCCCTATAAGAAAAAATAAAAACAACCTTCTACTGCTGAAATAGATACCAACAGTATCTGAATCCGTGGAAGTAGGAATTTCACAGCTATTTGTTTTGGAAAATGGATGGCCAGGAAAATCTGAAAGTGTTCTTGCTTGCAAGAAGATCCCTTGATCTGATTCACAAGGTCGTGGCTCTTGAATGACTCGTGCCAGAGCAGTTTGTCTTCAACATTACTTGCACTTTGCGTGACATATTATATATTTATAAATTGATGATGTTTTCTTCTTCTTTTAAGAAAATTTGAAGTTTGGTTTGGTTTGCTTTGGTGAGTTTTCTTCCTGCTGTGTTTTTTTATCTTCTTCTTTGGGCCACAAAGAAATACAAATTGTAAGTTCTACATCCCAGCTAAGCAGGACAGAACTGTTTGTGCCCTGCAATTTATGCTCTGGTTGGTCTGGGTGACCTAAACGTCAGGGTGAATGGAATTCAGGTCTGTACCTGTATCTCTACAGTTCCAGCACACAGTGATAATGTCTAGTGTGTTATTTTCTATTTGCAATAGCAGAGGACCTGAATTATCAACAGGTTTGGGTGCCTGAAGACAGAAATAGGGATCTAGAGAGATGAACAAAAGCAGATGTTCATGTTCATCAGGTACTTTAATATTGCTCCTTCTATCATAAAGCAAGATGCAGATACTGCTGAAAAATCTCTTCAGCTGTGCCCCTTTAGACAGACACCTGCAAAACTCTGGTCAAAATGCCATAGAGAATCACAGGAGTATTGTGGTACTGTACAATGGGAAGTAGGAATTGATGGAGAGCTCTGTGAAGTAGGATATGCCAGGATTGGTTTTCAGATGTCCTCAGCGCACTCAGCTTTCCTCCTCTTGGAGGAAGCCATGGTTGTGCTTTGATTTATATTCCCCTTACCAGTTTGTTGAAGGAATTGATATCATTACTAACTAATGCTTTCCCCCAGTAATGTCTGGGGGATATAAAATGCTTCCCCACCATGCACATTTCCTCGTTTTCTCTAGTGCCAGAGTCTCTTCAAAGTAGATGTCACATATGAAAGAAATTCAGTAGAGCGTAAACCAAAGGGAATGCATGCCCCTTGAAAAGACTGAACATTTATAATCTAGATCCTCTATATCCTGCGGCTGAATAATCTAATTACAGTTCTCATTGGTTTTTAAATTTATTTTTTTTAGAAATAAGTAGAATTCATTTTAAAGAAAGAAAAGATTTCTTCTTTAAAAATTAGTTATATTTGTACAGTTTCTTTTATTCTAATGGGTACCATAACGTTTAATAAATGGACTGTGTACTGATATAAGTCATTGATATAAGGTTTCAGTTTAAACTAAAGGAGGGTAGATTGGGAAAAAGTCTTCCCAGTGAGGGTGGTGAGGCCCTGGCAGAGGTTGCCCAGAGAAGCTGTGGCTGCTCCAGCCCTGGAAATTTTCAAGGCCGATTTGGACAGAGCTTGGAGCAACCTGGGATAGTAGAAGGAGTCCTTGCTCATGGCAGGGGTTGGAACTGGATGAGCTTTTAGGTCCCTTCCAACCCAAACCATTCTGTGATTCTCTGATTATTCCATGATGCAGAGCTGTGGGCTGAAGCATCCAAATGTTAAGACTGGAAGCCATCCTGCTCATGTATAGGAAGTTTAATGTGCTTGCCTCTCTTTCACTACATATGCCAAGAGAACCAGCAGCCAACTGATCTTCCTGAAGTATTTTGGTGGAAAGCAAGGACTGTTTGAATGTGTAACTCTCTCTTTAGAAATTGTCTTTGAATCAAGACTTACTTGCTCAGTGTGCAGTAACTTTCAGGGACACTTTATCTCCAGGATAATACTCATAAATACTGGTCGATTTTAGAATAAGGCTGAATGGCACAAGCTGAATGAATCCTTGGTTTCTACTTAGGGGTTCCTGCAGTCTAGTGGAATCAAGAGGTTGCTGAAAGAAATTACTGGATCAGAACCCACTGAATGAGAACACACTGAATCAGTGACTGTTTTTTTACCCAGGGTGAATCAAATAACCCTTGTGTAGGTTGCAGCATCACAGCACTTGGAAAAAAATGATGCATTACACTTGTCATTCTCTTAGATGTACTCACAGGGCCACCTAGCTTAACTTGTGAGTGGCAGGGACATCTTGGGACAGTTTGGCTGCGTGCACCTTATCAGCCTCTGTGGGACAATTATGTTCATCAGAAGAGAATCCTGTTGCTGAAAGCCCAATCCAAACCACTTTGAAAACACTGGAAAAGCTGCCACAGGTTTTTGGATCAAACCCCCTAGTACAAGCTGGATGTAAGAAAAGCTGCTGAATTCAGATGGAATTCTTTTCATCCAGATGAAAGATGAGCTCTTACTCAAGCTGTGAACGCCCAATGGGCGAAAAATGAATAGAAGAGTTGTTCAAACACAACAGGCTCGGTTGTGCCTGATCCTGTGTGGGTGCTGGGGGAGTGGCAGATGAGTGCAAACAGGCTTTCCAAGCTCCCCCAGGAGAGCCTACTCCAGGCTAGACACAGCTGTGGTCCTGGAGATCAGGGAGCCCAAGATTTGGCACAGAACAAAACGCCTGGAGCTGGGAAGAGGAAAGGGATGTCAGGATGCAGAGTGGTTTACCCCCACTGGCAAATTGTGAATCCTTTAAAGCGGGGCAGCTGCTGCCACACACTGTGTGGGATGCTGGCATCAATAAATCAGCTCAAATTAGCACGTGCTTGGGGTTGCACATAAACTGATTTGCCTAAGAAGATTGGTTTCTGTGCTCCCAGGAAGCCTGGCTAGGATGGTACAGGTTGCTTCCAGCACAGGGTTAGCACTGGAGAGAGATCAAGCAGCTGGATGGGAAAGAAAACAACTGTTAAAAGCTCCACAACACATTTTTAAAAATATGCAGTCTTAGGTGGTCTACCAGTCTGTGTGTACTGCTGCTCTGTGAGGATGCACTGCCTTCTCCAGTGTGGAACCAATTAAATGGTCTCAAAGGGCTGGGAGGATAATGTACAGTTCACAGGTACTTGAGAGGACAAAGGGCAAGGGCTTTAAGCTGAAGGAGGGTAGATTTAGATGGGATATTAGGAAGGAATTCTTCCCTGTGAGGGTGGAGAGGTCCTGGCAGAGGTTGCCCAGAAAAGCTGTGGCTGCCCCTGGATCCCTGGAAGTGTCCAAGGCCAGGCTGGATGGGGTTTGGAGCACCCTGGGATAGTGGAAGGTGTCCCTGCCCATGGCAGGGAGTGGAACAAGATGAGTTTTAAGGTCCCTTCCAACCCAGACCATTCTGTGACTCTATATTTTCACCACAGCAGCAAATCCCATCTTGTCAGACTGGGAAATGTGCTTCCTGCTTCTGCAGCTCTGTCCTGGTGTATGGAAATGAGCTATGGATGTTTTATTGATCTGAAGGAGTAGAATGAGGCTCTCAAACTTAGAATTGTATTTGGAGCAAGGGGTGATGTCACTGTTGAGCCGATGTCGAAACAAGAAGAGGTCGAGATCAAGTGGCAAAAGAGGTTAATTTATTTATTAAATTCAGCTTTTATGTACAAAATGGACTCTCACTTGATTGGCCAATAGCTGTACGCCTCCTGCAGCTAATTGGCCACCTGGATCCATGAGAGCTCGAACACCTTTATCTTTGTTTACATGAACAAATAGATTTTTTCTCAAGAGAAAGAGGTTTCTGTGCTGTCACAGGGTGATTATTATCATTAATGTATTTTTATGGTTATTGGGTGAATAAAGCCGGAGGGGTGGTCAGTTACCCTCAGGGAGTGTCGATACAAATTAAAGCAAGCATTTGGTGCCACTGGCAGTCCATGGGCTCCTTAGCAAAGACAGTTTTTATCTGTCCAGTTGCTGTATTTTTCCTTGAGACTTTTGACCTTTATAATCAACAAGCAAAGGCCATCAATTCTGCCTTTTACTGAAAGAACATTTCCCTTTGTCACTGAGAGGGAGAAGTCAATGGCCCATTTTTTCCTGAGCTGGCACAACTCCACTTAACAATATTTTTTCAGTGAATTCAGGATCTGTGATGATTTATTCACCCGTTTAATGACAAAGCAGGCAAGCACTGTGTAGACAATAGCAGTAAAAGCTTCAGCGTACTTCAGGAATGATCTGCAAGGACCATGATGAGAAAGTCATTATTTTTTTCTCCATTTTAATTTCTTTCTCCTGCTGAACCTGTTAGCGTAGGAAAAACATAACCACGAATGATTATACCGGTGCTTTTATTGAGAGCGCTCTGGGGACCAGGGGATCAGACCCAAATCAAGAGTCCCGACATGGTTTCGGAATAGATTTCATTTTATACGTTTTCCTGACATAATTTCTATTCAATCATATGTTAATCAATCTTACCATTGTTCTATTGTATACATTGTTTTCACTCAAGCATGAGTTTAAGCCCCCTTCCCCCCCTAGAGTTTCACCGTATTGTTAATACTTTGTTGTGATTTATTATGTTTATCAAGTAATTACATCAGCTTCTCTACGAGTGGGTGCATGGGTACAGGTTCTCTCTGTTCACTGCCTTCAGGTTCTCTCTGTTCACTGCCCTCAGCAAATACAGTGCCTATTACTGTTCCCGAGGCCTATGCTTCTAAAAACATTTTAACCCTATGCTATCAAACCTGCTGCTCAGTGTCAGCTGAATATGCAGCTCCTATGTGGAGATGTGCAAAAAACCCAAACTCTTTCAGTTTGGTTTCAGCTGACCCCTTCCAAAAATCTGGTTCCATGTGCAGCCTCTTTTAAACTGTTTCACGCTGATTGCGGGTGTAGTAGAAAGGAATATCATTTCACCATGCAAAACTGGGGAAGTTCGCTCTGAGTGTGTCAAACAAAAATGTTTTGGCCTTTCTGATATGTATAGGGTTTTTTGTCTTGCTGAAATTGAGAAATTTGATGTATCTTTTCAAACCTCTGGAGTTGAACATAATCAGAATTTTTTTGAGATCGTACCATTGGACCCCAAATTTTTTATGATAATCATTTAAAATCATTAGAAAAATTTTAGTGAGCTTAAATGAGCTTAAATGTTTCCTAAGATGAATCTTGTTACTAATGGACCCACTGCTTTCTCTGCCTCATCTATAATGTTCTGAAGTATTTGCAAATTCTATCAGGGCCTCTTTTTTCCCCTTGAGCCAGGGCTTAGTCAGAAGTCTCAGCCATTTGTCTTCAGCCCTAACTTGCAAATGCAAGGAATAAAGCTTAAATACTGCAAAATTTGTTCTGACTCCAGCACGGCCACATTTTCTCTCTGAGATGTTGGATCTTTATACAAGCAGAAGAATCAGTGACATTTTGCTGTGTCACTAAACCCATGCAAGCAGAAGTAACTTTTGCCAAAGTGAAGAATATGAAGTTGTTACACACAGTTAAGCTTTACGGGTTATGCCAGAACAATTCTTTGAGTCTTCCTAAATCCAGCTGGAGATGGCATCAAATTTATCTCCCTAGGCCTTGTGCAGGAGGGTAAGACTAAAATATCAAATCTGTCTCTGAACCAAGCCCCTATTTAACAACCAATACTCTATCTACACAAGACGTTTTATACACACATTTATATGTATACATATATCTACATATTTTCACTGAAGTTAGAATTTTGTGGTTTATTTAACCATGTGTAGATGGATTATATATCACAGGCTATTGAACAAATGATTCAGCATACATATTTAATTTCCTACATAAGAATTAATTACTGTACACACAGATCAGATATTTTACAACAAACTATTGCAGCTTCGGCAGTCACATCCCCTTGAAGAATTTAAGCTACAGTGATGTAGTTTGGTAACAGGAAGATTGTATTTGCTGCTGCTTATTACCTGTTGTCCCAGATAAATACTATTTTAAAGGTAGTTTATTTGTCATTCCCCTTTAGAATATTCTGGCAGAAAACCATTGAAGTTCTCTGAGGAATTTTCTTTATGTGCTGTACGCCCAATATTTTTTGCAAAAGAATAGCAAAATTTGGATTATCTGTATTTCAGAATTTCCTCTTATAGCTCTTGTTTTCCCAGTTATAGCACTGTTTGTGTGATTTTTGCTGGATCTTCAGAAAAAACCCCCTTATATGTTTACTTATACTTAGCTCTCCACATGCATTCATTATGTTCACAGTGAATATCATTTTTCTGTGTGGGAATGGCACAAAGCAGAAGTAGAACAAGTGAAGTGAAGCCTGGAAGATGAACACAGCCCACTGGGTGTTTCTCTCGTGACACCAGTTGGTTCTCCCTCCCCTTCCTGCCCCCTCTCTCACCTTCCCCTCCTCTGTGTCCCTTTGAGCCCAGTCCTGTGGGCAGTTCCCTGCGCTCAGGGTCCCTTGGAAGCAGGATTGCAGATGCACATTCCTCACCCACAAACCCCCGGGGAAGGTTTTTTATGGATGCTGCAAAAGCTGTGGCTGTTCTTCAGCACTGCACGAGGCCTGGAGGGTAGCGAGTGGTGCCAGGTGCTGAAATGCTCCACCAGCACTGCTGCTGAGGGCACAGAGAGATGTCACTTAAACCCTTAAAAACAATCACCTGAGTGGGTGTTCTTAGACCTGTGCGAGGAATTTTGGAATACAGCATGTGAGAGAGGCAGATTCCTCCTTCTGTTGTGCATTTTCCATGGAAGCTAGGCTGTAACAGTGTCGCTGTTGAGCCGATGTCAAAACAAGAAGAGGTCGAGATCAAATGGCAAAAAAGGTCAATTTATTTATTAAATTCAGCTTTTATATACAAAATGGACTCTCACATGATTGGCCAATAGCTGTACGCCTCCTGCAGCTAATTGGCCACCTGGATCCATGAGAGTTACGAACACCTTTATCTTTCTTTACATAAATAAATAAATTTTTCTCATGAGAAAGAGGTTTTTGTGCTGTTATAGTAACAGCATCCCCTCACTCTGCTCCGACCCATGTCGAGGGTCTGCACTGTCTGTGTCAGCTGCAACTTGTGCTGTGACTTGTCCTTTGGAGGTGTCTGCCTTTCCCACTGCCTGCATGGCCCCATATTTGCCCCATCCCTGGAAATGCTCAGGGCCAGGTGGGATGGAGACATCAGTAGCTTGGTCTAGGGGATGGCATCACTGTCCATGGCAGGTGGTCTTTAAGGTCCTTTCCAACCCAAAGCATTTTATGATTCTATGATGTTTATTTTAGCAAATTCACGAGAATTTATTAGGAGTATGATTGGGTGGGGGGTTTTTTGTTGGTAAATTAATTTTGTTTGGTTTGGCTTAATGAGTATTGCAGGTGGGCTAAAACTAAAGTAATTTTGAGTCCAGACTGAAATTGAGTCATTTTAAATAAGTTTATAAAAGACTGTAAAAATCCCCAACTGGAATAAAAATTAAAATAAATTAATATTAATAATTGAGAGTTATTTTTAAGGGGATGTTTAACATATGGAAAGTGGGAAAACAAAATTAATTGTAGTTACATGACCACAAAACAAATCAATCCTATTCAGTCCCCAAGTGGTTTAGTCACACCACTAGAAAACAGTTTATTTACCTAGTCCAGATTCAGTGTCTTTATTTGTGGGGTTTCCTTCTCATTTATAACTGATTACTGCAGTTCTCAGAACTCCAGTTTCCCTCCATCTCTACACAGAAATAACTTCTAATGTCACATAACTATTTCTGGACTAGGTACACTTTGACTTAGCAAATGTATTCGTGTATCTTGCAGTAATGTAATTTGGTAAAATGTATTAGGTTTGTGTATGAGACTCGGAAACTTTTGTTCCATTCAGACAGCCAAGGATTCTGGCTGAGGTGGCAAAAATGCCAGGTTTTGACCTATTTGTGGTGAAGTATTCAGGAGTTTTCCAGGTGGTTCTCTACAGTGCAAAAACTCATTGGCAAGATCTGCAAGACTGTGTAGGCAATGGCAGTAAAGGCTTCAGGAATGGTCTGCAAGGACCATGATGAGGAAGTCATTATTTCCTTCTCCATTTGAATTTCTTTCCCCTGCTGAACCTGCTGAAATAACCCCTCGTTATTTCCTACTGGGAGGTGGAGGTCTCCCTCATCAGATGGTTCCAAACAGCCCCACACAATCTGGTGTTCCCCATGGAGGAGCTGGAGGTTGTGCGTGGTTGCACACCCACATCTCTCTGTTTCCTGTGGTTTGGCTGGAATGTAAACCCAGCTCAGCCTCCCAACCAGAGACAGAGGTTGTGTGTGAGTGGTACCTGTGCCCGAATCATTCAAAAGTGCCACGTTCACTCCGTGGTTTGAAGCAGACATTTTCATAAAAATTCCCCTTGGGATGGTTTTGTTGGATTTGACTCATCTGTTCCTGACGCAGACTTTCAAATAAATAAAACATAGCCTGGTATTACCTAATGTCATTTCATACAATTGGTGGAAACTGATTTGATGATCTTGTAGAGGGATTTCTTATTTCCCAAAAGAACCAACAGATGACATCTATCTAATTTGCCAGTTAAAATTCGTACATGCAGGTTCTGTGAGAAGATTGATTGGAACTCACTTGACTATTGAATGAGATTCACATCAGTAAATTTACTGACTGCATTAGTATTGCCTAAACTTTCAAACCACAGAATACATTTTGTCTCATTTTATTTGTAGAAGAATGACACAATAATTTTGTGAATAATTTACTCTTAAATTTAGCTGCATTTACGTCCTGTTATAATAATTAAAATTGCACCTTTCTATTTAGATTACTTGAATGGAACAACAATTTCTCAGCCTAAGATAAAACTAGATCTTTCTTTTTTAATCTCAACCTTCAGAAAATAAGATCAATTTATAATCATTTGTGGGTTCTATACTTTTGTTCAGTCTTCACCTGGTTTAGGCCACAATGTTAAAATATGGGTACTTGAATACTTGTGACTAAAATTCAAGGACTGTATTATTTAAATTGCTCTTTATGAAAGACACCTTTCCATTAGGCTATTCATTGGAAAGCAGAAATTTTCATCAGTCTACAACTGAACTTTCATTTCCTTCAGCATCTTGTGCTTGTTGGTGGCTGGCAGATAATGCAGAATATTGTACAGTAGGCAGTTATTTTATGCATGGTGTCAAGAAAAGCTTCTTAGGGAATGTGGAGGATTTATAAATATATTCCCTAATACTTATCTATTTACCACTTAAAGCTCTTACATCTAAAGACTTAAATATTTGCTTTCTCTTCCTAAATGCACTTTGATCTGCTTATGACTCTTGATACCTCGTTGCTGTGCTGGTCCTACACTCGACATTCCAGCAGCAGGTGGGGTCTGTGGAATATCTGCTCAGTGGGAGACACTCCCCTGTGGCCCCAGCCTGAAGGAGAAGGCTTTTCTTGGTAATCCTTTTGCCTCATCCATGTTTCTGTGCAGCATCTAGGCAGGCCAAAATACTGAAATGACACACATATGGCTTGTCTCCTCCACTTGGGGAAATTTCCTTCCTTTTTTTTCTCTACCCATGAGTGCTCTTGTTCTCTGCCAAACAGCAGAACTGATACTTCACCTCTCCAAGTGCAAACCAAGAAGAGGATCTCTGCCAAGCCCAATCCATTATAAAACTTCAGCAGATCTGACACATATGGGTTGATGAATCTTCTGATGTCTCCTACTCTCACTTCTCACAACAGCAACAGGAGGAGATGATTGTCTCAACCTCCCCAGTTTCAGCTCACACAACTATGAGCCTGCTTTAAAATAGTGTGGTGGTTAAATTGATATTATACAGAGATTTATTTGGGAATTTTAAGTATATGAAGTAGCTAAAAGGACACTTAGAAAGAACCTGAATAGCCCCCTATTCTGTGCTTTGGACACAGCTGTGGCCACCACTCAAAGGCCTAAATGGGAGCAGTATTTTGTTATTTGTAGCAGAGCTGTGAATATGTTTTATATAAGGAGAAAACACCACTGCAGCTGGCAGGAATGCCCAGCACCTGGTGCCCATGGTAGGCACACTGCTGGATTATAAAACAATAGACCTACCTGGAGAAAATGTTTATTTCTGCATCAATAATCTCAGTGCCTTTCTAGGTACAATTCAGAGCTAAGTAATAAAAAAGCTGCAGGGTACATTAATATTCTATGATGCCACAGAGTTCTCTTTCACATTCATATATATTCTATTTCTGCGTATATCTTTGCACAATTAAATAACTTATAATGGCACATTAGAGGAGAAAGAAAATTAAACATCTTGTTATCCTTAGCTTCACTATATGAAAAAATGCATGAAAAAAAAATCTCATAATAGCTGAGATATTAAATATTCTTATGAAGTTCTCTACACCTGGTCATCTGTTTTATGAAAGACATGAAATCGAGTGTGCACAGTATCCAAACATCTGTAGAACATTAAAAGCAACACCCACAGTGGTGCATAATCAATTAGTACTTTCTGAAAAAGGTTCTTGTCTAGCAATTTGTCCTGGAAGCACAATCTTGTGTTTAGAATAGTAGGAATGTGTCAGTTTTTGACCTTAATGCAGATTTCAAGTATAATGACAGTCTCCTCTTTCTGTATCCCAATCCTCCCTATAAAATGGGAATAATAAATTAATCTGTCTCCAGAGCGTTTTCTAAAATGCCATCATAGAACACATATATAACAACAAGATGGTACAAAGACATTCTCTTGATTCACCTGCTTAATTACAGTTTTTAATCAGTGGCAATTGCACTCAGTTTCCATGAAATTTCTGAAATTTTTTTGCCTTTTTAGAGAAGTTTTGAGCCTCAAGCCTTTGCAGTATCGCCACATATTTCTGTGGGATTTCAAGACAGTAAACAGACTTAGCCTGGATTTAGCTCTAATTTTGCACAGTAAAAGAAGAAATATTTGTATATGATCATGGCCAGTCTGAAAAAAAAAAAAAAAAAAAAGGATCCTGCTTCAAACATTTATTTCTGTCCTAATTAATGTATAAAATTCCATGCTGAATTTCTATTTAAGACTGAACAAGCCTGAAGACTTTTCTTCTAGGACTGTTCTTGCTTTCAAACCTGACATGCCCCTTTTATGGCTTGTGTATTTTATGTTGTGTTATAATTGCCATGAAAAACGTGGCAACTGGTGCTGAATTTTGTGTGAGCTCAGAGACACCCACAAAACTCGCACTGAAGAATTTTCACCTAAATAAGCAAGAAGGGCAGAAGGTGAATAGGAAAGGGCTGGTCATGGTGAAGAGCAAAGGCTAAAGGTGCAAAAATGGCATTTTTGACAGAGGAATAACTTCAAGAAAGAGGAAACAACATGAACTGAGCAGGATTCCCCAGGGACTGTAAGACAGACATGGGGTGGCCTCAATGAAAAAGGACTGAGAGTATGGGAGAAAGAAAAATCAGCCAACACTGCGTGTACCACTCTGTAAAGGAATTAAATATCTACCTCCTTTTATGCCAATTTTCTTACCAGGTGCAACTCTTTTTCCTCCTCCTCTTCATGTTTTTTTTTCACCTGTGACAATGCAGGAAGGTGCCATAGAGGCTTTACTGCCAGAGGAAGGCACATGTTCCACACACTTTGGGGTAGAAGAACCCAAAGACAGGATTTTACTCTGTGCTTCTCTCCTCCTACTGCAACCATATCTATTTCACTTGGTCCTGCTTCTCAGACTCCCCTCAGATTTAATTAATCTGCTGGCATTATTACTAAAAATGGCAAGCACTTTGAGACAATATTGAGGATCTCATCAGCTGTTTCTGCTTCAGTGGCTGAATTCCCCCAGGTTGTTTGCACAGACACTGCCTGCCTGCCTCAGCTAAGTGCAGCATGTGAAGAGAAGTGTTCAAGTAGGTGGAATTGCCCTTTATATCCCAGTGAAGTTGGCAGACCTGCTGCAAGTTGACGGGGTGAGGCCAAGGAGTAGTGTTGAATAATCACCAGGAAGTTACTGGAAAGTTCTAGAAAGAAAAATGAGAATTTAAGTAGGAAAAAGTCATGTTTTCCTCCTTGGTATTATTGTATTTTCTGTCTGGCAGTCACATAATTTTTTAAAAACCCAAGAACATGATTATTTTGCTATTGTTGTTGCTATAAATAACAAAATCAGACGTTTGTGACAGCTAATCTCTTGGTGTTTCTGAGGGTTTGTTTTATTATTTGGACTCAGTGGGGCTAATTTGATGTGGTTTGCTGCCTGCCAAATGACTGGAGTTGCACAGCACTGAGACCCAGCTACCTGCAAAGTTTTTCCTGGCTGGAAAAAGCCAGCACAGCACTGGAGCTTGCTTTGCACGGGGGCTGCTGGGTTTGTGACTCCGACCTTGGCTGGAGGCCTTTCCCACACAGAGTCTGTTAAAGCCCTGAATTACTCGGTGTAATTCCAGCTGGGTTCATTGCAGCTGTGATGTGAGGCAAGACAAAGTTCCTGAGGCCCCTAAAATTCCACCTAGAGAATCCAAGCCTTAGGCAAAACCTCATACCCTGAAGCCTCTTTTTACCTTCAAAGCGCAACTGGTGCAAAATCCCATCCTAATTTAGAGTCATCTAAACCTAACTGGGGAACAGACTACTAGGAAGCTGCTGTAGTTAAATTCGTGGTGAATTGAACTTCTTCTGTCTGTTCAGGACTCAATAATATTGTTTCCTGACTCTCCTTGTTGTAAATCTGTCTGTTCAGTTGTTTACAACTTTGCAAGATTCAGAAGCTTTATATTCTCGTTGACTTCTCAGAGCTGCATTTTTTGTGATAGGTTTTGGAGAAGGAAGGGCAGCCACAGAAGCCTCTGCCTTTTCCCCCTACATTAAATACAAATGTAGACATGCTAATTTAGGGAAAACTCTCTCATAGGGGGAGCATGAGAAACTATCTGATTTAGGGAAAGCACCTTGCTAGGATTATAGCTTGAGGTTTGGAGATCAATGAATTAGGGTGAGCATCCTGATAACGAGAAAGCAGGTGAGAAAAAGAAAAGATCTGGAACTGATTGATCCTAAAGGGATGGTTCAGTCCTGAGACTGTCAGTTCTTTGATATTCAAGGAAAAACTCTGTATCTCATCTGCAAAAATACTAAACTAGAGAAAGAAAGAGCTTTTCTTTGAAGAGACAAATGCAAATACGCCTAAAATATTATACAAATGTGTTTTGAAAGGGAGATCCAAAACCAGCAGTCTTAATCACCCTCTACCTCTGTTCCCTTTCAACAAAATAAGGACAATGTTGTTTTTCACAAAATCTCAGAATGACTGAGGTTGGAAAGGACCTCTGGAGATCATTTGGTCCAACCACCTGCTCAAGAAGGGCCACCTTAAAACATTTGTCCAGGACTATGTCCAGATGGATTTCATTTTCCACAGAGATATTTTGAAAATTAATTAATGTTTTGGAAGCATTTGGTTACTATAGTAATAAGCACTGGAGAATTCAGGAGGAGACTGAGCACTCTCCTCTCTGTGGAAAGAGACAGAAGAGACTTAACATGAACTTATATAATTAGAAAATATAATGTACACTGGAGTCCTTGCCTCATTTTTGTGGGCTTGATTCTGTGACCTTGGTAATTCTTTGGTGCAATTGATAGGTTTTTGTTTTATAATTCTCTAGTGGTCAAACAGGCTAGTCCCGACTATAAAATATGTTCTTTATTATTTTAATGCTTAAGTTACCTTATATTAAGGCTTTGTGAGAACTCTTGGAGTGCATATGAATGAATAGCAGGAAATGATGTGCTGCTTTCCCTGACATCTTGTTATGTGTGTAACATAATTATTGGTCAAGTGAATCAATAAACACTGAATACCTCTGCTGTTGCATGAAGAGCATGAATCTCAAACCACTCCTGCTGTATTAGCTGAGATTTCAGCCAATTAGACTCATTCCCCTTCTCTTTTGTCTGGCAGTATTTCTGTCAAAGCAGATGAACTTTGCCCTCAGTATGGGATTGGAAAGTGTTTAATTAGGACCAAAGTGAATGCTGTACCCTACTTCTCCTCAGTTTCCATAGCTTCCGCTCATTCTGTGCAAAAAAAATAATCCTCTCTCCTATTTTAGCAGTGTTCTGTGAATGAACAGAAGGGAAGTAATAACACTTCCTAATCCCTCTCCATGTTAAAACGAGGAGTATAAAACCTGGACTTCTAGCACCTTGCCCTCTCTGATTTTGTTCTTGCTTGCTGCTTCTTGCCATATTTCTCGATTTCCAAGTATGGATTTTTGCATCCCCCACCTCCACTTTATCTGTTTAGGAAACACTGATCTGAATTCTGCTTTCTGAATCCTTACTCAGCTACAATAGTTCTCTAAAGAGATTTTTTTGTTGATTTTATCTTGCATCAGACATGTTTTGAGTTTGGTAGGTTGTATTGGTAGACTTGCTTTAACATTTTGAAATGCAATGAAAAGGTTAAACCCAGTAGGACCATATCCATCTCCATTTTGTCACAAGTTTGTTCCATTTGTCTGCATTTGCAGTGGTCTCTGCTGGAATATCTTAATGGATCAGGTGGGTGGGATGGAAGAAAAGAAAGAATTTCTTTTGAAATGTAGTTTTTATGTGTCTCTTAAGGAACTGAGAGGCAAAGGCATAAGACAGTCACTGGCATATGAGAAGTGACACTTTAATGTGTAGGTGACACAGTTCTCTCCTGGGTGGGATTGTCAGTTTTTTATAGACCCAGAGCATCACTAGATTGCACTGGAGGTTCCCATCTCAGCCATCACATCAGAGCAAGGTACAAGACTCTATTAAGAGGATGATACTTTTCCTTCCTTTTTACCTAGCAGTGTAAGAGGGTATTGGCCAGTGCAGGGGCATGGTCACTTAATGGGAATCAAAATGAAACAGAAAATTGAGCAGGTTTGGGTCAATCTGCAGGGTTTTTTTGCCAGGCACTGAGGCAATCAAAACAGGAATCTCAAGGTCACATTTTCTTCATGCAGCTCTCCACCGTGTAAGGACCAGAATAATAAATCTCTCTGAGATTCTGAAAACTGTGGCTTTGGCTTCCATTCAGCAGCCATCCATCTCAGAGACGTACAGTTCACATCACCTCCACATCTGAATGTCTCGCATCCTTAATGTATTGATCCTCACAGAAATCCTCAGAGGCAGGAAAAAGCTATTACCCCTATTTGAGAAATAGGGAATTGAGATATAGAACATAAGGCCTGAAAGTCATGAAGAAAGTCTGTTGAGATGCTGGGAACTTGACCTGTCTTAAAAGTTGTAATGCAAAGCCCGACCTATCCTTCACTTATCCTAAAGAATCTTAAAACCTGTACTATGGTAAAGACTCAATTGTGCTTTTATACACTTGCTATTCAAAAAAAAAGTGAGTTTAACTTCTAAATCATCACACCTTTTTCTTTTTCTAGCAGCTGTATAAGCATATTCTTGTTTCCTCTGCTTCGAAAACACACCTGAAAAATCATTCATCTTGTTTGAAGGCTTTTGGGTTTTTTGTGTGTATATTATTTCAGAGCTCCTTCACAAATTATCTTTCACTGATATAGTGTAACTGCTTGCCACTTCTGAAGCGGACAAAATCTTGATCACGTAGAATGCAATCAAAATATTTTCCTTTTAATTTGGTAATCTGTCTTGAGACTGTATTCAGTCAAAATAGCGCCTAAGAGTTTTTACATCGTTCTAATCTCCTCTTCATTACACCCCATTATTTGGACACCCACGTAAATTACTATCAATTTATTATAGTCTTAGTAGTTATAGAGATAAGCCAGTCAGCTGTGTTTAGCTGAGAAGGTTTAAAATTAAGTTCTTCGTGTGACTTGAAGATTGTGTGGAATTGCCATGAGTCTTGTTTTACAAGAAAGACCAACCAAACCTGGGGATGAAAGCTCCTGTCCATGGGGATCTTAGTTTGATTATAATTGTTCCTTAATTTAGGCATAAAGTTAGAGGAGTTTAAAACTGATCAGGAATAACTAATGGAGACTGAGATTTTCTTCAGACTATTTTTTTTGCTCAGATTCTAGAGAGACCACAGGGTCTGCAAGCTGACGGCTGGAGGCATCAGAAAGATCAAAGCCAAATGCAGGAGTTGCTGTGGGGTCTGGGAGTTGACTGAGAGACTTGTTTACACATGAGGCCAGCGGAGAGGGAGGATCAAGGGACATGTACTGAATAAACCATTTAAGCCTTGCTGCAGGGGAGATCTATATGTGTGTATGATCAACAGTCCAAATCTGGTTTGACTATCTACAAATTTGACATGATGTTCTTAACTGGGAATCTACTTCCTCATCGCTTCCCCTCTGAGAGGGCCTGGGAATTTGGCCATTTTCTATGATTCTCCATTCTTCAGAAAGCTCTCTATAACAGGCATGTCAGTGAAGTTATTCACGCCAAGTATTTCTCTCTGTGTCCTAAATCACGGGTCCCTAAATTATAAACATACACTTCTATATTAGATTAGAGGAGAAGTATTCAGGCTGAACACCTTTATATTCCAATCCTCACTCAAAAAGCATTGCTATTCTGGAATATACTCAAGGCTGGCTAACTTCAATGGGACTGCCACCAGATTAAAAGCAAACAAATAATGTGCCTCATTGAGTTAGGGCCATTACCTGGTTTCCCACTAATGCAATTCCACCAAGTTAAACTCATTTCTGACAACTGAAGGCAGAGAAGGATCAGTGTCAAGTCCCACAGTGCTCTCCAAAGTCAGTAATTTACAGGGGAGTGGGAATACTGACAGCAAATCTCCCAACTTCGTTAAATTCTTTTGAGATTGTGGTCTGAAAGTGAAATGGGTGTTCCCATGGGTGAGGAATGTGTAGGGCTCCTGGAATTCCACCTGGTGGCGGTGACAAAGATTTTTCATGAGCAGACTGGCATTGTTTGGGCTCACCCCAATCTGCAGTGGGCTGTCCTGGGAAAGATGGAGTCAGGCTGTGTGATTGTCCAGTTGTGTTTTCAAAATGACTTGTGCAAAGGAGTAAAAGCAGGGAGTTTCAGTTGTTTGTTTTTGGTTTGTTTTGGTTTTTTTTGATGGAAAGAAAGCTGAGTTCTCTTCATCCTGCGTCTTTGCAGACAAGGTTTTGAAAGGAGTCCCAGGAGGCAAGAAAGTAAAACAGGAGAATAAATCTCTTTCCTATACAGAAGAGAGAGCTGGAAGAGCTAAGGAGCATTTCTGTAATAAATTTACACTGATAGAAGGGAAAAAATTGGAAGGTAATGAACTTTGGAGAAAAGTTCCATTACAGAAACAAAGATAGGTGGGTACCCTGTAGATAAGAACATGGTGCCATAAAAGAAACTCACTAGTGACAATACACTTCCCTCAATACAAAAAAAAAATAAAAATATTTAATTAACTTAGCAGTAGAAAGGATGTTACTAAGACAAGGATTAGCTACAGCCTAATAATTTCTACTGAGTCTTTGGTGTCATTATTTATCCAAAAATTCATTCAAGAGGTTACTTTTCTCTACCTCTTCCTTAATTAGGTTGAGAAGTCTAAAATTTTCATGCAATTGGATGGGTTCTGTCCTGGTTTGCTGGAAAGGTCAGCTAAATTTGGTTGAGATCAAAGCAATGTGTGCAGTATGACTGGTAAAACAGGAGCTGAGATCTTAAGCTGCCATTCTTTACGTTGCACGAGTTCAAAGATGGCACAAGTCAAAACACTGATCGTGACGTGAATTGCTTTAAAAGAACTTTGAAAAAAAAATCCTCTTCCACTGTGATAGAGCTAAAAACCAAATTTGCCAATTTAGGATTGAATCATTTCACAAATGCTATAAAATTCTTTTTTATGTTCTTGCCCTGCTGGGTGTTTTCAAACCCCTCTAAGTTTGATATATTTCAGCAGAATTAACAAGATAGATTTTTTTTTTCTCTTTCTTTTTTCTTTCAAGATTGTGTAGTGAGTATGTTTAACAAAGCTGACTAAAGAAAAAAAGGAAAAAATCACACCTAGTTTAAAAATATTTGTTTACCCTCCACTTTCTTTCTGGAATTTGAAAGCCATGTGAAAGATCTAAAAGTAGCTGTAAACAACACAAGGAAGAAACTTTTATGAAAATTTCCCTGGTCCCTGCCAGTTAAAAATAATGAATTCTAGCAGGGAAAATTCATTAGCACTTGAAAACCTTGGGTAGGTATAAGATCCAGCAAAACCCAGGTCCTTAAAGCTGTTAGAGACCTCACCCCTCCTGCTACACTCCTATTTAATACATTCTTATTTTCCCTCTTTTCTCAGATTACATGGCATGGATGTACATGCTGGTATGCAAATAAAATTTCATGAAGTATTACATCAAAATCTCTTCTGGTAAATTCCAGTGGGGCTGTGAGATACAAAATAGGAAGACATGAATCTCTCTCTATGTCTTCATTAGCAGAACATAATTTGTCCTTTTTTTCCTCATGAGTTCAATAATGTTTCACTAATGATGATTTAGGAAAATATAAATAAATACTTGTAGAGAGGGGAGACTAACCAGCATTTGTTGTACGGAGGGAGATTAATTCTGAATTCACTGGGCTAATTCTTGTGCAAATCCAAAGCAAAAAGAGGTTCTTTTTGCTCAATTTAGTTATTAATTCTGGGAATATAAAAAATAAAATAAAACCTATCTTACCAAATGTTTGAATCTCAATATTTTAAAATGAGGCTCGGAGGACAACGTAGTTTTTCACTATCTCAGCCCAGAAGTCTCCATCTTATTTTTGGTTTATTTATGTCCTTCCAATAAACCAGAAGTAACATTTGGTGTGAATTTGTCCTCTGGACCCTGGTCGTTTTTGCAGTCTTTATTACAGTGGCTACAAAGTGTCACAGTGAAGGGAAGTATTGATGGGGACATAATAAGTTTTCTAAAGAACTGTCATAGATGTTAGCAAGAAAGAGGCTCAAGACAGATGGGATAAGGACAAAAAGTCACCAAAGAAACTTCATAGAACAGGAAATACAATTCCAAAGTGGTAAGGTTTGGTTTGCTCTAGAAATGGAGAAAAGTGGGTTAAGGATCACAGAATCATCGAATGGCCTGGGTTGGAAGGGACTTTAAGGATGAACCAGTTCCACTCCCCTGCCATGGGCAGGGACACTTTCCACTATTCCAGGTGGCTCCAAGCCCCGTCCTGTGACAGCACAGAAACCTCTTTCTCGTGAGAAAGAATCTATTTGTTTATATAAACTAAGATAAAGGTAGTGAAACTCTCATGAATCCAGGTGGCCAATTAGCTGCGGGGAGCGTGCAGTCAGGGCCAATCAAGTGAGAATCCATTTTGTATATAAAAGCTGAATTTAATAAATAAATTGATCTTTTATGGCCCTTGACTTCTCGAGTTCCCGTCTTTCGACATCTGCTCACAGCAACACTGTCCAACCTGGCCTTGAACACTTCCAGGGATCCCAGGCTGCTCCAAGCCCCAATGTCCAACCTGGCCTTGGACACTTCCAGGGATCCAGGGGCAGCCACAGCTTCTCTGGGCACCCTGTGCCAGGGCCTGCCCACCCTCACAGGGAACAATTTCTTCCCAATATGGCATCTAAACATCCTCTCTGTCAGTGTGAAGCCCTTTGACATTCCCCCTTGTCCTGTCACTCCAGGTCCTTGCAGAAAGTCTCTCCCCATCTTTCCTGTAGGCTCCCTTCAGGCACTGGGAGGCCACAATGAGGTCACCCCAAAGCCTTCTCTTCTCCACACTGAACAATCCCAGTTGTCCCAGCCTTTCCTCCCAGCAGAGCTGCTCCATCCCTCTGATCATCCTGGTGCTTCCTCTGGACTAGCTGTAATGAGAGGGGAGGGTTTTTGGGGACAGAGACATAAACAAATCAAACCCAGCTATGAGGACGAGACAGGGAATGAAGCTGCCCACAACACAGGAGATAGGAGGATACTCTTCTGCTACAACTGAAGCACAGCTCTTTGTGAAATGCATACTCACATCTCTGAGTAAGAACTCTGAATGTTTAATTTTCCACTTTCCACAACCACTGGAGAATTTCTGACTCAGTTTCCCCTAAGGACCTGACACCCTTCAGTGCTTGGATTCTTATTCTCAGAATGAACCTCGCACGCTACGGGAGAAGGCAGAAGAGACTGTACAAATTTGCCCAAAGGATGGAAATTTGGTTTGTTTATTGCAGCAGCAGCAGTAATCTATTGCACATAAATGGAGTATGTAACAACCATGTGATAGCCAGGAGAAAATAGGTACTGGGGTAATCAGCATGGTCTGTAAAATATAAAAAAAAAAAATTAAAAATTGTCCATTCTGTCCCCTGGTAAAAGGAAGGGGAAGAGAAGGAGAGATGGTGGGTGTTATGCTGGGAAAGGTCTATACAAGTAAAGACAGGAGAGAGGAAGGTTTTGTTATTCAACTATTAAATCAAATATGTGTAATTAAACTTTAATGTTTTTTTTTTAATTGAACTTGTTGAAATTCATTTTGATGTTTGCAGTTAAGCTGTAAATTTTTTTCCTATAATTAAGACTGTAGATGAGAGGTTGGACCTCTTAATTTTCAGAAAATGCTTTATTGTCAGGGATAAAAACATGTGCAGTGAGGAGAAGGTCTGATTGCAGAGAAGTTTGAGTTCTTCTTTCACTCAGATGTTCTTGCACATGTTCAAGTTACTTCTAACTTGCTGTGTGTGCTTCCCTGAGGATCACTCTCTATACAGGTGTTTCTGTGCAGACAGTAAATATAACATCAGGTTTCTGTTTAATGCTATGTGTTGGACCATGACTTGAAATAGGGAATATAATTTTTCAAGTGGTGATTATTAGAGTGAGGTTTTTTTCTTTCTTTCTTTTTCCCACTTTGATTACCCATACTGGCACTGCCGTGGGTCCTTAATTCTCTGAAATCAGCCTTTGGAAAACACACAGGATGTGCACATATGTGCTGGTGGTTCTCCCCTAATTTTTGTTCCCCCAGTACAGGTGGGAAATTGCTGTTTGGATGCCTCCTCTGAAGGCAACAGCTTAGGGTGTCCTGAAGGTGTGGTTCCCACCAAGGCACCATTTATGTTTCATTTTTCTAAAGCTCCATGATTGCTTGGCCCTGAAATGCAGTGAGGGCAATTACCTGAATTTCAGAGATGGAATTCTCAGTGATAGGCTCACCTTAGAGTAGAGTCAGAACGGACGTCCCAGTGACCAGGATTAGTTTGGACAAAGTGTGCTTTTTACCAAAAGTGATGTCAGATCTGGAAGGGGAGTTGGTGGGGTGGATGGGGAAGCTCTAACATCAATATATCACTGAACTGCTTGTGACAGAGCCCCTTTGTGAAGGCAGGAAGGAAAGCAATACATCATGAGCTGACTCTTGAATTTTCTCTGTCTCTGGTGTTATATTGCCTGACCCCCAAAGCTGCTGATATATGCTCTGCTGAGATGCTGCCTTCTTCCCCAGTTAACCTCTTTTCACTGCACCTCATTTCATCTCAGTACATTTCGTTGTAGCCACTCCATTTCCAAATCTTTGTTTTCTGTTTCAATTGCATTTTATTTTAGCATATTTCCTTTCCAGAGTGTTTGCTACACATTTTTCTCTGATTTCAAGATTTCAATGAGGTTCAATTGGGCAAGCTTCAGTCCATTTCCCTGCACTTCATGTCATCCTATTTGCTTTTCTTGTTTTCACTTTGTTTCGGAATTTTCTCTTTTTTTTTGACATTTGATTTGTCAATTTCCTCTCCTGTCTCTTTGTTTGCCTTTCTTCCCTGATCGTGAGATTTCAATGTGAATAATTTTGGCAAGTTTCAGTCCTTTTCACTGCAGCTCATTTTATCTCAGCACATTTCTTTGTAGTCACTCCATTTCCAAATTTTCTTTTTCAATTGCATTTGATTTTATCTAATCTCCTTTCCAGAGCATTTGTTACATGCTCCCCCCAGCAGTTTAAATTTGGGGTGTAGTTCAGATTTTATCTGAGCTTGAAATTCAAGCAGAGAGGTTTAGAAGCCTGAATTAACAGTGCTACAGTCTATTCCCACCTAACTTTTGTCTGAACATTGATGGGGTAACAGCACAGGTGACAAAGAAAAATATCACATAAAGCTTATTCAAATAGACTTACATTCCAGTCCTCAATCTAGTGCTGCACGTTACAGTAGGTTTTAAATCAAATAGTAATGCTTAAAACTGAATATAATAAAAAATACCCAATATTTGATTACCAGGAAAAAATGAGGATGCGTATTTCCATGAGGCATTTAAAAAGAAAATAATCACGGTAGTGAGATCCAAAAAAAAAAAAAAAACGGGAGGAAAAAAAAAAAAAAAAAAAAAAAAAAAAAAAAAAAAGAAGGATATAAAGGTAAAGGAGCAAAAGAATGCTGGAAATTGTCAGGTGTTTAAAAAAACCTTAAATGTAGAGAAGGTGGGAATGTCTGCAAGAGTAAGATTTAAGAAGCCACAAATATCAGCACTGCGAAATCAGTCCAGAAGCCAGAATCTCACTCTCTTAAATCTTTCACCCATACTTGTCATTAGCAGCAGCACTTGAAATGTTAATGAACATGCCCCGATAGAGTAGCCCTGGGAATTGCTGCCATTACTAAATTAAAGGTGTGGAAAATGAGGCAGAGAGACCTGAGTCCTGGAACTTTCTGAATCTACTCCAATCTTGTCATCCAGTTTCCATCCAGAGCTCCTGGAGACAGCAACACTGGCACAGGGCAATTCAATTTCCCTCTGCTGGCTTCCCAGAGCCATTGAAAAGCTCAACTATCACTTAGTTTTCAATGAATCCCACTTTAAGTGATGCTTTCAAGGACATGTAAACCTTCGATGGCTCTTTGGGGAATTGAATGCAAATTTGTTTCTTATGCAACTCAGGCAAGCACATCATTTTTCATAATAGTGCCATAGATAACAGAAAATACCTGCACCAACCTGAGAAAGCCACTGAGGGTCGGGATGGAAATGAGGTGGAGAGATGCAAAGCATCTGACTCTTTACACAGGCTCTCAAGTGCTTGAAGTTCACATGGTGAATGAATTTTGCAAAACTGAAAAAAAAAATTAAGTATTTTTTTAAGTTCAATGAGGGCAAAAAAAAAATCCCTCTCTACAATAAATACATGTATTTAATCTGATTTATTTTCATTCCAGTGACTGAACAAAAAAAAAAAAAAAACCAACCCAAAGTATTATTTGTCTCTTTTCTTTCATTCAGTTCCACCAATTCAAATAGTCAAATTAATTGCTAATCTCCTGCAGTCATAGATCTCTTTGATCAACATAAATATTTCTTAACATCTACAATCCTGCAGTAACAGCTTTGTGTCCAGTTTATTATGGGATATAAAATGTTTCATACACTGACCTGCTCTGGTCAGCATCAGGAGCTGTTTTCTGATACAATCATTTCTCTGCTGGAAACCTTTGCTCTCTATCACAATTAATCAAAGCTTTTAAAAGTCAATGTAATTAAGAGCAAGGCAGTTCTAATGGACCCGCTGCAAGCTGTCTGCATTACATCTAAATAAAGCAACCAGTCAGTGTAATCATTTCCTTGGCACAAAGCAAGTCATCTGACCCTTTTCTTGTCTCCAAAAATTTGTGTGTCCGTGTGCTCCTGCTACGCTAGACATTGTTTCCCCATTTTTAGAGAGAAAATGAGATGTCAAAGTGCTGAATCACTGAGGGAAACGACCTTGCTGGAAAGATGAAATCTGAAAACCACCCACCCTGCCACCTGTGAGTGTGGAGAGTAAAACCTGCTGTTTGTGAACCTCTCAGGATGAGATGTACTTCAGCAGGAATGGATTTCTGCAGTGTTCCTTGTGGAGAGAGGAGAAATCATTGTCCTGTTGTGATCATTTGTTTCTCTGCTGCAGTAATGCATTCAAAGACCAATCTTACATCCATAAACTTAATGCAAGTGAAATTTCCTCTGGAAGTGTTCTGAAGGTAAGCTGGTAGGTGAGTCTTGACAAAATTTCCTCCAGCTGGAGGCACATCAGCCTTTAACTGCGTGATGCTTTCTGCAGGATTTGGGGACTGAAGGGGGGCAAAATGAGATGTGAAGGGAAAAGCTAATTGAATGAAAGCTAGTAATGAAACTTCATTGAATTTGACAGGGAGTATTGGATAACATGAATGATTCAAGATGCTTTAAGATGATAACATCCTAGAGTCATAGAATGGCTGAGGTTGGAAGGGACCTTAAAGACCATCTTCCCCAAGTGCAGGGACACCTTCCACTATCTCAGATTGATCCAAACTCCTGCCAACCTGGCCTGGAACACTTCGAGAGATGGGGCAGCCACAGCTTCTCTGGGCCACCTGTGCCAGGGCCTCACCACCTTCAAAATAATTAATTAATTTCTAATATCCACTCTAAATCTTCCGTCTTTCAGTTTAAAGCCATCCCCCCCTGTCCTATCTTGCGGGTTTTGTTTGTTCTTTAAAATTGGTTTGACTGATTTAACTTCCCTTGAGCTTGTTTTAAGTGCTTGGCTGTATTTTTGATCCCTGTCACCTCCTGGGAATATCCACATCCCACTCTAGCCCAGCAGAGCATCTTGTGTCGCACAGCAAGCTCTGTGTCTGGTGGAGTGGTCATGATCCAGAGCTGTCCATCAGGATGTGCTGTGCTGCAGGGTTCCCTGACAGCCAGGCACAACAGGGACTTGCTGGAGGATGCTGCACAACTTACATCCCCCAGTTTTCCCTGTTTTCCCTCTTTTCCCTGTTTTCCCTGACAGGTGGCTCCAACCAAACCTGGGTTAGGTAGGGCTGATTCAGCCCAGGGAAATGACAGTGGACTGTTTGGAATTTTGTGCCTCTCAGAACCCCTATTATTTAGGATATGTATTTAAAAATGAGCTCTCAGAGTAAAATCGAGGAAAACAGATCATTCTAAACTATTCTGAAGCCTGAATAGATTTGGAATATATTTAATATCTGTATCTCCTCTGCACTGGAGGTAATGCAATGATCTTCCTAAAGCTTCTTAAACTGTGATTTTTGGCTGCTTTACTCCTGCTGCTGATATTGGTTTTTTCCAACTGGCATTGCTGCACACACGGGAAAGCTGTTCAGTAATATCTTATTTCTGTGTTTCATTATCTTATCAATGCACTCATACACAGACAGGAACCAAAATATTTGAAATACAAAGTTACATTCTCTGCTACAATGTGATCACGGAGCCAGTTTTTCAAAGAACAGTAAGGGCCTATATTTTTAATGCCTTTGGCATTTATTTCACTTATGCTGTGTGCCACAAGTCTGATAAAACTTCATGGGATGCCTTGCAGCTTTAAGATATTGCTGTGAAACCTTAGCCTCACTCAGAAGCCCAAATGAATCCTCACACTTCATTTGTTTGGTCTGTATTAGCAACAATAATTAGCAGTAAATATTAATGTGAATGCAGAGGTGTGTGAATCCATCAGACACAGCCTTTATGCTGCTCAGAGCTCCAGAACGTGACAATTGTCAGCTGCGTACACAGACAGAGCCACAGGAAGGTCACTCTTGGCGTGGATGAGACTTACATGGTTTTTGACAGATGAAGATTAAATTTATAATAATTATGAACCAGATTTCACAGAAATCCCTTCAGGAGCACATGACCAAGCTGAAGCAGGAGTAGGATACATTAAATCATGGTATGGTTCAATATTTAGTTACTGAAGTTGGAATAACTGTGCTGCTTATTTCCTTTTTTTTACCCTGCCTCTTTTTTTTCCCCCCTCTCCTTTGAAAATAAACCCAGTGATTAACTCTTCATTTAAAATTGAGTGTCTTGGATGCAGAATTTGTTGCCTGGGAGTTTCTGACTGAGAGTTTGAGGATGTAATCTCAGTTATGCAGTTCTTTCTCAAATGCTGTTCCCTCTCCTTCTTCACACCCTCCACCCCTCCAAAAGAAACAAAACCACCACAGATGAAAAAACAACACGTGATAGCCTCAATATAGACATTGTATGACCTCAAAGATATTATGGGAAGTTGCTGCTTTTTTACTGATGAAAGTAAAAATGTTTTAGGCTCTTGGGAAATAAATAAGCAGTGAATGTGGAAGCTCACCAACAATATGATGTTATAGACTATGTTCTCTTTCTGGCTCACCAATAAGAATAAAATTCTGATTATAGATATGAATTCCATTTTCTTAGTACAAAGAGACTTTTTTAATACTATTGCTGTTATAAAAAAAGAATTAAAAACTTAAATTAAAAAAAAAAAACAAAACACAGCACAGACCACTTCTTTTATTCATTAGCACATGGATCTAAGTTCATTAGATTTCTCTGTCTGCCTTCCCAGAACATCAGCAGTGACACTCACAGGTTTAAAGATGAGAAAATAACCAAATAATAAAATATAAAGAATAAATAATAAAATAATAAATATAAATAACAAATACTAAAATAAAATAATAACTAATAATGTAATGCAGACTTTCTCCACCCAAACTAGTGATTATTCCTGATGTCACCAAATAATTTGTCACCAAATTATTCCCATGTCACCGAGGCCATTGGAAGCTGGGAGGGTGTGAGGTCAGGAGAGCTGTGCCAGCAGCTGCTGGGGATGCTCTGCTGTCCCTCTGTGATTGAAGGTGCCTGTCGATATCAGATGGCTCAGAATTCATTTCCTGGGTGTTGCCATCAGCGCTGTCAGCTGTGAAACGTGGCACTTTTACAGTCCCGAGCTGCAGGGTTGGGCAGGAGAGCACAGCATGGAATAACAGGCAGAGGGTCAGGCAAGAAGAGTGGAGGTGATCCCAGGAGGAAGCCAGGGACTCAGACTGTGGCTGGTGCCTTCTCCAGCAGGGTTCAGATGGACAGCTGTCCCCTTTCCAAGGAAAATGGCATTTAAATGGTAAGCAATAATTATTGTGGACCCTCTTCTCTAGGAGAGCCCACCTCTTTCCCTGCTTTTTCCAGGTGGGTTGGACTAGATGATTTTTAAGGCCTCTTCCAACACAAACTATTCTATGATTCTAAAATTCTCCACAAAAAGTGCATAATCTGCAAGCACAAAGTGTTTGATCTTTTCAGAAAGTACAGGCAAGATATTATTGCCATATAATTTGTGTTCCCTGGCTGGCAGAGTACTGCTTCCAACAGTCTTGGAAGAACATAAGGGCAATCTTTATTCCACACTAATGAAGGCTTTTTGTTGGTGCCTTTCCAGGTTATTGTTTTTCTTAATGGCAAAAGAATATTTGCTTGGGGAGATAAGAGTCAGCTAAGTGAGTACCTGACTTCTAAAGTTAAAGAATACCTTAATCTCATGCAGCACTGGCTAGAAGCGGATCATTTGTACAGGGGGAAAGGGAAGTTTGGGCAAGAGGAAAGCAATTGTCCGAGGCCACCCTGCAAAGCAAAACGTAAAACCTGAGGCATTTGGCTCCTGACTAACTGATTTACCAAAACATGGGTATTGACCTAACATCGATACCCAACTGAGATGGACAAAGACTCTCTAACAGAAAGTGAATGTTCATTACAGCCGGGCAGCTGCGTGGGGTCACTCCCTGATACGCAGTGTGCACTCACAAAGCACTACAAGGTCTGTTTATTCACAAAGATTCAATACAGGTGCATATTCATAGCATTAACACCTCCCACTCCCTGCTCCGTACGGTAATTAGCTGGAAAATCATTAAGCATGCGTAGTTAGTTCTTTGAAATGGGCCGGTGGTCCCATGATTTGAGGAGGGGTCGTTGAAGATGAAGTAACCCTCCTCTCCCTCGTTTTGACCTTTCTACCTTTCTGGGTCTTGACAATACATATCGCCCCTGGAGGACCTCCAGTTCCTCCCTTCATTCTTTCTAAATGGGTTTTCAAATGAAAAATCAGTAATTGTCTACATTTCTTTAGAACTGTTAAGCACAAGCACAGCTGAACAAATATAAAGTAGCAAGCAATCACTTACCTGAGTCCTAAGAACTTATTCCAGGCCTGACTCTGTAGATAACCATTCATTTTCTTAATTAACACCAGCTGGGTTTGCTTTATTGAATTTATTTTAACTAATTTCAGCAAATCTAACCTTTAACCAAAATCCTAATGTTTCAGTATTTAAAACCCTATGTTTCATAACCAGGCTGTTCACTGGCAAAGCAGCCATTCTGTGATGGCAGAGTATTACCTGCACAGGGTGGGATTCTTGGGGTGATCCTGTGCAGGGCCAGGAGTTGGACTTTGGTGATCCTTGTTGGTCCCTTCCAACTCAGGGTATTCTGTAATTTTACCTCCAGTGATCCTGTCCAATTGGCTTTGGTGCAATATAGTGAATATTGGTGCTTTGTTATGTTTGAAGCCTTATTTGCCCACTGGGACAGAATGAATGTGCAGGGATGAGGTAGAATTCAGTTTTCCCAGATTTAGCCAGGATAAGGACTGGAGAAAGTATTGCATCATGAGCACAATAACATTATTGAAGAAGAGAAAGCTGCACATCTCTCATTTTCCATTCTCATGCCCTCCATCCTCATCCCAGCACTAAATGTAACTTTGATACAAGAGATCTGCAACTACCAGGAAATTGCTCCTCCCAGCATGGGCAGAGGAGGCAACTTCTAGCAATATTAATTATGCTAATGATGCCAAGGGATGAGCTGGAAAAGGCACTCTGTAAATGAAAGAGGGCAAAGTTACACTTCCCTTTGGTAGCCACACTGGCTGAGAGTTTACCCAGCAGCATCCAGTCCCTTGCAGCTCTCCTGAGTGCCTCCTCTCTCCCCAGATTGTAATAGGAGACTCAAATTTATATTAATGTCACTTGTTCATCACTGCTGCAATTATTTTCAGGATTCTTCCACAAGCCGGGTCACTTGTGGGGAGTTTGAGACTTTGTGTTCTCCTCCATTCCCTCCCTCTCTGTCTGTGTGTGTATTTGGGGTGATTTGGGGTGATTTGGTCCTCATGAGCGCCCAGGGCAGGCTCTCACCAGCAGGGGACCATTAAGATGTACTTGGGCAATTTAGTTCCCTGAATTTGAGATACCAACTCTTTTCCCATTCCTCATTTTAAGAAGTATTTTGAAAGTTCCTGGTTCTTCCCTCCCCTATATTTAGATTATATGATAGGTTTTAAAATAAACCTTGGTAGCAAAATATTTACAAATAATTCTTAGAACGTCTGTAAGTCCAAAACATATCTTTGGCTGCGTGTCAGACAGGCTTATTGATTAAAAGTATGTTTTGAATCACCAAGGTCTGTGTGAAAATTGGCTGCTTTAGAATTGCCCTGCCTGGTGTTCTCAATGTTCAACTTGCAATTTATTTTCTGTGTCCTGGTCCATTTTTTTCAAATTCATTTTCCGATATTGTTTCTTCAAACAAACATCGGACATAACACAACAGAAAAGATTAATATTGAACAACTGCAGAAATCTGGAATATGACCAGAGCCACTGAAATTCGCTCCAGGCTGAATTTTGAAGATTTGTGCTTCTGTTCTGATCCCTTAACATCACCAGTCCTTTTTCTTAGAGGATCCTTTGGATTTTTTTAGCATAATTTAAATAAAACTTTCCTTTACTTCCAGAATCCTTTCAGTTGTTTAGCATCATTTGAATAAATCTTTCATTTACTTCCAGGAAACACAGATCATTGGGATGCAATGCAGGAGTTATTTAGATTTTGGTAAGGGTAAGTGGTGTAGTTTGTAAACATCTTGAACACGCTAGCTGCCACCAAAATAATCTGGTTTCATACAGTAAAACATTAAAGTATTATTTTTACCTTTTTTTTTCTGTCTTTGAGAAAATGTGTACGGTAATCAATATTCTTCTTGAATTACTTGGAAATTTTTTTAAAAGTACCCTTTTGTATGGGGTTTCACACACACATACACCCCCTTGGAGGATTTTAGGATTGTTTTAATCTCTTGGAGTAGTAAAGTAACTGCATTCTTGTTTTCACTCAATCTTTGAGACTCCAGTCCTTTCTCAGTGCCACACAGCTTATGGCTCACACTCAAACTGTGTTATCTTCTCTTCCCTTTTATTTATTTTTTTTCTTGTTCCAAAGTGTAAATTGTTTCCTGCCACTCTACAGGATTTTTCTCCCTTAATGATATGGAGGGAGATAACTACTCATAGTGCTGACAGAGGTAAGAGGAGCAGGATAAGTAATACCTCAGCTGCAGAGTGATATACTGCTAGTGGGAGTAAACTCCAGATTCATATCCCAAAACACTAGTTAGTCTATCAGCACTTCTGCCATTATCTCCTCGGCCACAAATCCAAAGTTTCAAGGTCAGCTGTAGCTGGATTGAAGATTTGGAGATCTAAGAAAAGCCTGGTAAATTAACAACCTTTTTCTGCCTGGATTTGGTTTCTGATGTGAGGCCACTTAGATGCCTCCATTTGGCTGGATCAGTGCAATAGGATAAGGGTAAATGTAAATCCTACACAGTTAAAGTGACATTTTTGGTGGGGAGAAGTAATTTTTTAAAAAAAATATCAGGTATTTTAGACCATAGAAAGTACAAGGTCAGAAAGCATTTTGTGTTGAGTCTTAAGTAATTACCCATGTGAATAAACATGCACCATTACTACTGGCACCATGATAATTTTTCAGAACAAAGATTGAATAAATTCATTTAAACCTGGATTTAATTGCCCCAAAGTCTTTAAAAAAAGAGTTAAGTGAAAAAAAGACATAGCTAGGTTCAAAATCCTACATTTAGATATAAATAAACAACTCTAATATGGATCAACTGAAGAAGAAAGCAGGAAGTGTGATAAGAAATCAAGAAATTTTGCCTCTGATGAAAACTGGAAGAATCTGGGTTATCTCCAGCAGAAAAGAGGAGACATAATAGGTAATGTAAGTGCTGCTGCAGGGGGGGAAGAAAAGGATAATGGATGGGAGGCTGGTGACAAACTCAAGGTTACAACTGATTTGTTGGCCAAACTTTCCCAGTGAGCTCACATACACACAATCTTGCAAACTCAGTGCTTTATTGACTGCATGGTGTAAACCTGTCTGAAATAAATTTCCCACTGGTATCAAGCTCTAAGCCTCTCAGCAACGTAGATCATCTTTTCTTTGTTCTCGTTTCCCTGCAATCTATTAGCATGAGGGTGGCACTAATGCTTTTTCCTACACATGAGATCAGGGACTGTAAAACTATTGTATGAGTAAACTGTTCTTCTATTCATATCCATCAATAAATTTGGGACCAAAGTGTGCATGCTCAAAGTAGGCTTTAACCTTCATCTTAGCTTTTTGAGTAGCTTTTCACATTAACATGCTCTAGCTGTCTCAGAGTCTCACATTACTATCTGAATTTAAGACTGAAAGTACATCCAACTTCAGCAATTGCTTGTCACTCACCTGTTGCAATCTGCATTTATATTGCTAATTACTCTGAGTGATTTCTCTTCCCTAGCAATGTGCCCACTACTGTACTACCCTCACCTCAACTGGCAGAAACCATTTGCCGTAATAGGTCAAGAGAATTCCAGAATAAAATCCTTTCAGCTAACGCAAAAAGGGTTTGGGTTTTGTTCTTTAATACTGCAATGCTTTCAGCCCTTTCTCCTTTTTTGTGTTTGTTCATGTTCCCTGGAGCTTGGTTTCAGATGAAGTGGAAGTGCACTGGATGGATGCCCTCTTCCTTCTGACCTGAAATTGGCAGTTCTGATGAAACTTTAAAGACTGTGTGTGATTATGTGCTCATGTAACTTCTCAGACTGGTCATTTGTCCCATCCAGACTGGGGGATGAGCTGATGGAGCAGCCCTGGGAGAAGGACCTGGAGGTGCTGGTGGGTGAGAGCTGGACATGACCCATCTCTGAAATCCCTCGTGTCCTGGGCTGATCCCACAGCATGGGCAGCAGGGAAGGGGGAATTCTGCCCCTCTGCCCTGCTCAGGTGAGACCCCACCTGCAGAGCTGCCCCAGCCCTGGGGCCCAGCACAGGAGGGACCTGGAGCTGCTGGAGAGAGTCCAGAGGAGGCACCAGGAGGAGCAGCGGGATGGAGCAGCTCTGCTGGGAGGAAGGGCTGGGAGAGCTGGAATTGTTCAGCCTGGAAAAGAAAAGGCTTTGGGATGACCTGATTGCAGCCTTCCAGTACCTGGAGAGTTCAATAAAAATGGAGGGAGACTATTTACAAGGCATGTAGTGATTGGACCAGGGGGAATGGAATCAAACTGAGAGTGGGTTTAGATTGGATATTAGGAATAGATTCTTCCCTGTGAGGGTGGTGAGGCCCTGGCACAGGGTGCCCAGAGAAGCTGTGGCTATCCCTGGATCCCTGGAAGTGCCCAAGGCCAGGCTGGACGGGACTTGGAGCACCCTGGGATAGTTGAAGCTGTCCCTGCCCATGGCAGGGGCTTGGAACTGGATGAGCTTTGAGGATCCTTCCAGCCCAGACAATTCCCAGTTGTACCTTCTGAACTTAATTTGGTGTTTCAGACACAGGGCCTGAATAGTCACCCAGAATATTGCTTCCCTGACAAATTTTCCCCCAGTGCCACTTTGTGTAAGAGTCTGTATTGTTCCTTCTGATTTCTTATTTTCAGCTTTCTACCACCACATATTGACACTACAGAACAGCTTGTTATCCCTCCAAAGAGACGGTCACATTTAGCATTTATATGAAATGGGAGAATCTTGATCCCATTCTTGAGCTCTCTATTTCAGATGAGTTTTGATTGACTGAAGCAATGCCTGGGAAAGGTACAGGTTTATTTGCTGCAAGGCTGAGGCTGTGTTCCTCTAGTGCTTGGATAATCTTTGAAGGCAGCAGAGTGGTCCTACAGCTTTGGGTAAAGCTGGACATTTAACACATATTGCAGTGTCTGGGATTTCCTTCGAGCACTGGAAGATCAGAGACTACAAAAAAATAATAATTTTAATTTTCTTTCCCCTTAATTCTAAATAGTGTATTTTGATAGCAGATGACATATGGAAAGCTGGGGGGGGAAAAGTGCTTTGAAATGTAAGCAATGTTTGTCAGAAATAGAAGCCACGTGATGATGTGACAATATCCCAAACAGTTTGCATGGTGCCTTGGCTGTATTATTTGTTTTGATTTGACTGCAATAGAAAACACCCATCCACAGACTCTGCCTGGCTTGTCAGTCATGTAAAATCACCAACCCTAAATCAAAGCCATCAGCTTCTTCTTTCTGCTCAATATCAGCACAATCAAACACTACCACCTGCAGACACTGTCCTGTATCTGAGTCCTTCTCTCTTGAGGCCAGTGGGCAGAGTTAACTACAAGTCTAAAGAAGCTGTTCTGTGTGTCTGTGGAGTTAATTTGCACATTTTAATCCCACCTTTGGTTCACAACTTTGTATATTCCATGTACTGCAAAAGTACAAAAATTAGGTTGTGGGGGAATGTGTGAGGTCTGTAGTGCAAACTCCTGTGTAAAAAAAAGGACTAACCTCAAAGTCAGAGCACATTGCTCAGGACTTTGTCCAGTTTGAGTGCTGAAAATTTCCAAGGATGAAGATTTAAATCACTCATTTGGACCTCTGTTCTGGCACTTAACCACTTGGTGGTGGCCTTGGCAGCCTTAGGTTAACAGCTGAACTCAGTGGTCTTAAATGACTTTTCCAACCTAAATAATGATCTAATGCTTCTTCCTCAGTTTTATTTTGTCTCAGTGCTTGCTGAGAGACAGTCAGTCCCTGAGAGACAGTCACTCCTCTCCTGCTCCGCTATTGCTTGGAAAAGTAGGAAACTGGAAAAAACCAAATTCTATACCTGCAATGGCAACTGAAAGGCCCATGTTGGAGTCTTGGAGTCCAAGAGAAAAAATTTTTGTGCTCAAACATCCTCTTGATGTCAGACTATTAATGAATACCATCCCTACCAAGGGAAAGATAGAATTTAAATGTCCTGCACACATAACTGCATGGCTCAAAAACTGTCTGGAGGTGATGCCTGTGGAAAAGATTAAAACAACACCTACGAAGGAAAAGCAACAACTTTGGAACAGAAGCCCCAGTCAAACTCATCATGTCCTGGTAAGTCTGATCATGATTATCCCTGCTTCAGATCCAAAGCTCTACATCTGAGCTACAACAGAAGCTGCATTTACTTGGAGAGAGGGAGGTGTATTTAAAAAAAAAAAAAATCAAATGTGTTTTATACGAGATATATATTTGGAATGAATTTTCTGCAGAAGCTGAGAAAGCAACAGCTTTGCCTGATAGATCCTCCCAAGGGAACTGTGGCTCAGAGCAGTATCACACTTTGTGTTCATCTTCACAATGGAGCAATCCTGGAAGCAGATAAAGTGCACAAAGTGAACACCTAGAAGAAAAGCTTAAGTTTGCCAGTGAAAAATAGCATTCATTCAAAGCTAGAGAGGGTTGTTTCAGGCAGGTTTCTCTGCTTTATTTTGTTAAACTTCAGTCTGATCACAGCTCGAGCTCAACAGCGGTTTAAAAGCTCTGGCAGCACAGAACCAGCCATCCTATCCTACAGCTTATGTCAGCTTATTTTGATTCAATAGAATCATTGGAGACAGACCTGGTACTGCTCTAAACTCTTTGTGGCTGCAGTTTAATGCTCAACCCTTCTTTACAATGCCCAGACTTAAGAGCTAAAGGGAAGGGAATGACAAGAGGTAAAAAAAAACCAAAAAAAACCACAACCTTTTCACTTGCTCTGTGAATCCATATGGTTTCTAAGGCAAAAACATGCAGTGTTCATGATGGTACATTTTGATTTCTTAAGAAAAGCATCTCCTTCTTGGATTGATCCCATGGTAGAAATAAGGCACTGAACTTATTTTTAGATACAAAGCAAGTGGTTCACAGACACCTCGTTTAATGAGTTTCTGTGATATACAGCGACAGGGGCAAAAATCTCTGGTGCAGGGCTGTAAATGACATCTCCTGGCTGAGGAAGTAACTCTGCCACTGCGGTGCCCGTGTAGGTTAATTCCTAAACCCAAAGCACTGAGGTGTTTTCAGAAGTGGATATCTGTAGGAGGGCAGGCTTTCAAAAGCAGCTTATGTACCCAGAGCTGCAAGGAACTCCCTGTTCACTTCGCACTGCACTACAAAAGATTTCCTAACAATTGTTAAACAATCAAACATTACCTGCCCGCTGTTTGCTACCCTCAGGACCTGGAATGCGGGGTACAACCACATGGTGACCTGAATCTGGGCCCCAACTTGGTAAATAACTTCCTGTGAAGCAAATTCCGAGCACAATTTGGGAGCGGTGACATCGCTGAGATCATTCCCAACGGTTTACAGGCAGCTACAGCCACAGCTCTTTTCCAGAACTCTTAACTTTTAGGGCTGTAAATGTCAGCAGTAATACTGGACTTAGCATAGAACTGTAACTTTAGTCTGTTTGACTGTGCCTGGGGCTCATGAGAGAGGTCTGCAATTATTTGTAGACATTTTTTGTCTGGAATTCAGACTGTAGCTGCTTTCTGCACATTTCATCTTGCTGGCTGTTTGTTGACTAAGCCTCTTAAAACATTTGACATCAGATGGAAGATTGTGAAGTCTAAAAAATATGAATAATACCTGGTTGTTTGAAGCCACAAAATAATGAACAGAATTCTGAAAGAAGCAGAAGGTCAGGAAATGCTGGTATCTGATGTTTTATACATGCAAAATCATGGGCATAGCGGAATTAATTTCTTTGGGCAGCAAGGCAAGGAGCAAAGGAAAGAGCAGCTTAGATGGGAGAAGGATGAACTGTGAAATAAGCAAGCTTAAAAAATAAAATAAATATTCATGGGAAATACGTTACTTTTAACATTTAAAAAAACCCAGAAAATTGATATATTTTAATGTGTTGTAGGGGTAACCGTACTGCTACAGAACAAAACACCTTTCTGACTAAAAGCTGACTTTTAAGTCCAAAATCCTCCAAAATAAAATAATAATTAATAATAATAATAATAATAATAAAAAAAAAATAGCATGTTTAACTTATTTATGCTCTAGAAGTTACATAGGTAATGGTCAACAAAATATTGCCTGCAGATGCCTGCAGAATTTTAACTCTGTCCTCCTGCACACATATTAAAATGGAAACTTCACTGGCAATTCCTCCTGAGCCCAGGTTATACGAGTATTTCTTTCCTATTTCATACAAAAGGTGTAGGAGCTTTGCATTCAGCAGGGAGCAGAAGATTACAGCTGCAGCACGTATAACGTTCTCTATTTTCGTCATACCTTAAGTTCTGTAGGTACTAAACGAAGGGATGAAAACAAAGGCTCTGTATGTCCCCAGCTGCTTGAATCCATGATCAATGGGATCTCTCACATCATATTCAGCAGCACAATGTTAATCAAGGTCACTGTCCCTTTTTTTTTTTTTTTTTGCAGTGATTAAGGGTCATGTCAGACAAGACGTATTTCTTTGATTGTTTATATTATTCACATCTGATAGGGACTAAAATCACTCATGCCCAGTTAGATGTTCCAGCCTGAGGCAGTTTAAACGGATGCTGTGACTTCAGCAATATTTTCAGTTCAGCTCCTGCTGTACCTACACATTGTGTGGGATTTTCTGTGAGACACACTGGAGTTTTAAGGATTCTATGTTGCCAGTGGGCACATTCCCTTGATTTTTCTGTTTTGATCTTCCTTGCCTGCAACAGTCCAAAATCAATCTGAGGGTGATAAACAGAGTTTTCCAGGCGTCCTTTTCTTCACCTGGCCTTAAAGGAAGGTGTCTGGCACACAGAATTTCTGAGAAGAGGGAAGAAATATGGCTGGTAATTGCATTAAAAGTTTGTTATTCCAAATTCACAGCTAATTGGCAGCAGCACACCAAAGGACAGTTGCCAATTTTAACTGCTGCTGAGGAGTCTGTGGAAAATCTTTCAGAGTCCCCAAAAAATGAGAAATTGGTGAGAGTGTAGCAGAGAGGGCTGGAGGCTGGAGCACAGGAATGAGAGAAGTCGAAAGGGGAATTAGAGCAACCTTCCTTCCACCGCCTGCGGCGACATGGAGAGAAGACAGAGTAGAGCCTTGGGGCTGCGCAGTGAAAGGGCAAGAGGTAAAAGGCCACATGTTTCAGCAGCGGAAACTCAAGCTGGGTTTTAGGAAATTCATTTTCCCTTCAGCACAGGAGCAGAGGCTCAGCAGGTGGGGAGCAGAATCACAGACCCTGCAGATTTTCCAGACTCCAGAATTGCCCAAGAAGTAGAGACAGGACAAAGGGAAATGGCTTCAGACTAGAAAAGAATAGATTTAAATGAGATAGTGGGAAAAAATTCTTTCCAGTTAAGGTGGTGAGGCCCTGGCACAGGGTGCCCAGAGAAGCTGTGGCTGCCCCTGGGTCCCTGGAAGTGTCCAAGGCCAGGTTGGATGGGGCTTGGAGCAACCTGAGATGGTGGAAGGTGTCTCTGCCCATGGCAGGGGGGTGGAACTATGTGATTTTTAATGTCCCTTCCCACCCAAACCATTCTTTGATTCTATGAAATCTGGTTTATCTTTGAGGTTGCTCCTGCTTTTAGCAGGAGTTTGCAGAACAGACCTGCAGGGGTTGCTTCTGGTCACAACTCTAGTCTTACTCTGTGACTCTGGTTGTGTGTAATCTCTCCTGGGGGAAGGGAGATCCCCTCTGGAATAAAAAGTGACAGTGGACAAGCAGTGAATGCAATGAGTTTTAATCATGAGGATGAGATCAAAGGGCTTTCATCAGCTCAGTTCAGAATAGTTACATATGACACAGTTCAAAAGTCAAGAAAACAAAAGTTGCAGAGATCTATAAACACCTTGGAAACCTCCTGGAGCTTTCCAAAACATATATCTTCTGTTAATAAACCAAGCATTCCTAATTAGTGTAAGTGACCACGAAACTCTAACCAAGGAGCACGAATTAGAGAAAGCACACAGCCTAATTTAATGACTCTAGAAGTTATTACCTGCCTGCACGAAGCCTGACATGAGGAGAGTATTGAGTGAATTATGTGGATTGAATGAGAAATGTGGTGGGTTTGTGCCAAGTGGAAGAATGAGAAGGGAAGAGGGGGGAGTAGCTCATTTACCCCAGATCAGAAATCCATATGCTTGTTAACCAGGCACTGGCTACATCCCAACATGAAAAATGAAGTTTACATTGTGTGTGTGAACCAGCAATTTGCATTGATTTGCACATGATTTGTGTCTAATTTGCTAATCGTTAAACTCCATGTGATATGTAAATAGGTAGAAAGTTAAAACCTCAGCTTTAAATTCATTCACTTTGACAATTTAATCTGGTTGGCAGGAGTTGCCTTCCCTCGCACAGTCTGGGTACACTGAAGGTCACACTCCATGACAGACTTGCTAAAAGGCCTTTCTCTCATTGTTTCCTTCTTTTGTTGCTGTCCAAAACCAGACAACTTTTCCAGCAGTGACCTGTTTTTTAGGATTTTTGAAATGCTTAGATAATTCCACAGCCATTTACATGACTTGTGGTCCACCTGTATGTGAGACTGACCAAATTATCCCTTTGAGATCCCTGAAATACGGATGGAATGCAGAGCAGAAAATGTAGGAATGACAGAAGTAAAAACAATTGCCTGAAGGCCCTGCAAGACTGGTGTTAATGTGAGCAGGACTAGGCTGAAAATCTGCAACCAGACCTTCTAATATCTCAGATGTATAAAAATTGGTTTATTTTAAATGTGCTTAAATGCAAAAGGACAATCACTGTATGGTGACATTAGAAAAAAAAAAAAAAGATAGCAGTTTGGTTGGAGTTTTTTTTTCTGAGATAGAAATAAGAGGTGACTAAATTTGATGTTATCAGTGCCTTAGCTATCTTGGGTGATTTCAGGATCATGAGAAATGTTGATACCAAAGCTGGAATAAAAAAAGTATGAACAGGTTTCAAAGATCAAATGGGGTTTGACCTCCTGTTGAAGAAAGCCTTCTCAGCAGTGTATGCAGTGTTAACACATTTAGTTGGCTGTAGGAATGTTAACGTTTCCTGATGTCCTAGGAGACAAAAATGGTATGTAAATGAAGTTGTTTCACCTGTGAGTTGTTTGGTGTTTTTTTATTTTTTAAAAAATTCAGTCGAAAACATTTTAACACAAAAATTCATAAAGTGTGACTCAGTGAGCGGAGCACTGGACTATTAAAAATACCCGACAGATTTGCTCTCACTTGTTTGTTATGAATCTATAACTCCTCAAACTGAACAATAGGATGAACAATAGGAGTGATTAAGTATGACAGAGGATGGAGAGGAGGTTTCAAAGTGGCCACTGCAGAGCTCATGAACACCAGTCAATAGATAACACCAGTCAATAGATAACACCAGTCAATAGATAACTCATCAATGGACCCAATCCTGCACCAGCAAAGCCATTGGAAAAATTTGTCTTCACTGGGTGCAACACCAGACTTTGGAGAGCGAGGTCAGTCTGAGTCCTGCCAGCACTGCCTTGGGAGTCCATGGCTGTCCTTCCATTCCACTGCCCCGTGCCCTGCAAACCCTGCATGTTGGACTATCCATTGATTTAACACTGTTTTGATGGTCTTGCAATGCAAATGCCGACCTTGATAGGGGAAGGTTTTCACTTTCTGACTTTTTGTTTTGCAGTTGCCAGCATAGCAATTAATACACACTTAGTAGAATCCAAAATTAGTCACTCCTGAAAGTAATTATGTGCTAATTATGCAATTATTTTATTTTATATAGGCAGCAAAAAATTTTAAAGTACTTCAATTATAGTTTCTTCAAAAAATCAAGTCAACTACTACTTGATTTAAATAGTAATTTATTAAATAATTTGTCACTTGACATTTTAAGGATTTTAGGGATTTTTACAGCGTTCTTATTGTGTATCTAACAAAACCATTTTGTCTTTATCTGCTTTTTTTCCCCATAGTATTAGAAATTTGATGTGGCTTCACCTGACCCATCTGTCTGAAGCTGGCAGATCATATGTTTATATAAACTTCTTATTATCAGATTAGTAAACATTTGCCTGACTCCTAGCAGTTTTGGTGGAGTTGGAAATAAATCTTTTAAACAAGTTTGAAGAAGGGGGGCCAGAATAATTTTGTGTGTGAGTGAGGCTGATCAGATCAAGTTCTTTGTGAACCTGATGCTTCATTTCCTCTTTATGTTTTTGAATCTGCTGGCTGTTGTTGCTCCATTTGTCAGAAGTGGCAAATGGAGGCAGGTAAGGGACAAATGTTTTGTAAGAATTCTGTCTGAACAGGCGAACAACCCAAACTAGTGCTCCCAACCAAAGAAAACCAAATAAGCTCAACTTGTTTTGGTTGGCCAGCCAGTGTTTCCAGCAGCACATCCTGATTGATGTATGGGCAGCTTAAAACCAGGCACAGCTCCCCAGGGAATAGCCCAGATCCAGGACTGTTGCTGTTGAGCCGATGTCGAAACAAGAAGAGGTCGAGATCAAATGGCAAAAGAGGTTAATTTATTTATTAAATTCAGCTTTTATATACAAAATGACCGCTCACTGATTGGCCACAGTCATCTACCCCCTAGGGCTGATTGGATGGAACTCTGACTGTTTGTTTAGAAAACAATTCAGCCAAAACATGAGCTTATCTTTATATTTACATTTTCAGAGAGAAATCTCCCATGGGAAAGCAGACTTGTGCTGTCACACATGACAAGGCAGCTGGAGCATCACAGTGGCTTTTCCTGTACTGCCTATTGCAACAGGGAAAAGATTTTGGGAAGAGATGATGAGGGAAAGCAGTAGGAGATGGGACTCCAACACACAAGAACGCAGGATTCCCTAGTTCAGCTGCTTATGACTTACTTTAATTCTCCTTTGAAAGATGTCTCCACAGTGCTTTATCTCCATAACAATATCGTTCTAGACAGTATCTGCTGTGCTCAGAGGGAAACTCTCATTTGTGTACAGGAAACAAATAGCATCAATCAAATCACGCTTGTGACCCTTTGTGCATAATAATACAATGATAGGGGTCGGATTTAGAGCTACTCAGACTACACTGGTAATTAGGAGTTCAAGTGAATTT
Organism: Orthonyx spaldingii; assembly: GCA_013397795.1. Classification (NCBI taxonomy): domain Eukaryota; kingdom Metazoa; phylum Chordata; class Aves; order Passeriformes; family Orthonychidae; genus Orthonyx; species Orthonyx spaldingii. The sequence goes on from VZTJ01003857.1 coordinate 529,305, forward strand.
GAGACTTATTTTTGTAAACAGTATAGAAAGAATTTCACAGAAGAATTACAAAATAATGTTGTGTCGCTTGATAGCTGGGAATTTAAGGGCAGGGAGGGGTGAATTATAAACCCAAGATTTTAAGTGCTTGTTGACTCTAGTCACTAAGTCTTTGTTGATACTAAATTAATTTTTACCCATATCAAAAATCAACCAATATTTAGGTGTTTACATTTACTGAAAAGGATTTTGCCAAAACCTTTGTAGATCCTATACAGAAAAGCCCATCTTTACAAGAAAGCTGCCCTCTGTCTTCCCAAAGGAAGATTTTTGATCACCCTCTTGAAATGTTTCCTCTGGATATGGTCACTCTTTTGGAAGTTTTATGCCATTCTTGTCAGTTAAAGTACAGCTGGGGAGAAGAGCGAGATGTTCCTGGTGTCCTTGATCCCATCCAGCAGCTGTCAGTCCAGGCAGTGCTCCCTGAGGGGCTGTCTCCTGAATCCCAGCATTGCTTCTTGCTCCTCCCTGAAGGAGGTTGTGGTGGGGCACTGGGGCTGTGTGTGTGTCTGTGTGTGTGTGTGTGTGTGTGTCTCCTTAAAGCTTTAAACTGAAAAAAATGGGCTACAGGGATTGAATCTTTATCAGCTGCTGCATGAAGAGTTGTATTGTAGGGAGTCTGCTGATAGTGAAATACAAAAATATTCTCTAGCATTTATCTCTTCCTTCGATGCCTTCTGTAATCAGCTCCCTTATTCTGTTTTTGCCTCCCTGACTGGTGCTGCTGTCGTTGCCTGGCAAGCAGAGACCACAGCATTGCCAATTTACACTTGCAATCAATAGAGCACTTTGGTTTTCAATTAAGTCATTAACATGCATTTGATAAACAACAAAGTTAACTTTCAGCTGACATTTGTGACTATGTACTGAAGCAGAAGCACTTAAAATCTGATTACACAGAGCTCTTCCTGGATGCAACCTGTATACACCTCTGCTTTGCATTCTTCTTAAGACACCACTCAGGACCATTTTTCAGAAAGTTCAACGTTTATTGTAAACCACAGAATCCCAGAATCGTAGAGATAGGAAGAGGCCAGTAATGGAGACCCTAAAACCTCTCTGGGCAACATATTTCAGCATTCAATCCCCTTCAAAATAAACTATTTTTTTCTCATCTTTAAATGGAATTTCTTGTATTTCCATTAGTACCCATTGCCTCTTGTTCATTCTGATGACCACCAGGAGAGCTGGACTCTCTTCTCTTCATTACCTCAGGTGTTTATCCATGTTGATAAGATCTCCCTGAGCCCTCCCTTCTCCAGCCTAAGCAGCACAAGTGATCTCAGCTTTTTCTCATGTGGCAGATACTCCAATCCTTTAATCAACATTGTGACTCCTCCCCACTCCAAAATGTCCATAAGTCTTCCTGGTGCTGAGTAGAAGGAAAGGATCAAACGTCTCATCATTGCTGTGTTTTCAGGCTTTTTGTGTTTTGGGGAAGACAATTTGTCTTCCCTTTATTTCATGTTTTGATGTTGAAAACATAGAGAAAACAACTGTCTGTGTGTAAATGGCCATGGAAGGAATGGTGTGGTGGGAAGAGAAGGTTCACCTTAGGATAGCAAACTTAAATCCTAGTCCTGGAAAGGAAAAGAGTCTATTTTTGTAGAAGGAGGAGGATTGCAAAGTTGTCAACTTGTGGGGAGCTCTTATGTGTTTACATATTTAAATTTTTACTACTTCTAATGATAGAAGAAAGAATAGTGAATAAGAATGAAAAAACCCACCTAAGAATGTGGAACTTTTTTAAGGAAGCATCAGAATAAAACTTTAAATCAGAAAAAAAAAATAATCCAGAGGACAAGAAAAGCAAGCAAGTTTGGTGGTATATGTTTTAAAAAGACTTCCCTTTTTACAGCAGTGAGCACATAGAACTGGACTGAGTATTTGAATATAATTTGAAGTTTGGTGTTTTGAGGTTGTGAGATGCTCCCTGCTGAATAAGGCCTCCAGAAATTATGGATGTGTGTTGGAAATATTAAACAATATTCAGTACTAAATACACTTAAATGAAGAGCAAAATAGAATATCTTGTTAAATCCTGCTGGTATTATTTTCCCTCTATAATTTTGTTAGTACTGGGTAGACCAGGATTTGAATTGTGTCACAGTGGAAATAAACAACTATGCTTTTCACTAAAAGAGGTCTGTTTAATTTGCTGAAATTAATCATTCAGACACTAAATCAAACATTCCACCTGCAATTCATGTTAATATAGTTGGCCTTTCTTTACTGTTAAACTTTTGGGTCTTGTGTCTTCTTAATAGGAATAATTAAAAGGTTAAAGAAGTGCATTCCTAAGTTTAGAAAACCAAAATAAAAATTGATTTTGTTAATATACAGCAAAGGAGAGGAAAAAATGGCTGTTGCGATACAGATCATTTTGTATTTGGGAATTATGGACTCATTTTCATGGAAAGAGTTTATGGCAGGTCCAAAGCATTGGCTGTCTAAGTGGGAAGGATGCACACTATTACTATTGACATTTTGGAGTCAGGAATGGCATTATGGAGTAACTAGATTGGCCAAAAATCTCGGAAGATGTTGGCAATAACCTCACCTTTCCTGAATGTTCATTTCCTGGCTGCAAGATCATCTTTCATCTCAGCAACGAATTATCTGCTTTCATAAAGAGAAAAACAAAGACATTCAGATGCTTGAGTGAGAAGAAGCTCCTTTTTGCACAAAACTAAATTTTCTCCCCATGATCAGATGATATCTGAACCTTTTTTTTCCCCCACTGTGTTTTTAAATTAAAATATGGAGATTTAAAATTTATTGTACTACAGGGGTTTGTACTTAAATTGAAAGAGGAGACAGGGTCTCCTCCTTAGAAATTGTTCCCTCCCAGGAGCTGAAAGACCCCATGCTTTCATGATCAATGATGATCTTTAAGATATGTGTCTGTTCTGCTGAGTAGCTTCTGATTTCTTTAGCTTGGTCTCTTAATCTGTTTTTTACTGGATATTGATTTCAGTTCACTTCTTTTCTGGAAGTCCTGTACCAAAGATTATCTTTCAATAGACTTCAAGCATGAGTGGTTTAGTAAAAGTCTCTCATCTTATTAGAGGTTTGTATTCTTACAGCAGGCTCCCTTTCTCTTGCAACACACAGGCTGGTACTGCAGACAGATCTGTCTGTAAAGTCTCTCTTAACTCTTTATGTAACTGCTTGTTGGATAATGACACTGAAATCCGCAGAGTATTTCAGTAGGAAATGCAGATATTATCTTCATGCTCATATTTTCCTTCAAATTTTGTATCAAGTTTTCATTAAGATGATTTCTATCAGAACAGTTTTGGAAAAAAAAAAAACTTATGCAATTCTTGTTTGCAATCTGCTGGGAAAGATTTTCTTTTTTCAGAATAATGTGGAGTGGTGGGCAGAGGAAAATTAATTAAGAGGATTCAATTATACTAGGGCAGACTGATGTGTGATTAAACAGATATTGTCCAGAAAAGCATTCTAATTACAACACTGTATTTCCTTAACACCAGGTAAATTTAATTAATTTCAGGTTTGTGTTAGAGTGATGTTTGATGACCAGTCCCACACTGGTGACAGAAGGGGACTCAACATCTCCAAATCAAATGACCAGGGAGAACTATTTGAATTAGGGGTGAGGGAGAAAATTCATGAAAGCACCAAGGTGCTTTTTACTGCCCAGCTGGGATCCTCAAAGCTTTTAACCAATTTAGAAGGTTTGTCTTTGTGGCTCATGTGTGATTTCCCTCCTGCTCAGGTCGTTTGTGAGATTTCATCCCTCCAAGCCTGTCTAACACAGAGCTGGAATGATTCCTGCACACCTGGTCCTATTGGAACTTCAGCCACTTCAGCTTAAAAATATTGAAAAGGTTAAAAATTTCATGAAATCCAAGCAAAGCTGAGCAGTGTCACTGTGCAAAAGAGGATTTTAAAGTTCTTTGCAAGAATCAAACCATGAGCTTGCTACAGGAGGAGAACATGAGTTCAAGCTCTCTGTTCTGGGAATGTTTTCTCTGTGTCAATAGAAAAAATCATCACTGGACTTCCTGTAAGGTGATTTAGTGCAACGATGCTTCTCTCTGGCTCCCAGCCTGGGCAATTCCGCAGCTTTCCTGTACTAACAGGATGGTTTGGGTCCTTGGGGTTTGATCTTTCCAATGTTGAACTCTCAAAATTCCAGGAAGCAGCAACCCTGGGGTGAAGCTGGGTGTCATCGTGGGACAGCATTCCAGAGAACCTCACCCAGGTTGTAGGTCTCCAGTTTTTCATGTGGACACCTGATTCCCAGAGACGGACAAACTGATACCTATCAATTGCCATATCTGTCTCTCTGCTGAACCTGGAAGCTCTTAAAAATCACTTTATAATTAGGCCACAGTGGGGCTGTGATAAAGCCTCTGCAACAGTCTGAGCAAGCAGTTTTCATTGTCTGGATGGGCACGTAGCCTTTACACTGCTCTTATCTACATTTAGAAAAAAAAATTGGAGCAGTTGTGAGGATCTCCTCTCTTGGACTGAAATGTTTGGAATTCTGAGAGTCTTAACAGAGCAAAAGCTGGAGCACAACTGTGGGACAACTGTGTATTCAGCAAACCCAGAATATCAATTGTAATGATTGCTAAATCTGACAGGGAAAAGCCACTGTGCGGCTGTGAAGAAGGTTGGACATTAAACTCATGCTCTGTGTGATGTTCTAGGGCAAATATTTCTGTTCAAGAAATCTCAGGACCAGTCTGGGTTCTTTGCTCTGATTTAAGAGTTGCATAAGCTAAAACGATCCCAAATGTCTGTGCTGTGATACCTCTGCTGAAAGACCCTGGAGGGTGCTAATTCAGATTAAATTCATTTAGTTTTGCCTATAGGCCTTTTTTATTGAGTCAGAGACTGAATTCTAGTAACAATTCAGCTGCAGAGCTATAAGCCCCCATTGCAATGCAGCCCTCTTGAAAGCCTTTTGGGAACGGCTTATTAAGGAATAAGAATATCAATTTCTTGAGAAGGAATAAAATAAGAGTTTACCCACTTGAAAACCCGACTGTTTAAAAATAAAGGAAAAAAAAAAAAAAAGACCCCAAAGACCTAGGGGTTTATTCAGAATTCATGCAGAATCCTAAATTGATTTGATCAAAGAAATAGCAATTACTCTTCCTTCTTGCTGCCCTCCTCTCCCCTAGAATGAAGGCAAACAGTGGAGAGGAAAATCCTCATCTCTAATATGAACTTTCTAAAGCCCTGACAGATCCATCTGCTTCATTCTTTGAAGGAAGAAACACATGCTAATGATTCTGACTTCATTAATCATTAAAAAACAAATTATCTGAATTCTACCACATCACAGAATATAATACACAAAAGATTTCTACATATGGTGTCTTTCTCACATTAATATTCCTGTCTTTTGTGGAATTACATCAATCACGAATTTTTCCCTTTGCCAGTTTAGGTCATTTCTCTTCATTGATAATTTTATTTTGTTAATTGGATTTTTGGAGGGCATTGGTTTTTGCTTTGTTTCTTATTTTTTTGTGCTTTCAGCATAAACTCTGCCTTGTAACAGTCAGGTTTTAGTGAGGCTGTCTAGCAAAATCAGACAAGTGACACCCAATGAAATCTTCCTGTTATATTAAGAATCAACCTTTGTTCTTAAACTTTTTTTATCAAACCTCTAGTTTTTATGTCGAAATTCTAAAAGATTATTGAACTCTTGTTATGTATAACAAAACCAGATGTGAGAGTGTGTCTGATGTGGGGATTTAGAATGAGACTAACTCAGATTAAACTGAGATTCTCACTCTGCCTCCCTGTGGAAACACCTTGATAAGAAAGTAAACAATGGGTGCTGCTGTTCTGATTTCAAATTTGGTAATTTCTCAGCTTGTGAGTTCAGCCACAAAATATTTAGTTTTGAGTTTGTTTGTAGTTTACAGTTAGGAAAACAAGCACACAACCTCTTATCTCCCACCTGCTGAGCCTATTACAATATTTACTAAAGGAAAAAATACAGTCATAGAGCCACAGAGAGGTTAGAGTTGAAAGGGATCTTAAAAATTATCTGGTTCCAGCCTCTCCTGCACTTTCCACTAGATCTGGATGCTCCAAATCCCATCCAGCCTGGCCTTGGGCACTTCCAGGGATGGGACAGCCACAACTCAGTCAAATTCTGCTGGGTTGCTTTTCCAAACACAGGAGGCCCCAAATCTGGCTTTGTTCTTTTAGAAAGAATAATATTTTTGAACATGCAGAGGACCAAAGATCTGGATTTACTGATGAGCTCTTGAAGTTTAGGAAGAATTTGAAATGTGAAAAGTAAACCATTACCATACCTTAGGAGAGGAAAAAGCACCTCATGACATTTGTGAGGAACCTCATTCCTCTGATCCTATTGCTCATTTTTACCACATGTTCATGAGCTGTCCTTTTCCACATCAAACCTAATCCATTTGTTTGTTTTAAGGTCCTTTCTGATCTGGCTTCCACTGAGCTTCTTAATTTCTTTTAATATGGAGCAAAGCAGTAATTCTAATCTAATTAATCTTCCTGCTTCTTCTTTTTTAGTTCTCATGCACAGACAATTTGCACCCAGAAGACAAATGGGCAGAGAATATGTACTCAGGACTGTGCACTGAACTCTACATCATTTCCAAACTAATCCACAGACTGTTCGTACCTGTTCATTTTTTTGTCAACTAAGTCTTATTTAGTGAACATAATGTGCTAAAGGCTCAATATTTTAAAGGAGTTCAGGTGTTTTATGTTCTTGATCATGTTCCATATCCTGTGTCCTCTGGATTGCTCATAAATCTGGGCTGGTTGGTTGCCATTTTCGCAGTGCTTCACTCCAGTGAAACTGCAGCCTTTGTGGGACAAAACTGGACAGTTCATCATATTTCCAGTCCATTTGAATGTAACATCTGTCACTGAACATAGGACTGTTTACTGTCCTCAGCTAAATAAGACATTTATAATGGGGAGAAAAACAAAAAGATTTTCTGAAAGCTGAAGGAACTTTGTTTTTTTTTTTTTTAATTGGTCACATTAATCGTAGACTTGGTTTTTATTTCCTGATGGGCTGAGCCTGCCTTGGGAGTAGTAGCATCAGCTATTTCCCCCTCCTGGTTTTTGGAGGGAGGAGACAGGAGGGGAGGGGGAAATACCAGCATTAACTTGTGCTTCTCTCCAACAACCATCTGAGCATGGGGAAAAAAAGTAGTGGAGGAAAATCTTTCACTGCCCTTGATAAGGACACCAGGGCATTTACTGAAATGAGCTATTCGAGCTCTTCTCCTGCCCAGCAGCACATGGGGATAAATGTGCTCCATCCCAGAAAAAAGTTGGTCGTTTTGAGCTTCCATTGCTTTTGAGGCTCCAGTTGTGAACATTTTTTTCCATTTGATGTGCCCGTGGGTTGTAGAGGAGGTAGATATTTCCTGGGATGTTGTGCCAAGCCCTCTTCTTCAACAGTCAAGCCTAAAATTAGCAAACTCCATTTTGAAGTTAGTGAAACTCTGTATCCATACCTTGTCAAATTATTCAAATCTTTCTCTCCATGCTCAAATCTATTAAGGTTTCACTTCAACATAGATTCTATGCCATTTATTTTGCTTGAAGGCATTGAAATTTAATTACACACCAATAATGCAGCCTGCTAAGACATAGATGATATAACCTGGTGGTCACAACTGCTATTTAAACTCTGCTTTAAATATTTTTATTTCTAAACCACTTTCTTAAAATGGTATCAAAACTGTGCTTGAAGAAGCCTGAGTTTCACAGATTTGTATGTCAGGAAAATGGCATTATGGTCTTTGACTGGGATATTTTTAATCTCAGAGGCTGTGGATCCCCACATGATAAGAGCTAAATCACATCCATATGAGAGTAGCAGGAGGAATTATCGTTCTCACTGCCCAGAGTCTGACCTTTCTCTTGGCACACCTGTCCATTATGCCTGAGATGTATTCAGGCAATCTGGTTTCCATATTCAAGAAATATTTCTTTGGGTTCTTATCATATACTTTTTCTCATTGTGCTTTCAGTAGTCAAACTGACAGAGATTTTACAATCACTTTGAAGAGTTCAGTTTGCAGACAAATAGCCATTTGATATCGAGTACAAAATTACCTTCATCAAATTTCCAGCTGTGGGTTTCTTTTCTTGTTTTGCTTTTTTTGTTGTATTAATGAAGTTTGTCCCATTCTGCTACCTTGAAAATTAAAAATCCTTTCTTTTCTTAATGCTCAGTTTTCAAATGCACAGTGATAGTTATCTTCTCTCTCCCCACAGCCATCATTCAACCACGATGTACATAATTAGTTCTTTTAATTTTTGCTAATAATGCATCATTTCAGTAAAAGCTAGCAAGACACTTATTATAAAATGTACTTTCATTCATTCCAGCAGAGCTATGTCATGTCCTAGAAAAACACGTGTCAGAGCAGCCTTAAGTGTCCTCCTTGCCAGTTGTGAAGTGGGCAGTAGGTCCTGCTCGCTGATTAGTTCAGTTTAGATTTCCTCCCTGCTTGGCCTGTAGCTGGACAGACAATCTGGGCAGAGAGAATGAGCACTAATAGTGTTTTCTCTTTTTTTGTTTGGAGAAAACGCACATATAACACCAGGCTTGGTGGTATTTATGGTGTGAACTGTAGGCCTACCTGAGCTGTTCTTTGCCCTAGTCATTTCCTCTTGGTAGAAATACTCTCTATGCCACACTGCATCAGGTTTCAGGGAAGTTTAATGTGTAACTGCAAGACACATGCTGTACCTTTCTGCATAGACACAGGATGTTCATATTAGAGAGAAAAAAATATTGTTATATTTAGGATCCTTTGTGCTTGTATGCAGGAGCAAGACTAGGAAGCATCACAGAGATAGGTTAAGTGTTACTTCTGTAAGTGGGCAAAAAGATAATTCTCCTGAGTCTCAAAATGCATTCTTACATTCTTAATTCAGGGGTTTCTTTTTCAAGATCAGGATATAAGCAGCCTCTGGGATTCAGTGTAAAATCATGGAATCACAGAACAATCCATAGGACAAATTGGAAGGGAGCTTGAAAGATCAGCAGGACCAGCTTTTGGAACCTACATGGGATTATCGAGTACGCTGCCCAGTCACGTCTGAGAAGTGCCAGTGATGGGGGCTCTACAACATTCCTGGGGAGGTTTTTCCAGTGGTTGATTGTGCTCAGTGTAAAAAATTTCTTTTGTATGTCTGGATGAATCCTCTTCTGGTACAACTCATGCCTGTTGTCCCTTGTCTTCTCCAGGGGCTCCTTGAAAGCCTCCACCCTCTTTGTAGCCACCCTACAAGTACTGGAATTCTGTGATGAGGGTCCCCCAGAGCCTTCTTCTCTCCAGGAAAAAAAAAGATCCAACTTATTCAGTCTTTCCAGTCCTTTGAACATCTTTGTGGCCTCTTTCAGACCATCTCCAATCTGTCCACATCTTTCTTGAGGTGTGGGGACCAGAACTGGAAACTGTACACCAGGTGTGGGCAGTCACTTTAAAAACTAGTTTGTGTGAGGAAAATATATGGGGTGATATTATTGCAGATCTAGCAAGACGGATTTGCTCACAAGGCTTTTAAGTTTTGGTGAAGTTTTTTGATGTCACATCATTAATCCATATCTTTCTTGGCTGTTGTGTTACAGTGTTTTAATGAACAAGCTTCTCTCTTGTCTTCCTCAAACTTTTTTTGTCCTCAGGGAACTATTTTGTTTCTATGTTTTTCTAGCCTACTGCTGAGTGGAATACAAGCCTATAAAGTCTCTGTGGAAATTTTGCCTTGTTCATTATTCATTATCCTTGCCACTACTGATAGTGACAAATGTCATTACTTTAATGGCCATCATTACCCATTGTCATAATTAAGGGAGATCGTTTGATGACACCAAATATAACAGTCCTTAATGCATCAAATTAAGAAAAGATGTCATGACTAGGTCCACAAATTCACCCATAATTTTTAAAGATTAATTAATAAATTAAACACTTTCTCCTCATTAATATGACAACATCGTCATTTTAAAAGTTCACAAGGGCAAAGAAATAGTGTGTCAGATGGTGTTTTTTTGTTATTTCCTCCCAGTTTGGTGATGACATGGAAAGCTGGATTCCTCCACCACTTTTGGGAGCTAACCAGAATGTTTCATGATTGCCATTTATGCCTGGCTTGTGTATGGCTGCACCTCTAAAGAATCCATTATTTAAGTCATCCTCAAGTCAGTGTAGCTCAGTTATTGTTATAGCTGACAAACATGTCCTTAATTTAAGTGATGAGGATCTGGATCTCTGCAACAGACGGTCACGAGCCATGGACCACTGTGGGTGGTCTGACAGATATTTCAGGAGGCTGAAGAAGTGTCTGGACCACTTCTTGACAGAAACCATGCTGTGTGAAGCAGCAGTGCTCCACAATAGAAATGGAAAAAGTCCTGCATGACAGAGAAAGCTAGTGAAGGTCTGGTCATGGTGTCAGGTTCTTCCATTTCAACAGATGGGGTCCACAAGTGAGAAAATGCTCCACCTTTGTTGGGCAGGTTTACTGGATGGGCACTTATTTGGGCTGTGTGCTGATGGTCTTGATGTTCTTTGAGGTCCTGTAAGTCTTTGGTGATTAGATATAAGAAGGAAGTTTTCTACAATGAGGGTGGTAAAATGCTATAGCAGGTTGCCTGGAGAGGTGGCAGATGCTCCATCTCTGGAAACATCCAAGGTCCAGTTGGATGGGGCTATGAGCAACATGGTCTGTTTGAGGATCATGGAATGGTTTGTGTTGGAAGGGACCTTAAAGAACATCTTGTTCCATCCCCTGCCATGGGCAGGGACACCTTCCACTATCCCAGGTTGCTCCAAGCCCCATCCAACTTGGCCTTGGACACTTTCAGGCATGGGGCAGCCAGAGCTTCTCTGGGCAACCTGTGCCAGGGCCTCCCCACCCTCACAGGGAAGAATTTTTCCTAATATCTAATCTAAACCTACTCTCCTTCAGTTTGAAGCCATTCCCAAGGTCCCTTGGGGGTGTCCTTGCAGGGTGTTGGAGTAGATGACCCTTCCAACCCAAACCACCCCGTGGTTCTGTGATCTGTGCTGACACAGCATGAAGTATGTTCTAGTCATGGGAGTCTGGATTTCGGTTTGGTGGTAGGATCAGGAAGAACACAGCATATGGTAAGTGGGCACAGAGGAAGAGAAATTCAGAGACAGAACAGGAAACGAAAATAAAAGATTGAAAGAAGGGAAATGAAAAGATCCATAGAGCGTGGGTCAACATGTGAGGAGAAACATTTGGCAGGGATGTGGAAGGAGGTTTAGCCATGGATGATTTTGGCTTTGTGACAAATTAAAGGACCTCTGGAGTAATTTCTACAGTCTACAATTTGTCTAAGCGATGGAGGACAGGTCACCTCATCACTTTGCAAAAAGAAAAGACTTTTTATCTCAAAGGGGGTAAAGTTCCACTGGCAATGAATATGGGACACACAGATCTTGCTATCAGTGACAGAGAAAGAGCAGCAGAATGGATAATAAGGAGCAATTAAGAAGAGGATATACTCTAACACACCTCTTGACAGAGGAATCCTTGCCTCAGAATGAACATAATTATTGAAACAATGACATTGTATGCAACTCATGTAGCTGTGTGTATGTTAATAAATTGGAGGATTTCTGTCTGAATATTAACTGACTTTGTTTAGCTTGTGAATCCAATGAAATCAGTGCAATGGCAAACGAATTGGCTACCTCAGTCACATTCACTGATACAAGAGAGAAAATGTCTGTAGGTTTGCAGTTCTGATTTAATACTGAGCCTTACTGCTGACAGCCAGGACTACTCCAGAGTTTAAAATATTAAAAATTATGCCCTTCAGGACTGAAAAATTCTGACCAGGTTTTTTTTTTTTTTCAGGACATGCAGTCATTTTTTTAAAATTTATTGAGGCTTGTCAGTAGATCAATGGGCAGTTAGACCTGCTGATTTGGATTGATAAACTGTAAAAAGTGTTGAGCTTTCTACAGATTTTTTTTTTTCCCTTTGAGTAACAGAAGAACTCTTTGAGAACACTTTCAGCCTCAAGGACAGAATACATAATTGTGTTCATGAGATAAATCTATCACAATAGGGAAAGAATTCCCTTGTAAGTATTAAATGTGAGATATAGGGAAAGAAATCTTTTTAAAAAGGAAAGATTAAAGCACATTCTACCTCCCCATCTCAACCTTTAGATCTCAGCTTTCACTATAACTTAAATCAGAAAGCTGTATCGTGGGTAATCTGTGTCCAGCCATTTGCACATCTCAATGATTCCCAATCCATGCTAAAGCATGACAAATTCTGCATTTCTGGTGTCCCATAAAAACAAAAGAATCTCATCTAGAAAAGGAAGCAAACAGAAAAGACGAAACAAATAACTTCCCAAAAGTATTTCTTTCTCAAGAAACCCATCCATCATTTTGACCCTCTTCTTCGTGGAACTGAGAATGGGATTAAAGCACAGTTGTGTAATTTACAGTGAGCCTGAGAGGGTGCTGAGCTCTGCACTGCTCACACCTAAAGTAGCACAAGACACCAAGAAGCTCGAGATCAAAAGCCCCCATTTTTCTTCACTGTCATTCAATTAATGAATATCTACTCTTTGTTGAATTAATTTATCTGTCCAAATAACAGCTTAAGGAAACAAAACCACCAAACCACCAAAAAAAAAAACAAACCAAAAAAAAAAAACCAAAAAACAAACCCAAACAAAGAAACACCATTGCCAATCAGTGAAAAATTCTCTGTGAGGGCTCTGTACAGTGCATGCTTGAAAGTGTTTTTAGCATTTTAGCCATGATTGAGAGTGAGTTCTGTTTTTAATGCAGGAGATTCAGTTAGAGACATGGACATCAGGGCTGTGCACCTGCAGAATTCAGGAAGAGGTCGTCCCTTTCCTAAAGAGCTATTTTCCATTAAATAAAGCAGGGTGATAATGACGGACAAATTAGGTCTAATACATCTTCATGTTTCCATCAATTTGCAGTCAGCATCCACAAAGCCACGTTTAACTAACTCTTGTCTGCAGTGTGGCATTTTCTGTCTTTCTCAGTGGAATTCTTCGTTTTTAGGTTCCACTTCTCAGTACCTCAAAGTTAATGAAAGGTTGTTGGTCAAATACTCTGCCACTACACTCAGACAATACAAAGGAAGTTCAACTAAATCAATGGAAATCTTGTAAAGTTATCCCAGTTTCATCCCATGTCAGTGAACTTAGCAACTGAATACATTTTCAATATTTTCTTTGTGAACATCTTTGATAAAATATCATCGCGTGACATTGAACTTTCAGTAAAACTGAGGAAATGGCCTCACCTTGCACCAAGCAAGGTTTAGATTAGAAATTAGAATTTTTTTTTCACAGAAAGGATTGTAAACCTTTGGTACAGACTGCCAAGGTCAGTGGTGGAGTCACAATTCCTGAAAGTGTTAAAAAATCGTGCATGTGGCACTCAAGGATGTGGTTTAGTGGGGAACATGGTGGTGGTGCTGGGCTGAAGGTTGGATTTGATGATTCTACAAGTCTTTTCTGAATTTAATGATTCTATGACATAATGATTGTAACCTCTTCACTGAAAAGAGAGTGGAAATCAATTGGATATGCAAATTCAGATTAGTATATATTGAAACATAAATAGTTCTAGATACTTTCCAGGAGAATTCTCAGGATTATCTGAACTTCACAATAAGCTCTCTGATTGTTTCTGCGAATTTGTGTTGAAAATTCCTGTTTAAGACGAGACATTTGATGGGATGAGTTTGTATCTGCTCTGTTCTGAGAACTGTAACAATTCCCTGACTGTTAGAAGGGATGCCAAGAAAGAAAATCAATTAATGCAAAATATCTACTTTTGCAATTTAACAGAATTTAATATAAATATGTCTTTCAGACCTGCCAGGGTGTCTCTGAGTACTTGTTGGTATAGGCAGCTTAGAACATTTTTATTCAGGACTGAAGGGAAGGTGTTGAATGTGTGAAATTCTTCCCCTAGCTCTGGTGCTGAGTTGTCTCTTAATTTCAATGTATCAGTCTGTAAAGTGGCAACTCATGACAATTTACTTCTCAGGAATTCCATAAGATATCATAAATATTTTCAAGAGTTTTGAGATGCTTGGATGAAGTGTATGGTAAAGTGAAAATGCAAAGATGTGCAGAGTTCAAGCGTGATTCATTGGTGATGTTTGGTGTTGTGAGTGCTGTGCTTGGCTTAGGTTGCCCAATATTCTGCCTGGTTTGTGTGCTGGAACCCACAGCAAGCAAAATGCCCACTTCAGTTTCATGTCAGGAGTCTCTGTGCTTCCCTTTCCAAGATAATGCAGACTGTGTATAGAAATAACATTTTCTTGCTTGTGAGCAGAATCCTTGCACGACTGAGGAAAACGGGGAATGATGGGAAGAGTTGGGAATTGAATGCTGGTCATGAGTAAAAGTACAAAATCTGTGACCTCCTGCAGGGTCTCTACTACATCAAGTAGTGCCTAACATGTGTAGCCTTGGGAATATTCTTCATGATTTTGCCTTTCAATTCCTCCTACATTACATGGGGATTCGTTTTTCTGAATTTTTTTGTTTAATTTGTTTGAGTAGGTCTGGGGTTTTTTTTACATTTAGATGTCCCAGCTTTATATTCTTCCTAAATGGTGTTTTCCATGATGAAGCAGTGGTTCTCTTGTGTTCTTCAGGATGCTGCCTCAAGACGGAAAAATTCTTCTTCTTTTTCCAAATTCCATCATAACAACTGAGGGAAAGTGTTGGTTAATCAACCCAGGCAGTAGGAAAAAATTGCCTGCTAATCTGAAATATTTCCTTTTTTCCTGAGTCATGTTCTGAATGTTATGAATACATCTATTAATGTTCACATCAGTTTAATTTTTAATATCTGGAGGGTTTGGGTGTATTGCCCCAGGTTTTTTTGCCTCAGTATTTACAGTCCTGTGAGCACAAGAGACCTACCTGAGAAGGTAGTGTCAATATTTGTATCTCATATCTGCAGATTTATGGGTATTCTGCCTTGAAGTTTCTTTTTTTAACCTCTTTTCCCTGCTTGAACAATTTAAGTTGATGCCAACTTTGTAATATAATTCATCTTTTAGCTCCAGATAGATTTATTCTTGAGTGCTTAGAGTGTGATCTTTAAGCACTCTGAATAACAGACCTGAGAAATGCAGTTAGAGTGGTTCTGCCACTAAAAGTGAAATTGTGAATAATAAGTTGCTCTTGGCACATAAAAGTAAGACCCATGTCCAGTGATATTTGTGTTTGAAGTACTGCTGTGAACTGATAATTGGAATGCTGGTCTCCTCTAGAAGGAGGTGATTCACATTTCTAACCTAATATTCTCTTTCTAAGGGCTTAATATTTTAAGAGTTTTGAGCTGTGTTAGATTAAATATTTTTTGGAGATTGCCAGCCTTATTCTGATTCTGTCCCCATAAAGTACTCTGCAATTTCTTTCTCATTTTATGCTGCTGTTTAGTTGTTTTTCAGACAATGACATTTTTTTTTTAAAGTTGATGGCATACTTAGAACAATTAAGTTTAGCATGGTGTAAAGCATGTTAAAGGTTGGTGTGACATTGGACCTCAAAAGTAGTTTTAAAGAAATTGCTGTGTTGCCGTGTATTAGTGATGGTCTGGTCATTGCAGTCCTCCAGTGACTAGTTATAAACTCAATTCAAGCCATATATTTTATGATAATTTTTCTTGTTTTGGCTGGGGTAGTTAATCTTCTTCCCAGTGGCTGGTGTGGGGCTTTGCTTTACTAAACTGTCTTTATCTCAACCCAGGAGTTTTGTAGCTTTTACCTCCCAATTTTTTCCCTGATCCCACTGGTGGGGGGGTGAGTGAAGGGCTGGGAGGGGCTTGGGGTTAACCCATGGCACTAATATAACCTGAAATTGTGAATTTTGTAGCATCCAAACCGAAGTACGGCTTTGAAGATTTCATGGAGTACCAGAAATTGCTCAAAAGCTTGGAGAGTTTTATAATATCAGTGCAATAATTAGCTGTATAAGACATAGATCAAGGGAGAAAATATCTGATACCGGAAGGATCTTTGAACCTATTAAGAGAAACATCTTAATATCCAGAAACTCAACAGCAGAAGCTGGAAAAATGACAGGGAGGATACAACACAGCTTTTGAACAGCCCAAGAAAAAGTTGAATGCTCTCAGTTTAGGATCATTGTGAATCAAGAGAAAGAGATTTTCTTGAGAGGTCCCACCATTCAACTATAACATATTGATGTTGGTGCTGAATTTGGACAGACTCCGAGGCCTATACTAATCAGTTGGTAATAATTCACTGTCTGTTTGGAATTCCTGCATAAAAAGAAGACCAAAACGCTAATGTAGTGTGTTCGTAAACTGATTCAATCTAATTTTTAATAGGTGTATATCAACGCATCTTCTTCAAAGATTACGCTCAGATTTGAACCACTTCAAGACTTAAATTACTACTTTTTCCATTTTAACGAATTTTGGTAAGAAACCTTGCCTACTGGAAAGTTCTAGAATTCATGACAGAAACTTCCGTATTGAGCAATTTCAAGGCAGGTAACAGAGGTTTTTTAGGGTTTTTATTAAACCAAACACCAAGATTTAAAACTACAGTTGTACCATCAATGCAATGCAACACAGCACACAGAGAGTGTCTTTATTCTTCATGAAAGATTTCGTAACATATTGTGGATTTTAGTTTTTGCATATTCCATTAATGAACCAGCTTCAGGTATGAATTGCAGCACTTTTGCTTCAGAGTAGCCATCTGTTGTGGTGTGGCCATCGTGACAGTGACTCGTTCTGGGTGGATGAAGTTTGTGAGCTCTGGGATCCTCATGATCTTTCATCTGCACGACATTTCATTCTTTTATGGAACCCTCCCAAGTGTCTGGAGCACAGCAGTTCTTGGATGCCTGTATTGTTTTCAGAGACACTCACAGATTTGCAGAACTTCAGGCACATTTTACAATCCTGCTTTCCCTCTGGATTTGTGGGAGGACTGAGAAAAATGCTGAAGCCATCCCTCCTTCACACAGAATCACACTCTCCTGTTTCTGCAGAACAAACCCCTTGCATATGTTTCCGATACGATTTTACTTCTTCACCCATGATCCACAATTTTGTTAAAACTCTACTTTCCTTTTACCCTGGTGCTAAATGTCACCCAGGATTCCAGCATTTTAAACTGTGGGACTGATAAATGGAACTGAACAGGGGGGCTAATTCTGATGTCTTGTACTGCTTTTGTGGTCTTTGAGTAATTACATACCTTGTTGAAACCACTAGGCTTGAAAATAACCTGTCAGGAGCTCTGTGCCCCAACACATTTCACCATTCCAACCTTCTGATTATCACCAAATCAATGTTTTGCCCACTGAGGCTTATGCTATTTGATGAAAGTTTGAACCTGATAAGCTACTATCAGGTGCAACCCTGCTATGAGCTATTAAGGACCTCACAGAAGGTCGGGTTACACTTTTCTGGTCACTTAATGCTCCATGTTGGAATGAAAAAAATGTCTATCAGGTCTTGGACTCATGGATTTGAGAGTGATGTACGAAAACCATTTGAGGGTAATCTTTCTTATTACTAGACAGACAAGCAGGTACAAAAATATCACAGAGTAAAATTTTCAAGCTGAGCTTAGTTGGTTAATTATGGCAAAATCCAAAATTTTTCTGTTCCCCTGCAGAATTTCATAATTTTAACATTTTCTTCATTAAAGAAAGGCTTAAATATACAAAATCTTTTCAGCTCTCTCTATTCACTCTGTTAAGAATAGCTCTAGTATTTAAAGGAGAACAGTGTCACTTCCCATGGAACTCTTTCTACATTTTGTGCACAAAATGTAAAAAGTAAAGTTAAAAAGGAAAGTTCACCTGCAAGTTTTAGGTTGAACCATAAGTACTTGGTAGATTATACCCAAATCTGAAACAGCAGTTCTTGTAACAGGCATAAGGCAATGCTTCCTAAGAAGCTTTGTGTAGCTTCCAAGGAAAAATGAGGACAGCAGATCCTTAAGTTACCAAACAGAATACACTACAAAGCAGGAAAAAAAAAAGCTGCATTAATATCTAGTTCTTGAAATACCATTTTCCTTGGTTATTTTCCATTGCAAAGCAGGATGGACATGTCTCTTTCTTCCACCCTGTAATTTAGCTGATTTTTAAAGGGTTCAGCTTCAAGATTAGGCACCTAAACCAGTTGCCAGTATTGGAATATTTGCCAGTTTAGGCTGTTTAAGTTTGTATTGTAGTAGCAGGAGATCAAATCAATACAGTCAGTGTGGGTATTCAGGTCTCACAAGAGATTTGGTGAGCTCTGGAGCTTTTCAGATTCCACTGACTGATCTCTGGTGGCCTGTGCAGGATCTGAGGGAATGGCTGGAGCTGTGTCAGCAGAGGTTTATGTGGACTATTAGCAAAAGGTTCTTCCCCCAGAGGGTGCTGGGCACTGCCCAGGCTCCCCAGGGAATGGGCACGGCCCCGAGGCTGCCAGAGCTCCAGGAGGGTTTGGGCAATGCTCTCAGGACCAGGGTGGGATTGTTGGGGTGTCTGTGCAGGGTCAGAAATTGGACTGGATGATCTTGATGAGTCCCTTCCATCTCAGGCTATTCCATGATTCCATGACTGTAATTCATTTGCCCACACATACATTCCCTAGGAAAAATCCCTGACATATCCAGGCCAATACCCAATTACTGGTCCAGAGGGAGATACCTGTTTTCCAGATGCTGCACCTTATCTGCCAACCCCAGCACAAAGCTGAGTTTTGAGCATGTTGGCCTGTGAGCTGAATCTCACTCTTCGTTTCCTTAATCCAGTGTTATGTAAATCTTTTTGTTGCTCTACATTAGGGAACTTTGAAACTTCAGAAAGCATATTTTAAATTGTGATGTAACACAGACAGAAGTGGGCTAAAGGAGAGATGTATATTCTTTCAAAATACTCCTTGTCTTTGCATGAGATAAGCAATAATGTTTAGAGGATGAGGTCCTCATTAAAATAGCAAATACAATGCTGTGTGCCAGGGCAATACTGACTAAAAATATAAAACTATTACTGCTTATAGATAAAGTAGTAAAGAATGAGCATTGTTGAATGAAAAAGGTTCAGAAAAAGAAAAAGCTGTAGTTGTTCTGGGAAAGCAGCCTAACAGTAATAAATGAATAAATACATAAAACATCCAAGCATTTAACTCAGCAAATGAAGGTTAAGAGATGGTTTGCTGATGTTCTATGTAAATTCATCCTCTGAGACTTCTGAAAGTAAAGGGCACTTTAGTCCATCAGAAAAAAAAAGAAGTATGAGAAACTGTAAAATGCACTAGTTTAACAATTAGCATCGTTAGAACAACAACTCTATCATTTGTCTTTGGATTGAAAATTAATGACTTCCTAAAAGACATTCTAGGTCAAGTACAAGTTTTTAATTTTGATGTAGCAATAGCTCGGAGAAATTTTCTAGTAAAATATTCAAAACATGGAGTTAATGAAGTGGCTAAACTGTGATCATTTACAGATAAAAGGGGGAGAAAAGATACTTTTATTGTCAAATAATCAGATGATCTCCTCTGCCTGCATCAACACATGACAGAAATATGCATTAGCTAGATTTTTAAGAACTAGATAAGATATTACTTATTGCCAAGGACTATTATTTTCTTGCTTTCCTGAGTTCACCTTTTTAAACTTTGTTTTTAATCAAAATGTCCATTTTTAGAATAGAATCTGCATTTTCTTGAAAAAGTCTGAACAGTAGAGTAGCCATCTAGCATTTCAGTTTAAAGCCAATTGAGAAAAAAAGTTAAGCAGTAACTTACCCACTTATCAGACCTGGAATTGCAAGTAATGTCAATTATCCATATTTCTGGCTTTGAAATAATTTTGGATTAAAAGTAAGTGAGAATATAGTCAAATATGCTATATATTACTACAACACAGTATTTTTGCTATTTGCATATGCACATTGACCACTTTGGTTTTTAACATTTACAACAGCCAATTTATCATTTTAATGTGTTCTTTCATAAAACCACAATCAATTTGTACATTAAGAAATTGGGTGACTGGCACCAAATTTTTATGTACTTCAAGACTATTCTTATCAATTTTCACTTTCTACTTTGCAATTCAGTGTAGGAAAATGCAAGAAGGAAAGAATTAGGTAATGCACTTTATCTTTTTTTTTAATTCTTGTGTAAAATGAATCACACATAGTGAAGTGTCTTCCTAAAGAGATAATTAAAATTGGAATTAAGAAGTATGGAGTGCCACTTTGGAGAAAAAATGAGAATAGCTGGAGAAATAGCGATTCATTAGTGTGATCCATAAGGGAAAGTGGAACAAGAGGGAGAATAAAAAGTCTCAACACCCTCTTCTGATATGAGACTTATAAAAAAAATCTGACTAATGGTGGTTTGTGGGACAGATGGATGGAATTCACTTACTATATTTTTTGCAATTATTAAATGTCACAGGCATATATAAATAGTACATATTTATTTTCCCTCCTGCTCTCTTTCCCTCATTCATAAGCTCCAGCCCACCTCCAGTTTTGACTATCTGAAACCAAAACTGCAATCCTGAAGTTCAGCTGCCACTTTACCCCAGTTGCTCTTAAACTCTATTTTTCAATGGGATTTTCCCAAACCTCTGAAGCTCTTCTTCTTGGCATGACCAGACCCTCAAAGCTCTCGTGTCACCAAAAACGTAGATGTGAACATCCCACCTCTGGGATACTGTCTTGCTGTAGGAAATACAACTTCTGGCATTATTTTCCCTTTTGTGTTTGAGCGTGGATTAAAGAGAAACACTGGATTAATGGTCATGGATCAAATTCAATGCCAGCTGGAGAGGAGATGGACTCTTTGCTACACCTATACTTGAAACTCTTTTCCTTCTCACTCCTTGTTTTTGGTGAGCATCTCACTCTACAGAAGTATTTAAACCTTGTCAGGAGCCATAATTAGAAGTTCATTTATGTCCCCACAGGCCTCAGCTGGCTGGGTAAGTGTCCACAGAGAAAGAACAGGTTCATCACCCAAAGGTGAGAGCTCTGGTTCCCCTGGAGCAGAGTGGGTGGATATCTTAACCCCACAGTTGAATATCTTAGCAGATTGAAGAGGAAAGCTGCTGTTCACTCAATCTTCTCTTATTCTGTGAGGGGCAGAGTCGGTTCAATGAGAGGGGTGGGAATTCTCCTCATTCCCTATACAATAGTTGCAAGGCACTCACTAAGCCTTTCTTCACAATGAGATTTTTCTCATCATGTCCTTCTATTTTTTTCTTTCAAAGAAAGGCACGTCTGCTGCTGTGATATTGAAAGGTAGACCACAAAGATCTTCCTTTAGTAAATGGCTTGTGCTGTTGGTGCCTAGTGACAAAAAAAACATCTTCTATTTGAATACCAAAGTCCTGGAGAGTGATTAGATTTAAAAGGTGACCTATTTCTAGTGCAGGATTTAAAGTAACCCAATTGTAAAGCTGGCAGTCAAAGAACTAGGCAGAAAAATGTTTAAGTTAAAAACTTCTAAGTTTTTACTTGCACTCTAATAAAGTGTAACTTGAATTGTCTGACTGCTTTTACATAGGCAGAGAATGGTTCTTGGGAAACTGAGGGGAAAAAAACCTAAATAACAAAACTAAAGACAGTCGAAGAAAAAAGAGCAGGGGATGTTACAAGAACCACAAGAAGTGAGAAATAAAGACTGACAAAGGTGGATTAGAAAGTGCCTCTATTTCAACAGAGAATTTTTTTCCACAGTTATAACTAGGAGCTTATAACAAATTAGTAATTAGAAAAGAAAGTGAAGAAAGAAACCAAAGGAAGCAGGTTCTGACCTAATAACATCAAGAAGCAAACACGAGGACCTACAGTCCCCTGTGGTGAGGCATAATGTTTGAAGTATCTCACTTAATTATAGCTCTGCTAATTTGTAGTAGTTAAATAAATTTACTGTATCCTGTAGTCTTTGATAATGAAATACCGGTGAAATGGCATGAGGCTTTATTTTTGCTTCAGAGTCTCACAGTAAGGCAGAGCAGGCATTTGCCCACATGGCTGAGGATGCCCTGCTGGCTTTTGTTTAAGCTCTCCTTGGTGAAGGCATCAAAAGGGTTCTCTCAGCTGGCAGCCCAAGCAGATTCCTTATGTGGGTAATGAAGGTGAAGTCCCCTAAAATTAGGGCTTCTAATATTGAGCATGATGGTACATAAATCCTCACCTGCATCTGAGATTTCATTCTCCAAGACAAGAACTGTTCTGCAGCAATTGTGTACTAATTTTGAGTCACTTTGGATACACGCTGGAGCCACACTTGATAGCAGAGTTTGATTGCCAGTAGCATAGGTTTAACTGTAGGAATCATGAATGGGGAAGTGCAATTAGGTCGTGGAGAAGAATTGCTCCGGCTGGTATCTCCTCATTTTAAACCAGATTCATTTAAGATGAAGCTATGCCTCATTGTTCTTTAGATAGTCTCAAGAGGTGCTGGCAGCTGGACTAAGCAGAAATTCATCCTGATGGTAACACAGTGATCAGAGCACTCTGGAATGGCTTCATCCTTACCAAATGTATTTCTACAAAGCGTTATGTATATATTTTATAACCAGAATAAATGTGCTGGCAACCGAAAACTGGAAGCCTGTTACTGGAAATTATTTTTGCAAACTGTACTTATCCAGCGGCAATAACACATTGTAGCATCTGCTGTTACCTTCCTGAAGCATATGGATTTAGCTATTACTAGGAACTTAGCAAGCCCAGTGCCTTGATCAGCTGCTCTCCAAATCGCTTTATCATAGGAGGAGTTCTTTAGGGAATTGCAGCCATGGTGTGTCAAAATGCATTTAGCAAATGACAAATGCAAACACATTGAAATGCATATGCAGAGAAGGGAAAAAAATGCATTTCCTGGGCTGGATGCTCTTTGGACTGTGAAAACAGTCTAAAGTCAAATAAAGACCTAGAAAGTGTCCTGTATAAAACCCCACCAAAATCACTGTGTGTGGAAGCAGATGAAGTAGATGATGGTTATAAAATCTGTGCAGGAGTGGGCTGGGTTCATCAACATTCTGCAGCTGTTTTACTGTGCTGGTAAGAAGCACAATTACAGTTAAATCAATCTTGTGGCTGATTTGCATTGCTTGACTGAGACAGTGTCTCAAGCAGCAGAGCATTCCTCAACAGTTTGTATCTGTGCAGTGCCTTGCTCCTTTTTTTTTTGTATTGTCCATCACAGAAGTCCATTTTGCTCTTTCATAAACTATTCTCGATACCAATGAACAAAGGCAAACAAAATCCCCTTGATTCTTAAGCTGATCATTGTAGCTCTTCTCCAAGACAGACTTTCTGGGATTTTGGACTTTAGATGCTCCTCAATGGTGCCCTAGTGCCATGTTAAGATAAGTCTTAGTAGACCTTCTGTTTTGTTGTAAGAGAGTCTTGGTTCTCATGTTCTTGCATCCTATTCCTCTCCCTTGTTGTGTTGTTTCTCATGTTTTTTAAAACTGTCTGTTTTCCTCACCTCTTTTATGCCTGATCAGCCATTTTTAATAGCTGTAACAAGCAGAGCTAATTTCATCTAGAGACTTTTATCACATCCTCTGTGGAGTATTAGCTCATTTTATACTTCATCCTGCTGCAGACTTTAATATAATTTACGTTATCACTGAGTCACTTAAATGCAGATAAAACCATTCTGCATTATAAAGTCATCTTCTCCTCGTGTCCTTGCTTGGCAGCCCTTTTGGGGTGGGCCTGGCAAAGACTCCTCCCTCTGATTATACAAAGAGTGTCTGCAATGCTTTAGAGGAATCTCCTCTATGATAATTTTCACAAAGGGTTGGTGTAGAATGCGTGCATTTTCACTTTCTGCCTTCCATTGCTCTCTGTATTCTATAAAATTCCAACTTCAGCTTCCAAATCTTGAAAATCTACTGCAGTCTGAGGGCAGAGATTCTACTCTGTTTTCTGTAAGGTTCTGACTGCACCTTACATCAGAACAGTCCCTTACATCAGAACTGTGCCCTCTCAGCATTTCCTGCCCATTGCAGTGATTCTGGCACCCAGCAGTTACAACGAGAATACTGTAGAGGCATTTTCCAGAGGGAAGGAAAGAGCACTGTCCTCTAATCCTTGACCAGCCCGGCTGCTGCTTTCATGTCCAGTCCTGTTGGTTTGGAAGAGTCATCAGAGGAATAGATCGTTCAAAAGGGAGAAAAAAGATTGACACCAACCTGCTCGGTTTGCTCAGTGTGGTTGGGGTTGTGTCCCTTTGGATAGGCACCTTCTGCATGGTTCTGGGGGAAAAATCAGTGATTTGTGTGAGTGTGCTGAAAAATCTATCCACCAAGCCAGAGCAAATGGGTTTCATTGTATAAACTCCTAAAAAGTAACAGGATACAAGCCTGCCTATGAATTACAAAGTAATGGCATATGTAATAATAAGAGTTTACTGCAGTACTGCAAAGATTTCTGTGAAACAGTAACTGCAGCATCTTATGCACACACTCATAGGAGAAGAGTGAGGCTGTGGCTCCAAGTACAAGCTAAAATAACTTCCAAATATTTACCAATAAGCCTATGGCAGCATTTCATTAAAAGAGTGTTGTGTTGTCCTTCTAAATAGAGCATGTAACTTCTATTTCAATTCCCTAAACAGCCGCAGTTGCTGCTGATTTATGAAAACCAACTTGATTTCCTTTGTAAAAGTAATTAGCAATCTGTTCCTAGATTACTGGATTTATACTTCATAGACTTTATATTTCCAAATCACTTTTTCCTTGGAAGATGACAATGCATTGTAACTGTTTTAGCTGACTGTAACTGTGGAACCTGACTTTTACCCTTCCAAGTCTCTCCATCACTGATGAGGAATGAGTGTTGTGTGTGTGATGCTGGTGCTGGCTGGGATTTCATCACAATATAGATTTAGGACATGTAGCAGGAAGAAAACAATGTTTCAAGAGGCAGGTGCAAAGCAAATCTCTCTGTGCTATGTTTTAAGTGTTCTAGCAAACTTGAATCTACATTAATCTTCACTAGGTTTTAAGTTCAAAGAGACAAATGAATGTGAAATCACCTGTAATCAGTTTTTGAATATCCCCTTTTCACCACTGTAATTTTGCAGGTCACAGGCTTTAACAAAGGAAATTGAAATCTATGAAGCATTAAAACAAAAGCAAGACAAAGAAAAGAATTTTAATGGAACTATTAGGAAGTTGTGATAAGTATCAAATCAAAATTGTTTATCTATCAGTCAAAGACAGCAGGGAGACAAAAAAGTAAAGACCCTGTCTACTAGATATAGTGGTAGATTTACTTTAATTAGGAACAGGTATTCTCAGCGAGGCAGTGGGAATTAACGTCTGGGTGCAAAGAATCAGGTTGGGGAACAGAACTTTACATGAATCAGTAACTGAGGGGTAACCCATGACTCTGTGCATTGCTGAAAAAAGAGGAGTTTGGGGACAACCTTTATTTTAGAGAAGCTCCAGGAAGCCAAATCGTTTGAAAATACGCACACAAATGAACCTGGTAGAGGACATCAGTAGTCATGAATTCAAAGCCCACAGTCTCACAGACCTGATTGTCTTGTCTATCCTGAACGTTATACTCTGCAGGAACTTCAAGTCAAGTCCTGATTGAGTTACGTCTCTGTTTCATGGTTAATCATTTCATGTGACCTCTGCACGTTTGGCATCTGGGCTTGAGTGCTGAAGTCTGTCAGTGCTGTTGTAAAAGGAAATCACCTCAAATTGCACCAGGAGGGCTTAGGTTGGATATTATGAAAAGTTTCTTCACTGAAAGGGTGGTGGGGCACTGGCACAGGATGCCCAGGAAAGTGGTGGAGTCACCATCCCTGGAGGGATTTAAAAGCTGTGCAGATGTGGCACTTGGGGACAGGGTCTAGTGGTGGGGTTGGCAGTGCTGGGTTAAGGGTTGGACTCAGTGATCTTAGAGGGCCCTTCCAGCCCAAACACTTCCATGAATCTGTGATTGTCTCACACTTGCATGCTTCCTCCAGGAAATCCTCACTCCAGACCTTCCCAGCATTGTCTCTGTGTCTGTGCACCAGTGCCCATTTTCACTCAGTAGAATTAAGCTTGAAAACACACTGATGTGACAGCTTCTCCTGCGATATTCCATCCCACCACATGGACCTCAATAACAACATAACTGAGGGAAAGACACAAAGAATCATCTCCAAGTGAACCAGAGTCGCAGGTTCACCCAGCTGATACAAATGTGTTGTGATCTTTTGTCAAAGATCATGAATTTACTAAGTTTGATATGTCTTCAGGTGTGCTTATTTAGAGTGACAAGTGGCTATTGTGGACAGAATGACTCAGTACACACCTGAGACCCTTTATGCAGGAAATATTGTTTAGATTATGTCAGAAATATACTTTAGTTCATGATACAATTTGATCATTCGCTGAAAGCATTGACTTTTAAAGCAGTTAAAATCAAACTAGAAGGTAAAATGCTTCCATTAATTAAATATCAATAGCATAAAGTGATTATTGTAGCAATAGGGCACTGGTATCCATAAAATAACCTTTTCCAGGAACTGAGAAACCCAGCTCTGCCATCACCACTATGTGTGGTGGAGCCCAGAGCTCCTGGAGATGACTGAACATGGGGAGCAGTGAATAAATGTCTCGTTTTGCTTTTCCTGGAAGATAAAAAATAGATATGTTGGAATGCATCTATATTGGTTTTTGCATATGTTGTGCTCCTATTCAGCCAAGAAACGCAGCAATTGGAACCTCTGTTGACATTTACATGTTAAAAATGTTTTTCTTGTCAAAGCTAGCAGCCCAAATAGTTCATTGCAGTGCTACATTCACAAGGATATCACAGAGACTGCAGCTCAACACACTTTGACATTTAACTCAGTTGCAGCTGACCCCTTCCCTTCTTAAATATTTTGGAAAGAATCCTGAGGGTGTGTCTAATACAAGGGAGATTTCTCCAAAAAATATTCTCTCCCATTCCCCATGATATAAATAATAAAATAAATAAGGCATAATATTGCATTTCTGACTGATTATCGCTGAAAATTCCTTCCTTCACAGATGAGCTTGGTTATCTTTTGTCAGTGGCCCTTGGAACTTTGGAATGGAATGGCTGTGAGTATACACATTTTATATTTGGTGTGCAGAAATCAGGCATTGAACTGATGAGAGAAGGAGGATGCGTGTTTAGCTTAATTAACAACTGGAACATATTGTCTCCACTTTCTGCTTTGTCTCAGGTTTTTAGTGCGACTTTTGTATAGTTTTTTTCTGCCTGTGCATGCCATACTTCATCCTCAGAAATGGGCAGAGTGTGGCTTGATTTCTTTCACTCTTTTGCTATTTAAAATGTGATGCCCTGTTATAACCCTTGCTGCAATGAATCTCCGGTGTTAGTTTCTATCACAAGGTAAATCCCAAATATCGTTTGTCTGGTGTGGGAAATACGGCTTAAAGCGGTGAATTATGTTCCCTCTCACACCATCACACTGCAACTACAACTCTACTCTTACTCCACTTTTAGTCCCTCTCCCAAAAGCTTAAAAAGGTTTTCTTTGGAAGCTGGCAGGAAGAGTAATATGAAGAATTGACTATTAGAGCTTCAAATTAGGGATAGCACTAAGCATATTGAATTCTTTTCTTTCATAGCAGCACATTAGTAAAGAGTCAATTATTAACTCTGCTTCTTGATTTATTCCAACATTTTGAGTGTATTAGAGGTCAATGTATTTAAGATTTTTTTTTTTAAATTATTATTTCAAGTGGAAATTAGGTTCTCAGAGGGTAAGTAGATTATAATAGACCCCAGCTCCTGGGCCCATGCACTGGGATGTCAGTAGGATTTATTGTAACTCATACCTTCAGAGAATAAGAATTAAGTGTAATTTTCACTTTTAGTTAATGAGATTATGTGCTGTTCAATAGGTATTTTCAGTGTGATTTGATAGTGAATCCTTACTGAGAATTCAGGCTTTGGTTTTATCAGTATGGTTTCTTCATTTCTGATCACTTCTTTCTGTGCCTTTCCAATTTGCACTCGCATTCCCATTTTGATATGCAAATTTATCAGCAGATACAGTCTTACTGCTTCACTTATAAGAATATTAAACTGTGTAGGCCCAGTGAGAGCTCACTGAACAGCTGAATAAAGGCAGGGAGTTTGCAAATTATAAGATTTTAAGAGCTAAAGAGGTGAATTATATATTGTCCCTGGAAATGTTCCATAGATATTCAGATGTGGTGATTACAGACGTGAATTAGCGGTGGACTTGACAGTGTTGGGTTGATGGCTGGATCTGATGATCCTAAAGATCTTTTAAAACCCAAACAATTCCGTGATTCTGTGACACTATGATTCTATGTCATAAAAGGGAGTGGAATGAGACATCACCACTCGCACTGTTGGGGCAAAAGCTCAGTGTATAAATGACCCTGAAAGTCTCTAGAACATTACAAAACTCATTGTTTATGAAATTAAACTTTTGTAACCTTATAGAACTTTTATTCTCCTGATTTCATTAAGGTATAATGATGCAGGAAGCATAAATTAATTCCATTTATTAACTGATTTACTATTTGCTCAGAAACTGAACCAATATGCTTATTATTGAATTATTTGGATTTTTTGCCTTAATTCAAGAAATGCAAACCAAAGCAATTGCAAAATTTCTGTATCCACTGTCAGAATGCAATATGATTTATTCAAGCAGAAGAAGGGATCAGATTGTTCCTGTGTGTTGTTTAGGCATGAAATGGGGAGAACTCAACAGCAAACAAAAATTACATTTATAGTTTTTCCTTCAGTAAGTTATGAACCAATCTTGTTTTGCCTTTGCCATAAACTTGAAATTATTGTCCTTACTGCCACTGAGGACCAAAGTTGCTTCCTAACTTAGGTGCAAATCATCTCTTTGGTAGATAATGCCCCTCTCTGGGTAAGTGGCAAACCTCAGTTTGGTTACTTTTAGAAACAAAAGGTTTGTAAAAGATTTCTGGGTTCCTACTTTGGCAGGACCTTGGAGCAAGGGGTACAGAGAGGAGCAGAAAACCTCTGATAATAAGACCTGTTCTTCAAGATGATGTCAGCTGGAAATTCTGATGAGCTGCCTCGTGTCTGTGTGAGGATGGCTCTTCGGGAAAAGATGCAGATATTGAAGACACGGGTAGAAATAGTTTGATTTTAATTCTTTTTTCCCTTTGACTGATGATTTCCCATTGAAGGCTTTGGTATGGTGAATTTTATGATCCTTGAAGGACTGCCCTCAATGTGCCATTTTTTTTTTTTTTTTTAGTTTGTTTATACTTTCAAGCAGAGACTTTCCCCAATAGTTTTCCCAGATGCAGATATATTATTAGAAAAATAATCCATATATTCCTGCAGATGCACGTAGAGTTCAAGAGCCAGAAAAATGTTAGGATTGGAAATATCTTGCCACTGGTTTGTTTTGTCCTAATACCTGTTTGATCAGTGTCTTATAATCTTTGTGATCCAAGAAACTACAATATAGGAAAACTTAAAAATCTTCTACCTACTGATTGATTGTAATGTATAAAGGAGAAATTGATTTTTCTTCACAGTTATAAATGATTTTCAGGAAACTGAAAAGGCTGTTTTGAGAATCAGTATGAAATATTCTGACAATCTATAAGTTGGGGTTTTTTTATAAGGAAATATAGACCTGCCAAATAATGGGAGTTCTTTGTCTTCAATTATGATAAAAGTTCCAGCACCAAAGTAAGAATCAGACTCATTTATTTTCCTTAATCAGAATCTGAATGAAAGAGAACATAAGTAAATTACTGCAATTAGGTAGTAGAAAATAATTTTCTCATAGTAGATTTTGTTGAATTCAGTCTCTGGGGACGCCGTATCATATTGTTTCAATTTAGGAAGAAATGAGACTTTCCTTTGGAATTTTGGATCCTGCCTTTGCAATTTAACTTTGGCCCTTGAATAGAATTGCAGGAAATCTTGGAATTTCAAAAAATCCACCTTCCTTATCAGCTTAAACTACCATTATCCTACAGTAGTGCACTTTGCTGTACCATGGATTCTTGGGAGGGAAGAAGGAAATCTGTTGGTTCTGACACAACAGGAAGGTTTCTCACTGTGTTGGGTTTGAGCTCTACTGAAACTGAATGCTAGATCCTCACCTGGTGTTATCTAAAATTAACTTCAAAGGAGAAGGAAATCTTAAATTGCATCAGGTAAGGATATCCCTTCAGGTTAAGAGTAGTATCTTACAAGCATCCAGGACACTTCAATTTAAATATTGCATTTTGCTGCAAATGGAAATTCCATCACGTCAGAGCTGTGAGGGAAAAGGCAAGTTGCTACTTGACAATTTTACAAATTATTTAGATAATTATTTGTTGCTGGGGGAGTTAATGTCAGGATTGTTTGGTGAATAAAGTGGGTTTTTATGTTTTTAGTGGCTTGTGTCACAGCTCTCAGCTCAAGAAAAGAGCTGGGGTAATGGTGGTGTTCTTATTATCAATACTTATTATTTATTAAGACTGTCACTGCAAGTGGTGCATAAAAAATACAAGGTGGAGCAGGTTTTGCCTGGTAAGACTTGGATGAACTCATTAAATAAATCCTGGCTGAGACAGGAATTGAAAACAAGAAAGGGAAATGAAAAAGGAGAGGTCAGGCATAGCCAATAAAATTGTTTATTCAGAGTCTAAGTTGTATATATGGACAGATGAAGAAGCTCTACCTGGGCCTGAATGCGGGCTGATAAAATCCCAGGTGATGAAGAGGAGAAAGGAAGAAACAGAGGTGCTAAACCAAGGTGGAGATGCTTCTTCACTGTGTCCTGAACTGGCTGATGTGTTACAACATGATTTCCTTATTAGCTATAAACAACAAAAAAGTGTTGCTTAAGTTTACAGGAACAGAGGAAAAATAAAAATACTTCCACTGGTGTCTGATGGAAAAAAGAATTAAAGCCGTAATTCATCTGCCTATTGGTGGTGTTTTAGCCTTTTTTATTGCTGTATTTCCTACAGGTAATATTCAGAGTGAACTCTTGGATTCATCAGCTGAAAGCTTTTGGGAACCAAGTTTCCCAGAAGCATTGTTTGGAGTAATCATCAGACTCTATTAACAGAACTCTTTCATAATGAATTCCTGTGCCCCATATAATTTTGAGTTGATTTTCATGGAGAAATTGTTCTTGGTAAAGACTGTGAAATGAAAATCTTATTGTTATTCTGAAACAATTTCTGAATGGTGATAGGTTTATTAAATAGGTTTAATGCAAATTAACTAAAATCAAGAATTCTCGAACTTGCGTGACTGTATAAAGCCATGTATGTGCAATTCTGAAATAACATTACTTGTCATATTCCTTATGATGATAAATCTTGTGTATAGAAGTATGACAGGGCATCAGAACAATTATAATTATTAGAATATCTTATCTATTGTCCCGGGGAAATAAAATGCCAGTTATTTAGAATATAATAATTACTTCTAACTGCACGGTGGTCTGAAAATTTTGACTATTGGGCTCCACTCCCCTCCCAGAGGTGGGAAGATGCTGCCAGAATTCAGGGTGTTCAGAGAAAGCAGGTTGAGAAGAGAGGGTTGGCCGGAGCATTTTTGAAAGTGATTGTGAGTTCCTTTTGAAAAGGCCCCAGGGAAGTTCGTGAAGGACTTTAAATAATTCACATGGCAAAAATACATCCAGAGAGCTTGGAGTCAATAGAGCCTCCAGCTCTTTATAGTACTTTATGACTGAGTCCTGGTAGATTAATTCAAGCTCTCAGAGGCAAAGACACCACATTCTCAAC
This sequence comes from Orthonyx spaldingii, assembly GCA_013397795.1. Classification (NCBI taxonomy): domain Eukaryota; kingdom Metazoa; phylum Chordata; class Aves; order Passeriformes; family Orthonychidae; genus Orthonyx; species Orthonyx spaldingii. The sequence goes on from VZTJ01003857.1 coordinate 561,177, forward strand.
GTGCTTGGGTGCAAATGTGAGATACCATATGGGACTTAGCCCCAAGAGGGAGGACACAATAAACCCTCAGTCTGAAAGCTGAAATAAGAAGTGGGATTGGTTCCTTCAGCATAAATAACACTTTTGCTCCCCTGCTTTTCATGAGCCTACATTTCTGATGTGAATAATTTTGAGTAGAAAAATTGGGATAGAGTAGAAATCTGTGTGGGATGGAAGATAAATTTAGGTCTGTAATGAGGGACAGTTTGAATTATGAGCCCAGTGCATCAGCTGTTAAAGACATTTTTCTTTGCTGCTCAAAATGCAGAAGTTTCAAAATGTTTTCCACCCAACAGTATTTCTTTCATTTTCTGTGGATGTTATGGGTTTCTTAAAAGGAAAAATTATGCAAATAGTGTAAAAAGCTTTAAACAGAGCACGACTGGTTTCCTACAGCCTATATCCAAGGGAAATGAAACCCAGCTCTGACCAAGCAGTTATTTTACATTAAAAATATAACAGTTCAGCAGATGTAAGGAACGTACAAGACAAATCTGTTCACATAATTGAAAACAATTTCTCGTTTGGGTTAAGGTTAATATCCAATTTTGTTCATTTCAACAAGCCTGTCCAAATTCACTAAGAAAAGATGCAAACTTCTGATTTATTAAAAATCTCATCAGAAGACACGGAGCCTGTTTATCCATGGTTTTGGCCATTCTATCTGTACAGTGTAACCAAGTTAGAAGCTCTGGATCTTTGAACATAGATACAAGACTCTTACACTACCACTGGTTATGTCAGTGATCCAGTCACCTCCAGATTTTGGGAGGAAAGAACAAACCTCAAGACAGGATCATGAATGAGGTATGGAAAATGTGGTCATTGCTTGTCACTTACTTTGCTGTGTTCTGATAGAGAACTTCTTGAGAGATTTTTCTGGTTTGAAGTGGAGCTGGAGCTACAAGGGTGCAAAGTGTGGTTTCTTGAAAAAAACCAAAAACCCAACCAACCAACCAACCAAAAAAATAAACAAACAAACAAAAAAAAACCCAACCAAAACCCTCAGATCCAAAAAAACCCCAGTGGTTTGACCCTTACCCTTCTTGGTTTGACCTCTGGTCCTCCAAAAGGTGGCATCTTCTAGGAAGAAATTACAGAGACATTCTCTTTTCAAGGAATTCCTGCTATAGGGAAACACCCTTTTAAAGCCTGTCAGTGCTGTTTCTTACACAGCTGGGACGATTTGCTATCAAGTTAGCAAAGAAATATATGTTCAAACCTGAGATGTCCAGTACAGAACCAGCGTCCTGCAGAACACAGCAAAAGATATTCCATAAAAAGATACAAGAATTTCACACTGGGTAGAAGTGTAATGATCTCTTCTTTACATTGTGTTTTCTGCTAATCTCTAATATTCAAAATGATATTAAAACTAAAGGATGGTGCTCAATCACCTCTCAGAACTTATTAAGAGCTATAACTCTACACAATTTTTGTAGTGTTGCTGATGTCCAGCCTTACCAATGTCCAGTTTTTATTTCAGTCTGTGAAACTGGAAGAGATTTTGTTTGGCTGTTAGCAATGCTCTGACACTGATGCTCTTTGTGGGCTCCTCTTGTGCTTGTAGAAAGTCCCATACTTTATCTTTCAAGTGACTGTTATCCATCATCCTCTTCTTAAATCCCTTCAATAATTAGAGTCCCTTTTAATAATAGGATTTTTTTTTTCCACCAGCTTTTACTGTCCTTGTGTCCTGTGTGCTGCTTCACACTACTGACAGGGTAGAGAAGGGGAAGTGTGAGAACAAGGAATGTAATTTCATTTCAGTTCCCATTGAGCAGTGCCAAGGGAGAGGTTGGAAGTGAAAGACTCATGATTGCCAGAAGCCCCACAATAATCTTATTCTACTGTCCTGAAACTTCAGTGTGAATGCAGCATATTGATAGGTCAGGTCCTCAGCTCAGCTGCCAGCAGAGGCTATAAAAGCTGGGAGATGGCATGTTCAGAAGTTGTCACTGGGACTGAGAGACTCCTCAGTCTGTTTGGCTCCATCCACCCACCCACCCTCCCAGCCATCCTTTCCCATCTCCTTATGGTGCCAGCAGATGCTGGGGTGAGTCACAGCCTGTTTCCCCCTCTGCAGGCACAGTTCTGTTGATGAAGGGGTGCAGGGAGCGCTCTTGGCACACAAGACTTTAATGGCTGATGGAGGCAAAACCCAACCCAAAGCAGAATGAAGCACAGATCTGGCTAACAGAGCATCCACAAGTGGTGCTTGCCACAGAGGAGAGAATGCTGGGGGAAAAGGATGGGATTTGGTGTGAAGTTGGGAGGACATCAGGACGCTTCGTTCCCTTTCGGGAGTGACAGCAAACACCGTGACTCAGGGATTGGCAGGATTGAGGGACTGAAAACAGGCTACCTTTGGCTCCATCTGTGTTGGACTCTGACACAGCATCTGGCGCTGCTCCTCACTGTCTGGAAAGCTTGACTGATCTGGCTAGAAAGATGAAAGTTAAAAATATCCAGGCTATCCATGAATTTCCCAGAAAACCTATTATCCTGCAGCATGGAGAGGAAAGGAGTCAGAAGATACCAAAAACTGAATGTTTAAATGACACCAGACAGATAGTTTTGACCAGGGGATATGAGGTCAAGTACAGAGAGAGTAGATGGTATGAATGTGATCATTTAAATCTCTCCCTAGTCAAGAGACCTGTAAACAAACAAGACAGAGAAGGCTAAAACAGGCCGCTCAGGTCTGAATTCTCAGGCATGAAATCTAAGCTGGAAATCCTTTATGTGTGAAAAAAAAATCCTAATTGCCTGTCAAGAAGAAGCCTGTGTGCGTTGTTGCCAACACCATACTCAGAAAGGAAATCTAATGGAGCTGGTGATCGCAAAAAATCAAAACGCAAGGAAAGTTGCTGGGGTCAGTATTAGATGCTCATAAATCACAGACCACTGAGAGTTACAGGACTCTAAATATAATTCATTAAAATTGTATGCAATGAAATTGATGGGCAGGAATTTGTTGTGGGCTCCCTATTCTCAATCAGGAATGACCTAAACTACATCAAAATTTGTGTTACGTAGAGCAATTTTAGCTGAGGAGTTTTAATTTGACGTAGTGACAAAACCCACTTAGATTTCAAAACATCAGAAAATATACAGCAAAGTCTGTAGCAAGGGAAAATTTTATATTCTCAGTAAAAATTTAATCACTAATTTAAAATACAGCAGCTCTGCAACCAACCTATGGTTATTGCCTGGTCAGGCTTGTTTTGTGTAAAAAATTTGTGGCCAACGAAAAAATGTGGGAATGCTGCAAATGAAACCCAAGGGAGTGGGGAACTAGAACAGGCATTAGCATTAAAAAACTATGATACAGGACATTTTAAAGCCAGATTTGCCTTTCCCCAAGTCTGGAGGTCATAGGAAGGGGAGGACTGCTTGTGTTTGGAAGCAAATTAAGGCAGCTGATGATGCAGAAGGTGAGCAGCAGCTTCTGTCAGATGCAAATGAACTGCAAAAGGTGATGGCAAGGGCAGGTTATTGCTCAGTTTGGGAGGGGGTAGAACCTGTCCAGGCAAAGCTTGAGAAGTGGAAGTGGGAAAACAACTGGCACTGCTCATGTCGGGAGAGTGGATGGATGGTCCCCAATGACAAACACCTACTGATACCACCCTAAAGAGTGTGAGAACGAGAAATGGGCTGCAGGTCCCCATCCTGTGTCATCTCCAGGCTTCCAACCCCTGCTGTAAAAGGTGGTCGAGCTTGCCTGGTCTTCAGGATGGAAAGAAAACTTGCAAATCCTAATAAATTTATAATAAAACCAATATAATGTATCATAAACATTAAGGGACTTAGCCAAAGGGACATCTGAACCATGAAAGTTTGTTAGTAACCAAGTCTTGATTCCAGAGTTTGGAAGATTACTGGTTTGAGTACTGAACAGGGCTGAAATAAATTAAATGGGGAAACATTAATTGTCGTGCATCAGTCACTTGAATTATTCTAGATAAAGTAGCATAACTAGTAAATATGGTGGCAGACACCAGCAGCAAAGAACTAGAAGACAAAAACCCCATGAAATTAATATCAGCATAGCTTCAAAGAAGTTTTCGTAAAACAAGACCATGTTTTGTTTGACAGAATTTCAGGTCTAGCCAAAAAGGTCTGTTTGTGATAGAGAAACTTTGGCTTTCTCAGAGCATTTGATGTATGACTGGCCGTGATTTGAATAAAAGAAACTTTCCATACATAGAATGAACAAAGAATATTAGGTGGATTCGTGACTTTGTAACAGACAGATCTCAAATTAAGTTCTTAATCAGGAGATGTCATTAAAGAAATTATACCTCGTGGGTTCCAGTGCTGTATCCAACACCTTAGATCTTGTGAAACCATGAGTTTCACACAGACTGCTGGGGTATAAACTATGTTGGCATGATCTGAGATGCCTGGAAAAATGGTCACAATTCACCAGAACGTATTCTGGTATATTTTGGATGCAGTGATACATTTGGAATTACAGAACTCAGCTTTTCCTGCGGTATAGAAAGTCTCCGGGATGTAGAGAAGATTTAAGAGTTGCCCCAAACAGTCTTCTCATTTTTCATTTCAACAACAGACTGCAACAATTGATCTTTCAACAACAGACTGCAACAGCGCTCCTTTTGCGCTTTGTTTTGATTTTGTTTTGTTTTGTACTCAGGAGAAATTTTCAGGTATCAATGAGTTCTTGAGCCCTTGGAGTTAACCATCCAGACAACGTTTCAAACAGCTTTTGTGCATTGGATCTTTAGATTGTCTTAACATTGAAAAATTCTCAAAAGGAACTTCTTTTCAAAATCAGTTCTCCCCCATTCTTCTCTGCTGTGCTTTGTGGTGTTTTATTAAATTAGTTATTTGTGTGTAAGAGAGAGGAAGAGAAGGTTGGCGTGAGAACACTTCACAGCTGAAGAGAAGCCCCACTGAATTATTTTCCTGTGTTACTCTTTATGCAAAATGGGGCAGATGAAGGAACAGCAATTTGGCAGCCTCTTACAGCAGTCTGTACCAACCACACTGAAGTAATGATCAGTCAAATTGCATGAATTATGTTTTGCTTTCCACAGACAGGTGACTGCATTGTTCCTTGCCGTGCATAAAAAATAACCTACACACTCATTTCAAAGGAAAAGGAGAAAAGGTAAAAAAGAAGGGAAGGGAAGGGAAGGGAAGGGAAGGGAAGGGAAGGGAAGGGAAGGGAAAAAGAACAGCAAGCATTTGCTATTTTACTCTTCTCCTGAGGACACACTTTTAAAAAGTTTCTCTGGTATCCTTTCTCACAGGTTGTGTTTTCCAGTCAAGTACAGTCTGAATTACTCAAAACTTTGAAGACATTTGCCTTTGACACTTTAGCACTGGTTTTATTTGGTGACTTTTCACAACCTCTTGGCTTTCTTATTTACTCTTCTTAAGGCAGGCTTTGTGCTGCTTCCCCTCAGAGATCCAGCGTAAAGGGAGACAGAACAGAGTTGTGTTTTAAGTTACCTTAGAATTGACAAAGACCACAATAAAAGTAATTTTCCATGATCCTCACACANAAAGAAAAGAAAAGAAAAGAAAAGAAAAGAAAAGAAAAGAAAAGAAAAGAAAAGAAAAGAAAAGAAAAGAAAAGAAAAAAGCTAAATCCCAGGCAGATGTGAGAGCTTTTTGGCTGGCAGGTGAGCTTGACTCATACCTACTTCCTAATGGAAATGGTATTTATACTCCATCAGTCCCTTCAGATGTTCTGGTAGACTTATTCCAATAATTCTCCCGTTATAAAAAATTTGGTGAAATCCTATTGAGCCCCATCTTTCTTGCTGAGAGATGCAGAGTGGGGTGTTTATTGCTGAATGGTGAGCTGCTAACTGGATCTCTGTTATACTTAGAAGGAAATTTTTCGCTCTCTTCCTGTATTTGCACATTAGGGCTGACAGGTATTCAGCTTGCAAACCTGTGGGAGTGAAATGGGATTGTTTATGCCTTTGGTCCATAAAGGATATCTAAATGGATATCCCAAGGGGAACACTGCTACTGAGGTATCCTGAAAAGACAAGAACTTCCGAAGCGTTTCACAGTTATCACCTGCCTTTGCCACTTTTAATTGCTTCTGCTCAGCATTTTGTGGAAGCTCCTCCAGTGAAACCACGCCAAGACCTATGAATATGGCAATTCTCTAAGCCTGTGCTCATCTAATAAAGCAATGCTGCTCTCATGCGGGCACAAATCTGAAGCACCTTTATTGATTGCAAGTGCTCCAAATTTAAACTTGGACACCTGATCCTCATTTCACTAATGCTGGGACACTACAGGCCATTTCTCTTTTTAATTTTTTTCTCTTTGAGGGATTTGGGTTTTTATCTGGGTGGTTTCAGTGGCAGTGATTTACCTCATGCAGCAGGTAACAGGTATCAATGCTAGAACAGAACCAATAGAAATCAGTGGGGCTTTGGTTTCAAACCAGGTCTGTCAACACAGGAAAGAAAGAGAGAAAGAAAGAGAGAAAGAAAGAAAGAGAGAAAGAAAGAAAGAGAGAAAGAGAGAAAGAGAGAAAGAAAGAAAGAGAGAAAGAGAGAAAGAGAGAAAGAAAGAAAGAGAGAAAGAGAGAAAGAGAGAAAGAAAGAAAGAAAGAAAGAAAGAAAGAAAGAAAGAAAGAAAGAAAGAAAGAAAGAAAGAAAGAAAGAGAAAGAAAAAGCAAGAAAGAAAGAAAGAAAGAAAAAGAAAGAAATGCTAAAAAGCCTTGAACTGGAGCAAGTAATGCTTCAATATTGTGTACAATTTCACCCGATTTTGCCAATATCTTTGAGCTTAATTCAGTGCTTAACTCTATTTCTTTGACACTGCAATCCTGTAGGAAAAAATGAGTTTGCAACAGGTAAAATTGAATGTTCATAGCGAGCAGTTTTTATCCTGTTCCTGTATTTCAAAATGACCAGTGTCAACCTACTGCACTTGTCTTTGCTACTCAATGCAGGATGCTAATTAAGGATGCTGACTTATCTTTTCCTAACTATTTCTTTATTCAGACATTGAAACCAGTGCTAATTAGTCTGGCTATATAAAAACAACAATTTCCAATGGGTTTGCTTACAGCTGCATTTACTCCCTGTACAGAGAACTCTTTCTTGCCTTGACTTTAGCATATGCATAAATGTTGCTTTGCTTCCAAATAATTGTTCTAATGGCAAAAAATATTCAGTAATTCCCAGAGATTCCCTTGTGTGCAGAGCTCTGTATGTTCTGCCCAAACGTGGAAATGTGGCTGTACATACATTCAAAGGGATGTTTAGCTTTTTTGCCTTTTTTTTTTTTATTTTAAAGACCCAAACCTTGCTTAGGCAGACTGTGCTCATTCAGTTTTTTATTCAGCTTCTTGCCAGAGGCAGAAGGATCAGAGCTGGAAGCTGTTTCTAAATATTGTCCCTGAGCATCTTATATTCTACAATTGTGGTTGAAGATTGAACATGCTGAGGAAAACTTTCTTCCTCCTTTCTCCTCATCCTGTAAGGCTGGGGCAATATCAAGAGTCTTATTTTATTTATTCTTTAGAAAATCAAGTGGAGGACATGCCTGACTGATGGGTTGAGTAGTCTGAGAGGTGAAGTTGCTCTCTCAGGCTGGTGCTGCAGCTCTCCTGGTATCAGTTAGACTGGGCTACAGCTGGGGAAGGGGAGGTGGAGATTAGAGCAAGATAAGAGAGCAGAAGGTGCACAAAGGAGAGAGACAAAACATGAAAAGCAAGAGGAACTGGTTTTCCTATAACCTCATTCAGCCTCTGGAGGTGGCTCTGCACTGATATCTCCGTTGACATCTCCATTGGTGGTTGGACTGTTTGAGTTGTTGCCCGAGGCAGGTGAACTCCATCTGAACTCTCTCCTGAGGCCTCTATTGCCTCCCACATCGGCAGCTGGGAGGCAGCAGGAGTTCATTTCCCTCCCTGAACGAGGGTGAGGTGAAGGTGCAGCAGCACAAAGGGCGCGGTGGAGTCACTTGAGATTCCAGGCCACGTTTCCATCGGCAGCGGCCCAAAGGCCACGCTGGATTTTGAGAAGCAGAGCATGCTTTGAGGATACTGGTGATAAATGCAAGTGGTCTGGCAAATTGGTTGTATGACTCATACCTTCCCCCACCTCCTTCCCTTCCCCTCAATGAGAGTCCTTATCACAACCACTTAACATTTTAGGGTTATTTTCTGTGAGGTTTGGCAGTCAGGATTGGTAGTCCTCAAGCCTTTCATTATTAACTGCTCTTTTGTACTATTGGGCGTATTTTTAAGCATCAGATCTGACATTCTTTCATTTTTTTTCCTCCAGGTTTGTTGCCTGAAAATGACATTTTGTTTAAGCTTTGCTTTTCCTCCCCCCATTCTCCCTACAAATAAATTAGCTTGGAAGATGTTTAATGTTATTATTATTCACTGGATACCAGGTGCTTTATAAACTCCAGTTTCTGGCACTATCCTGCTTTTACAGAGCCCTTTTCATCACCTATCTAACACTACAATTTAATTGGTTTCCAGCTCACTGCACATCCCTCTCCCTCACAAGCACACACACAAGGCACTGACGCACACACACACAGTTATTTCCCTCCCTGCTCAGGCTGCAGACTGAATAGAAGAAATCCAAGCCTGCTGCAGAGCTGAACCTGTTAGAGCCAGTGGACCTGGTACTGATGGGGATTATTGATTTTCTACAACTTCCAGGGAGGTAGCAACAAACATTTTATCATCGACTGGACTGTAGGTTCTTTTAAGTCCCTGCTGCATGCTGCCGTTCAGATAGGGCTCTCTGCTCAGCGTGGGGCTGCAGATTGCCTCTTCGTTTTTGGAATTCAGTCTCTTACCTGGAGTCTGAAGAATAATGCCTGCTTTCTGCTGGAAACGCAACAGAGAGTTTGAAAAATGCGTTTTGTCACAATTTGTACTTGGAATCCACTGTTGTACTACATGATTTTATTTGTAATCTTTAGTGTAGTTGTCCTCAGAATTCATGGGATATAGGACATCACCTTTATCCTCCAGTTTCCAGTTTTAAAAAAAAAAAACAACCTTCAAAGTTACACAAGCATCTAATTACAGTGGCAAACCCCACTTAAGTTTAAGCTTTAAAATTTGTGATTAAATTATATGTTCAGGGGCAAAATAGCAGCCTGTAGCTATAAGCTCAAAGTTACAGCTGACAAGTCCTATTTTGAGTTTTCTGCCTTGTCAGTGTCTTAAAGCTGCATTTCTACAGAATTGATAATTTTTAAAAAATTACCTTAAAATAATTTCTGTCATTAAAGACCTAATTTTCCCACATATGCTGGATCCTCACCCTGTTACTGTTGAAATGATGTTAGAAGTGAGGAATCTGGGAACAGAGACCACAGGAAGGATGCTTTGTCCATTGCAGTGCTGTCATTTTGCCCAAGCCCCTTCAACACCTGCCCTTCTCCTTCTCCTCCCATGTGTCATCACTCCTGGAGTTTGAACACCTTGGTGCTTCCCTCTCTGGTTGCTCATCTTACCTTACACTTCTGTCCTGTGGCTCATCACTCCATAGTGGGATATCTGCAATATTCTGCAGGCCCTGGGGATTGGTCTCTCATGTTCCTGATGCCATGGCTGGGATAGTCACAGGTGACTGATCCTGGCTGGGTCTGAACGTGGTAGAAGCTCGTAGGTTATTCTTGATATTTGCACTTACTCCTTTCTTTCAAGGTGATGACTTTTTCCTTTCTAAAGAAACAAGTGACATCTGGAGCATCCGGGTTTTGCTCAGTCCTCTTCCTCTCTCCTCCTGGCTCCCACAGCACCTCTGATTTACTGGAAGCCCAGGGGTATTTTATGATCCCAGAGGAGAGGCAGGTCACACCTTTGCTGGCAGCACATCTCCCAGCTCAGACAGTTTGAGTGCTGAGGTTTGTGCCACTTCTCCAGCCTCAGCATGAGCTCAGCACCTTTATTCCCTTGGATAAGGAGCATCCCACAGCTGTTAAATCCCAGTGGTGAAAGACTCAGCATTACTTGCAAGACTCTACTGCCAGGGTTGAAGAACCCTGCCAATACCGTTTCTCACCTATTTTTTATGGGTTTGAATCCTGTTCATGCTCTACCTCAAAGTGGTGCTGAACATGACCAAAAGCTCCTTGGATCAGGTCCCTTTCCTTACATTTGGTTCCTTTGTTGTTGTTTTCCTTTTTATGTAATACTGGTTGTTGGTTGGGAAGATGGAATTATTAGGGCTGGAAAAGATCTTTAAGATCAAGTCCAAGATGGGCTAGATGGACCAGAAGCTGCAGGACAGGTAGGTTTTTCCTTCTTGTACCTTTGTTGCACAAATGAATGGAATTTCTACCTCCCAATTTCATATTTGCCTGAGCAAATTCAGAATGTAAATATAAGCCCTCACTTTCTCAGTCATTGAGATGGGTGAGTCAGCACTCATGAGTGTTTTAATTGGGCACCTGAATCAAACATGGGTGATCTGAGATGAGTAGCCAGAGATCTTCTAGCTATTGGCCTGCATCTGTGACGAACACTCAAAGGCATGGAGGGAAAAAAGAACCACATTTTCTTACTTATGTCCAGTGTTCTTTCAGTTGAAGCATAAGACATTTCTTCAGATGCATGTAGAGAAGGAGACACCATACATATAAGAAATAATTCATTTTCTTCCTTCTAGAGAGCAGTCCAGGGCAGTCAGAGGATTGTGGGCTATAGGAAGACAGTTTCTGCCAAGTACTTGATCAGGAAACAGTAACAATTAGAAATAAATGCTTTACTCTTGCAAGGCAAATATTAGAACATTTTTTAATTTCCAAAATTATCGTGCAAAGGTTGCAATAATTGCTGCTAATAAATATATTAAAATTAATGGGGCATGATGCCTATTACCTTAATAATCATTTTTGGTGTCAGACTCCATCGATGTTACTTTTATGCATTGAAGTCCACAGCCTTGTTTAGTGATAGTCTGAACTGGAAACGAAATCTTTTGCCAGAAGATAAATTCACTCTGAGAGGTGACTGCATTAGGCCTGATTTATTTTAATAAACACATGGAACAATAGGTGAGGACAGACATTGTTTGTAGCAAATGCAACTAACCAGCAGAGTTTGTCATGGAGAGAGTTTGCCTTTCATTTCAGGCAAAGTGAAAACACCGAGGAAACTTTCATGACGGATTTTTTTAAAGGCCAGGATGTCTGTTTTGCCAGCTGTGTGTATAAATACAGAGAATCCAGAAAAGATGGCCAATACATTGTGTTCAGACACCCAAGTCCTTGCTCTGTGCCGTGGGGTGGGGACACTTCTGGCTCCTCTTTGCTTCAATCATTTCTTCATCCATAAATCCAGGGAACGTGGAGGTTGTGTGAGGTGTAGTTCATTAACACTCGTTAATGAGATCACAGTCCCTGATTTGGAAAAAGGGGAATATAGAATGTAGACAGACAATTCTACAGAGCTCTTATTTTTTTCAAATTTAATTTTTCCTCCATCCAGCTGTTGAAGAACACACATTTCCTCTCCTTTAAATGTTTCCAGGGTAATACAGCTCCACAGTCACTTGCTGTCAACTGTGATGCAACTTAAGTTTTCTGATCGTTCTTTGAGGTTGTTTTAAGGAGAATTTCTGGGTTTAGAAGTGCTGTTAAATGGGTGACTGGCATTCTACGAGATGATACATGAGAGAGAGCCTTTCATAACCATGGCAGGGTTTAATTAAGATCTCTGACAGAACATGCCAGCCTGCAGGTGTTACTGTTCTGTCATGAGCTCTTTTTTGGGATAATGGATTTCTGCCTTGTGAGGCAGAGTTTGGGCAGATACCTCAGACAGATAAATGCTAACATTGCAATTGTAACAGCTTTTGTACGGGTCCCAGTGTAAAGAACCGAGGGACCTGGCTTGTTTCACTTTCCTTAAGAGAACTGTTTAGTCAGCTTCACTGAGACCTATTTTATCTCTTTGCTTTCACTTCTGTCTCAACCAACACCCACTGATGAGCTACAAGCCTCAATTCCGTAGATGTATCATTAGGACTTTGCACATGAATATGAGATACAGGGTTCAGTGTACAGAAAAAGCTTCCCAAAGGAGATCTACCCCTTGTCTGCCCAAGTGGGGGAGAGCTGTTAATATTTTTCTAATGCCTGCTCAAGTGCAAGAGATAGCAGCTATTTTTCTGAAGAGCCATTATCATTTCCAAGGCAGTAAGCGCAGTCAATACCTGGGAGAGGGTGTGCTGAAACTGCCTCCTAAATAAATTAAGGATCAATAGTGTTTGGTGGGAGAAAGGAGGATTTTAATCTAAATGGAACCCCAGGGAGATTTAAGAAAAGGGTTGGACATAAAAACCAGAACACTTTGCCAAGGAAAGGCTGTTTCCTGATACTGCAACCTGAGCACATGGCATGGGCAGGGAAACATGTTGCTAGCCACAGGAATAAGGAAAACGTTGACAGAGGGTCAGACAGACACAAAGAGGGAAAGAGAGAGGATTGGGATGTGATCTGAGGATAACTAGATTATTCATTCTTAGTTCTTTTACTTTTCTTCTGCCCCCTCCCCACATGCCTCTTACCTTTGTCTCCATAAATCTTTGTTTCTGTGTCATTGGTTTGATGCTAAAGGTAAATTTTAATTGTTTTCATCAAAAATGGCTCAAGGTGGGTCATAAGTGGAGATTTTTATGGTCAGGAAAGGGATGGATCTCCTGTCTCACACAAAGTCCAGCTCCCTGACCTCCTTCTAAAGGGTGACAGAAAGAAGCCCAAAGCAAGAGCTGGAGGTGGATGAGGTTTCCTAAAGTCAGCACTGCCCCTAAAGAATCCCCCTGGGTCTGAGAACACATCAGAGAATGGAGTTGTGACCCACAGATCCCAGTTGAGTCTGTAACATCTCTTGGGGAATCTCTTCACTATGAAGGGTCTCAAAGTTATAGAGCTTTGTTTAGAGCTTCCTCATGGATAAAGTGGCCAAAATCAGTTGGAATTCTCTTGAAATAGATGAGAACACAACAGATTCAAAGCCACAAAGTCAGAAAAAGTGACTTTCCTATGTTTTGAGTCCATACCCTGAGTTGTGGAATCTGCCTGCCCCAGGAAGCTGTGAGATTAATAAAGGGATTTACAGGAAATTTGAGAATAAATTTCATCACTATCCAGACCAAACTTGAGCATGTATGTGATTTAATGAACTTACATTATGCATACATACTTTCTGGAATTTGACATGTTAAATTATATCTATTAAAGTGAAAATTTAAGACAGTTTTTTTTTACTTAAATTCACAATCCCTTTCCTTGCACAGTTTCTGTCACATCATTTAATCTTTACACATTTTGATGTGTCTAAATTAAGAAAAAAGAATCTTGATCTTTCAGATTTTCCTTCTTTTCTAAAGGAAAAAAAGTTTAATTTGAAACTTTTTTGCTCATATCTGAGACTTTAAAAGTTACTTTTTACTGAATTGCAGCTGGAACTGTCCTGGTAACAGATTTTTATAATGATAATTTAAGTGATACGTCATAGTTCTGTGCTTTCCTTTAGTTTTGGGCCTTTAAAAATAAATTTAGATTAATCTGTTTAAGTAGAATATTAAGCTGTAAATAAACATTTTCTTAGATAATTTGAAAAAATATTTTAATGAAAGTCTAATACTTTTTACTCAGATAAAAACTGAGAAAAAATATGTGAAGGTGGAGAAATGGTTCTATTGGGTTAAAAACTGAGAATTCAGCTTGTCAAAGACAATGAAAAGTTGATTTTAATTAAGCAGTTCATTAGGAATTCATAAGATTTAAATTAATCTAACCTTCAAAATTCTTATTAGAACCTTGATCAGAAATTTATACTCAACTTCATCAGACTTTTCTCTTAACTGCGGTTTGGAGTTTTTTTCACTTTATGCTTTTATTGGTCTCGAGAGGATTTGAGTGTCCTAAGCAAAACCAATGTGTTACAATAAAATCATCTTTGCAGCTGCAGAAAGACAAATCACTTCTTGCAAATGTAGCAGCGTTTTTTGAACAACCATCCATCCTCTCCCATCAAGAAAATGAACACTAAATTGTGCATTTCATGAGGCTATTAAGTAAATTTTCTTGATTGATTCCCCTCAACACACAAGTAAAAATTCTATTTTCCCTCTTGCAAAGCCTCTGTGAAAAGAGGAGCCCTCAGATCATCCATGGCTGAGTAACAGGAGTGCATCTCCTCTTTCACAGTTCTCTGCAGCACAAAAACCATTCAGTCAAAAGTAGTCACACTCTTCATTTCCCAATGACAAATATTCTGATGGGATGTTAGGATTTTCAACAAATATTTTCTTACTGGAGATTAGAAGAGTTGCCAAAAGTATTCAAAATGAGAAATTTCTTCTTGTGTTACAATATCAGACACCTTTTTTTTTTTTTTTTTTTGCCGGAGCATTTCTATCTCCCACAAAACTCATAGAAAATTTGCCTTCAATCTTTTTTCTTCCAGCTTCCCCTTATACATCAAGCTGTTCTTCAGTTTTAAAAGTTAGAGAACAAAGATATTGTTTCTGAAATCTGAAACTGTCAATGTTGGCAGTTCATGATGAACTATTATAGTGAAATAGAATATTTAACAAGACGTGATTTTTCACCTGATCTTTTGGCATCCTTACAGACCTCGATCTTGCCAAAAAGCAGGAAGGGTATATCCTCAAAGGAAGCCAGGTATAAAGGTATAAAATTATATATATTTAAGCAATATAAAAACATTAATTTCTGTGTCTTCAGCTATCACGAGTTAGGTGCTTTATTCCCACTGAAACTAAGTGGGAGAATAGTTGAAAACTTTGTACTTTGTTGAGCATTTCCTGTTTTCTCTAGGGCTTGTCTATACTTCTCAAGGAAAGGATAAAAAAGAGCACACTGCAATGTGTCTGCACAGCTCAGTGGTTAATGTAGGATGAATAGACAGGAGTTATTTTGTATTTTGTACATAGTTAGAATGGGTAATTGATGTATAAAATGAACTGGCGGCTTTTGGACTTAGGGACTGTGAACCGCAACGTGGAAATCCCCTGTCCAAAGGCAGTTCTACAACTGTGGAGTGTAAGAATCTGGATCATATTTGCATACAGTTAGATTTTCTTTTCCTTCCTTCCTTCCTTCCTTCCTTCCTTCCTTCCTTCCTTCCTCCCTCCCTCCCTTCCTCCCTTCCTTCC